>OX596249.1:3394120-3712101 GCA_951394255.1 Polyploca ridens
ACCCACCATCGAAAGTGTCTGACAATGGACGACGTGATTTCTAATATTATTTCAAATAAAATATATAAAAACTGACACCCTTGAAAATATGATATGGTGGTAAATGAAAATATGGTTCAGTAGGTACCTCGAGTGTAAAGAATTAACGTGAGTAAACTACCTATCGCGTTTGCGTTTACAATATATTAGTACTTATGGGAGAATTAACGTTAATTCATTACACTCCAAGTAAATAAATACTAATAGTACCTTAATAGTGCGTTCGGCGCATTAATTTATTTTTTAATGAAATGCTCATCTTTTAGTTTTGTCTTTGTTTCTCTTTAAGTAATCGGTGTATTTTGTTCAAAGTAGTGTCATGTGAAAGCTAGAAAGTTTATCTGGTTGATAAGTAGAAATAAAATAAAAAGATGGAACAAAAATCTAATAAAAATAACGATATTATGTAAAAAAATGTTCAAAAAAATAGTATTTTTTTAGATTTTTGATCTGTAACTCTAAAACTGGGTCATTGATGTAGACTTTTTTGCATGATTTATTAATTTCATGATTTAATCTACAAACTCTCCAAAATAACTATGGGTCTATCTCTTTTCGTATGTAAAATAAATCACATTGAATATACCTCGCGCTCGCACCTACGGTAGACCTTTAATGTGTCTGACACGGCAAAGCCACCATCGAAAGTGTCTGACAACTGAGAAATCATCGTTTGATAGTTCGTCAAGTAACATATATAAATTTCAGCTTTTATAAAATGACGAAAGTTGAATAATATTTTTTAATACTTTAGGGTGTCTGACAGGGGGTTTCCACCATTCAATGTGTCTGACAATGGACGACGTGATTTCTAATATTAGTCCAAATAAAATATATAAAAACTGACCTTTATACTTTAACGAATTTGAGGTGCAATTTTTGACACCTTTGCTACCTGATAACTCCCAAAGCCACCGCGATCCAAACTTCATATTCGGGGATCGTTTTTACCTCTATTAGGGACATACACAGATAAACTTTCAGGTTTTATAAAATGACGAAGGTCAGATCGTCGTGGGCTCTTGGGCTATAAGCTTCGTTTGGTTTCGCATGTTCAATGTCTTTCATTTCTTCGTTCGGGATTGCAACCCACAAAAGCTGCAAACACGTTCCAAAATGATCGAAATTATGTACAGATTCGCCGCCTACATCTAATTTTTTACCATAGACTGATACAGTGTTGATTTTCTGCACGCAATCTGATGTATTTCACATCAGACTATGACACTCAAATTCTATGGCTCACCAACATGTTTGCAGCTACCTCTGTGTGGCACAAAGATGACCATAGACTTAAGTTTCCCTTCTCTATTTCAGTTTGGAAGATGAGTGGGTACCGGAGAAGGAGGTGAGGCGCATCAAGAGGGTCGAGATCGCTCAACTGCCGGCGCACACGAAGGTCATACTGTTCGACCAGTTCTGCGCCTCCTACCGCAAGACTCCCTCCCCACCGCCGGCACAACGCCGCACCCCCACCACCGCCCCCCTCCCCCTCCCAACGACACCGCAGAGGTCGATGCCCGCGCGACAGTGCACCTCCTCGAGACTGCTCAACAATCTCATAGCGAAGCAGAAGAAATCCGTCGAGAGGAACGGTTGCAGCGCCACCAACGTGCCCATGATGTACGAGGAGGAGAAAACGGACCGCGCCGAAGTGAGCGGCGCGCGCAAGAGGAAGCTCGGCCGCCGGTACGGAGGGAACGCCTTCTGGCCGTGCGGACGATAACTTAGGTAGGTATATAGCTCGACTGTAGACAGATGTTGATTCTCCACGTCGGACTCGGAGGCGGCCGGCAGTTATCGCCAAAGATTCGTCGACGACCCGCGACGCGGCTCGTACTCCGCCGCGATCGTATCGCGGAGGGAAATTTTATTCACAAGACTGATGCTTACTTTTTATAATGATATTTGATCGGCGCGTCGGGTTTCGGACCGTCGGCGCCGCCGCGGTAGGTCGATAGTCGCGTGACGCGTTGCGAACAAACTTGTACATAGCTAGTGCGAAATGTAAAAAGGTAGGCCGAGCGCGTTCGAGTGCTCGATGTTAAGTAGAAGATATAGTTTATATACGGCGCCCTCCGGACGTCCGGGGGCGCCGGACGAGGACGGAGTAGTCTGAATATTTGATAAGTACCTATAGTGTAAGTTGTGTCGATACTGACACGTACGACCAGCGATACGCATCACTGCCAATAAATGTGTACATAGTAGTGTGTAACGTCGGATATAGTTTTGTTTTAGCTTAGTTTAATTTGCGTGTCGTACGCTTCGTCGTTGTGGTTTCGTTTCGTTTCGTTTGACCTGGCGCCGCGTCTAGACTTCCACCTGGCAAGTAACACCAACACACTTCAAGCATAATCACATTTGGAATCTTTTCTTAATCATTTTTGAGACAAAACCCCTGTATTAATCAAACCAAATGCACCCTTATAGTGGTAATGCTTGTTGTTTGTAAAGTGTAGTCACGACTCAAGTGCCTCTTTATAGCACACATACCGTTAACTTAGCGTTCATGTACCCGTGTAGTGATATCAAACGAAACTCGCAGCTAGTGTAGGGTGTAAGAGTTCAATTTTGATATTCTATGTACGAATATAATAAACGTCCCCATTCTTGTGTTCGAAATGTTAACGAAGCAATGTTTACGATTACGCTTTACGGAATCAACAGCTGTCTGATTATTATGATGTAATGTTCTACGTGTTTTTAATTACGTCACTGCCATTGGAGTTGTGTTTTAGTTTAAATAGTAATCTAGCCTCGAGGATGAACTGTTAGCAATAATACATTTTGTGATAAGAGACTAATTCATAGTTGAGTATACAGCGGTATTCATTTCCACGCACAAGTTTTATACAGAGTGATACATTTATAATGCAATAGTTGTAGCACATGGCAGATTTGCAGAAGTAATTGTAGACATGGCTCATGTTGATGTCTACATATTTGTAACACGAGTGACGGTAAATGAATTGATTGCATGAAAATAAGATATCAAATGAATTTTTAGTCAGTTTGGAATTTATTGGTTACTTTTAGTTAATTTATCTAATAACATTTGTTTGTCGAAAATAGAAAATATTTGCACACTGACTAAATTATCATTCGGTGTATTACAATTGACATACGATAGTTCATACAATTGACATACGATAGTTCATACAATTGACATACGATAGTTCGCTATTATTCATGATTGATACTTATCTAATGAACTATTGTATGTCAAAATAAACTATTAGGAAATTGGTACGGAGATGTATAGAAATAATGATTTGAGAACATTGAAACAAAAGCATTCATTTTAAAAATGTTTAAAAAAAGAAAAACTTGAATTTTGTTTTGACCAAGAATTATTACTTAGTGACAAAATTCTACATTGTATCAATGTTCTCAGCATAATTGATTGTCTAAATTGAACAATAGTGAAGGGGGACGGAATCGAATCAGTTATTACAATGCCAATGATTATAATGTCAATAGCAGTTTAGATGTAAACGAACTTTTTGGATGTCCCTATACAATAGTTGTCAGATTAATTAATAATGCCTTTTTAGCAATAAGGGATTATACAAGTGAAGTTAATGAAAACATATTGTGTTCTGTGCTCACACGATCTCGCTAGAATTTTTAGTTAGTGCCTATAGCGTAAGTTAGAATGAATTGTGTGTGGACATGGTGTATCTTTAAAATTAACAAAAAATAAATAATGATAATAAATATCCGAAACACGATAATGTATTTTTCAGAAGTTTCGCTTTCATGTTCTAAATAAACAGGAACGGTGTTTCTATTAGCAACATTTGTAGTGTAAAAAGCGGCTCCTAGTGTTAATATTGTGAAAATTGAATGTGTAAATTCGTAATATAGAGGGAGCCTTAGGCGAGATGTTTATACGCGCACTGGTCGCTCGCGTCGTGTATTAAATATGAAATATAAAATGGACGCGAGTGGCCGTCCGCAGGAATATTGTAAAGTTGAAGATCACTATTGTGTCTAGTAGCGTGGGGACTCGAGTTTGTTCGAAATTGCATAGGTAGCTGTCTCGCTCACGCGTTCTGAGGGGAACGAGACGGAAATGTACAGTTTTGAACGCATTCTTAGTAGGTGTGGACCCAAAGAAGCGTAATAGGAAAATTTCTATAGTAGTCAAGTTGGTGCCTGATTGTCGGTGTGTTATGGAATCGTATGCTAATAATTAAATACAGTCTAGACTTCCCTTGGAACTTTTCCAACGTACTGATTATTATTTTAAATAAATTTTAAAAGTTAGTATAATTATTTTTTCGTCAGCACTGAAAGTAGTGCCATATTTTATTGGCTCGGATTTTTTTAATAATAAATTATTTTTATAGTGAAATTGGACACCAAAATCAGAAAGACAAATGCTAGTTTTGTTTTATCAGTGGTAACAAAATGGACTTGAATATTTGATCTCAAATCGGCAGTGTAAGGGACTGTCAGTACATGGTCGGAATGATTGGTTGGGTTTGGTTGGACGCGCACGTCGCGGTCCTCTGTTATGTCTCTTACTCATCAAGATAAGTCTCGCTCAATTTAACGATAATTACATAAAAATAGAACAATAAACTCTTGGCACAAAATCAGTCAGATTTGGCCTACATAAAATGCTTAAGTACAAATTTAATTTTGCTGAAACGAAAGGCGCGATATGTTTTTGGCAAACCGGACTAAAGTAATTAATAGTTTAGTGTTAATTGGAAACTTTAGGCAGAGAGATATTTTGTAAATCGTCTCGTCATCGAGGTACTAAATTATAATAGTAAAGAAACAATTGATATAATCGTAAGCGCATAAAGATCAATATATTTTTATCACTGCCACATTAGAGTTAATGTCGTGTCGAACGATGTATTTTGGTTTTATGTCGGTTTTGCATGTCAGTGAGCCGCGTTCAATTGCTCAGTGAAGTATGTGCTAGTTTTAAGTTATACTGTGCCCCGAGAGGCGATCTCACTTGCATGCGAAATCTATCAGGAAGGTTTTCAATGGGGAACAATCACAGTCGCTGCCAATATTATTTAGCCTTTAGTTGTAACTGTCTGGTCCGCATTTTGTTTCCTATTGATGCGGTCTAACCACTGTTGTATGAGGCGTGAAACACATTACAGCTGCAGGCTGAGAGGATGATCGCCTTTGTCACGTCCTATCGGAGAAAATAAAATGAAACCTAGATGGCGCCAAAGTTGAACAAAGTTCGTTTCCAATTTCACAGGCTGAGGTTCTATTTTTATTTTCCCCGATCGGTACACTCTATGGAATGTAAATAGTTAAGTATTTATTATTAAGTATTATAACTGCATAGTTCTGTAATTTGCTTCGCGCCTGGTGTGGAACGAGGGCAGCGGCGACGTCCGACTCGTCCCGGCCTCGGCCCGGTGGTCCGGGACGAGATGCATCGCGCGTCCGGGACGAGTGGGACGCGCCGCGGGCGGGTCTAGGCTAGCGGTAGTGTTTTCTGTCAACATGTTTCCTATATTATGCGTTTTTATATGAATGTTCTCTTTTATTGTAAATGTTTGAAGCGAATACAATAGTGAAGTATATGTGGAGCCTTTGTATCCATAGCGTGCACTACATTACATTCGATTTGTAGATATTTAATTATATATAGTATAATGTTTAATGCGTTGTCTTATTTGCTTACGAACCCTATGGTAAATCCGAAATTTTATAATTTGTAACCCCAACTGTTGGGTAATCTACCTCAATTAATTTATCACACATTTGGGCATAATAATAGTGAATGTTAATTTAATGTCGACCCTTGAAATTTGTTCAATGTAGTGATTATTAAGGTTTATTCAAATAAAATGGTTTGTCTACCTGTCACAAGTACTGTATCTTATATTAAATACATATTGTATGATTGATATTCTTGAGTTTTATTGTACATCAACACCGAGAAGTATAACTTGAAATCTGAACTTACCAAAATCTTCCTCTAAAAACGTAAACTCCATGACTAATTTAAATTCTGAGAGGGCAAAACCATAGTCTTCGAAAGTCAGCTTCTAGAATTTGACGCTGATATGTTGAATGTCTGAAGTGGGTCCTTCGTTTAAAATATAGGTAAATAGAGAGAGAGAGAAGATACAGCAATATAACATATTCTGCACTTACGAAATCAATAGGTTTGTTTACTTGCCAACCAGAAGTTACAGATTTCAACAGAATACATAATAATAACTATGGTTGGGAGATTACCAAATTGGTAGGTATGTGAAAGGCTGAAATAATCCTTTATCCAGACCTGCTTGGTCATCAGTCGCCATTCCAATCCATAAAATTATATTTGCATGTAGTTTTTCTTATACAACTAAGTCTGCAAACAAGCATACGTCTCGCCTGATGATAAGCAGTTACCGTAACCATAAAGACGGTTGCAACACACGAGGCACTGACGTTTTGACACACACTTGACTACTGTCCTTCCTCCTTCCCGAATGAGCTCTGGCGATCTTACTCACACGCAGGAACACGACATTACATTTGACTGCGGTATTCTGTAAGATGGAGGTACTTTACCAGTCGAGCTGCTAAGCGAAATAACGCTATTAAAGTCTATGTTAATGCTGTGTTACATCTTAGATCCGATCGACTGCCTAATTCTGAATAGAATTCTTGAAGGCAGAATATAGGAGCCATTTACTTAAGCAGGCTGTCTTATCTGTTCAGCCGAGGAACACTGAACTGGATAAAAAGTTGAGACTGGTATTTTTATTACGAAAGTTGATCATATTTTATGTGATACACCTTGCGGATAGGTGCTATTACACTGCTGCTATAAGGGCACTGCCAATGACAGCATCGGATGGACTATATAGACAAGGACTATTGTTGAACAGTAGGTAATATTGGGTCTATCGGAATTTGCTAGACTGGTTGCTGATTAATTGTGCGTGACGCCTGCCAAATCAAATGTCGCAATCTTGATAGACAGTGATTGACTGCTATCTTGGTATTGGGCCCCACAAAGTCACCAGTAGGAATGATTTTATCTAAAGTGATTTAGATTGTGGCACAATCTATAGCTACTAATCTATTCTAATATAATAAAGCTGAAGAGATTTTTTATAATTTTTGTTTGTATGTATCTCTGGAACTACCAGTCGGATTCGAAAAATTATATCACTAATTAGGAAGCTACATTATCCCCGAGTATTAGAGACTACTTTTTATCTCGGGAACGCGGGCGAAACCGCTGGGGACAGCTAGTATATCATATACCGCAATCGTGTATCGATGTTAGCGTAGCGAAATGCTAAGTGTATGGTATCGATCACCTGCCTCATTCCAAGTTGAAGTCTGAAATAAGAAAACAGAAGCCATTCGATTCTGTAGAAGGTAGGTAGAAATGAGGTAGACTGACCAATCGGTTCGTCATACGAATCGGGCGGAACCACAACTGAGCATCTCTGATCTCCGATTAAGATACAAAGAACTAAAGGAAGTAGTTAGTAAGCTGAAGTGGCAATGGGTAGGCCACATCGCTCGAAGAGCCGATAATGGGAAAGAAAGGTTCTCGAGTGGCGACCACGTACTGGAAAGCGCCGAGCGGGACGACCTCCCACCTGGTGGACCGACGAGGCGACAACCTGGTCAGAGTCGCTGGGCGCCGCTGCATGCAAGCAGCCGTTCGAAGTGGAAATCAATGGGAGAGGCCTAAGTTCAGTAGTGGACATCCATGGGCTTGTAGCGAACCACTACATAATTAAGTTCACACGCCGAGATAGATGGCGTGGCGCCACATTATCCTGCATCGTGCATACATAGTGCATACATGCCCGCTACATCCTGCATCGCCCTTGCGAAGATTTCTCGGCGATCTGCATATATACAAGTGTCCGACATGTACAGTTGGACCGCAGTCCCCAGGCACGATGACCCAGCCTGGCCGAAGATCTTCCCTTTTAAATGGAGGTGTCATCCACCTTGCACCTACATAGGCTTATATGATAATGGAGGAGGAAGACCTTAGAATAATTTGTTACACGAGAGTAACCACGGGATTAATGCACAAGTTACTTTGTGTACAAGCTAGTACAATATCACGAGATAGTAAAATTGCATCTCGATGCAACAGCAAGTTAGCTTGTAACGTGACTCGACTATATTGCAGGACAAAGTAAAACTATTATTCTGGTTCTAGCTACTTATTATGTAAAATGATTTTCTTGAAATCGAATACGGTAGGACATGACTTGAATGCTAGGAGAACAAAGGCGAAGTACCTTTAATAGCTCATTAGGGACATGGAGGTCTGTTTGGGAACATAATAAAGGTGTACCTATACCTACATACAATATTAAGGGTTTTAGGGTTCCGTATTCAACAATAAGATGGTTTTAAGCAAGTATAGCAAAACCCAGGTTTTTAAATATATCCGTTTGCTCACGTTATGTAACAAAAAGAGCAGGATTATCTTAAAACCCTGGATATTGCTATCTCATGTAATTAGAGAGTTATAGTTTCGTCATGTCCGTCCGTCCGTCTGTCTGTCCGCGGCTGCACCAATGGGTATGGCATGGGTACCTATATACAGTGTGTCGGCGTTGGTCGGCGACAAGCGACCCAGGAGCGGTAGTACAAAATATATATTCCCCAAAAATGGACTTAATTCCATTAAATACTGTAAATATGTTGAGAAATACCTTATCCAATTTGAAATAAAATTACTGCAAAGTATGGTTACTAGGCACGTGCACAGACTAGAGCTAGGCGCAAGCCGCCATCGCCCCACCCCTTTACTCCCTCGTACTCCCGTTGAGTATTATGTCTACACTTTAGCTTATTACATGATTTTCAAAATTTCATTTTTTTTATTTTTATTATTAAAAAAAAATAAAGTATTTTTTTTATATTTTTTTAGTACCAGCTCAGAGTATATAAATACTACGTACAAGTACCAGTATCATTTGTATTATCGAACCTGAGTCGCTCGTCGCTGACCAAAACAACGACCTGTATACAAATACATATTAATCACGCCAATAAAGTGATTAAATAATGAAAAAACGATTCAGGGTCCGTTATCGAATACAAATAAGTTGAAAGAAGTCAACCAGCTTATAAAATGTGCTCGGAGAATGTGGATGAAGTTTTTAGTTGTGTCCGCATATTGTGTGCGCGTGGCTCAACACGCACTTGGCAGGTTTTTATATTAAAATTTATTGTAGAGGTTTTAAAGGAAAATAGCGTAATCCGGATTGTGGACTGACTATAAATATCTACTAAATAAACTTTTGATGAAAATTACAGGAATTCAGGCGAATTTTTTCATACCGTAACGAAATATTTTCATTTGGGTACCTAGTCTATCTAGGCACACGTGAATTGTCAGGATCTATCGTAGGGTTCGGGACGTTGCTTTATCCGAGAAGACCTGGCAATAAACAAGCAAGTACTTAATTTTAAAATACCAAAGGGCTTGGCACCATTTCAATTGAAGACTTCTAAAATAGCGGGCATGTGTTGTGTTACACCAGGTACAGTAGTACCCAACTGATATGGCTTACCGATGTACCTGCGCAGAAGATACATTTTCAAAGCGCGGGAAACCGCTATTGGTCGGCAGCTGCCGCCATGATAGCGCGCGCCGTGCGGAGGGGCGTGACTTGCGAGTGAGACGGAACTAATGTGTATTATGAACCTTATAGTAGTGATCTAAGGTTGATTGTAAGTTTTAAGCATTCTTTCGTTAATCTTCGGGGCCAAACTTTCTTTTCTGTGCGAACGAAGATTCACGACGCGCCTTATCAGCTGGGTACTAAGTACTTACTTGTACACATGACATTTTCTTTCGCTGAAAAGACATAATGTAAGGCCAGTGATTTGAACGTGCATACTCATGAACGTAGATTTACAACCACAAAACAACAAAGCAAATACAAAGTCAAAAGCGTATACCAGGTACCTATCTGATTTTGAATTTGTTGCTTTTTTGGCCTCACCTTCGTGTTCCTCGCGCTCCATCTGCCTTTTGTAGGTACTGTAATCTGAGGTTTGGGGGTTTTAATATTTTCTCCAAATTCCAATAGGTTGTTACATGTTAATAAATCCATCACTACTGATAGATGGCTTACAATGTATTTGTGCAAAAGAGAAAATTGCAGCCCTAAAAGCTTTATTTTACTCGGGGAATTTGACATTGATTGGTCTCGGAGACAGCTGTATCTATTGATTTTAGATTACGTTAGATCTGTAGGTAGTAGTAGTAGAAAATACCATTCTGGGGTCAGTTGGCGTGGTAATCTAATACTTTGACTGCTCGCAGGCAGTGGATTCGATATCCAATCAGGACAAAAAAATGTGCTTATGAACACGTTTGTTAATTCTGATTTAGGTAATTTTCTATACACATTCCACTAGAAGTTATTATAAATGCAAAAGTGAGTTTCTTTGTTTTTAGGGTTCCGTAGTTAACAAGGAACCCTTATAGTTTGTCCATGTCCGTCAGTCTGTCTGTCTTTCCGCGGCTTAGTTTAAAGACTCTTAATACTAGAAAGCTGTAATTTGACATGGATATTTATTTATTTATTTATTTAAGCCTTACAATTATTATTTTATTTTTACAATATTTCGCTTATTTTTATTATATTTCATCCCACTGCTGGGCAAAGGCCTCCCCCTTCTTCTTCCACTCACTTTTATCCCTTGCGGATCTGTGCCATAGTGTACCTTCAAAGTTAACTAGCTCATCTCTCCATCTAGCAGTTGGTCTACCTCTTCTTCTTTTAGCATCTCTTGGGTACCATGTAGTTGTAATGCTGCTCCATCTTTCCTCACTTGCCCTCGATAAATGGCCCGACCAATTCCATTTTCCTATCTTTGCTATCCTAACTACATCCCTTACTTTACTCTTCTGTCTAATATCTCTTTTCGCAACTTTGTCTATCAGTTTAATTCCTAGCTAGCTTCTTTCCATATTTCTCTGATATACCTAGGGTAGTGGCACCAAAAGATGACCGACCCCCAATAGATGAACGATCGACCGAAAATTCAAAAAATATAATATAATCCCTAAATTTACATTATCGCAATATTTTTTTCCCCATAAGGCAATATTTTTTCTTCCATATTCCTTAACAACATTGACAATGACAGCCCAGACGCGCTTGCGGTGAATTTTTATATGTTACGTTACCCGCCAAAAATCGGTTTTATATGGAAACCTTATACCTTAAATTTGGAGGGACTTATGTCCCTCCAAATTTAAGAACATTGTCAGCGTATAGAAAGAATTAATGTCATATTAGAGCAGTTTTGGTTGGAATAAAATCTTGATATATTCTGCTTTCAATAACTTAATATATATTATTACATTAATTACCGTTTTTTATAGAAATTTACTGTTCAAGTAATGGATTCAATTTTGTTCACTTGATCCAATAGATGAACGGCGTTCAACTAATGGAAAAAGGTCTAATTTTTATACCCATTAAAACCTATAAGTTAACGATTAAACACTAAAACAAAAATAATCAAATGAATTTTATTAAATTTATGAACTTATTTACCAAAAGTTGAACAAATTATTTTAGTGTTTTTGATTATTTTAAACCTAACTTTCCTATAGAATCACCATTAAGATCGGTGGTCGAAATTTGAACGGTTCACATTTTATTCGTTCAACCTTTGGGTATATTTGCCTCAAGCTGAACGAATAATATTCACTTAGAATTTTATTCGTTCATTTTATGGTTCATTAATCCATTAAATGAACGAACTACTATGGAATCTACTCCTATTGAAATGTTAGTTCAACTTTTGGGTACAAAACGTTCATAATTAGGGCTCAGTGTTCAACTATAGGGGTAAAACCTAAATTTTCTTACATTTACAATTTTTTAAAAAATATATGAAGATGTAGGATATAATTACTTTAATCCTTCAATTAATAAGGATTTAAGGTATTATTGAAAAAAAACAACAAGTGCCTATGTCATGAAATGACTGAGTTATAGCTATTTAAAGATGGAAAAAACGCTTAAACGTTCATTTATTGGTGCCTCTACCCTACATAGTAATCTCGCCGACAAAGTGGTAAAATAAATCTTGAAAAGGGTAGGGGAAGGCCGGGTAAAGTGAATACCCCGGGCAAAGCGAATACTCCTAACTACTCCTAAATTATTAGTTTTTCATCCAACACGCCACCACTGTTACGTTCGGCCATCTTGGTTTAGTACGCGGCAAACATCGAAATGAGGGGCCGCGTCGCGACCCGTCCGCGGTGTGGAGATTTGTGTTTTCGTAAATAAAAGATTGATTTTACGCGGTAAGTACATTGATCAATTCTCCTGTGTTACCAGTTCTTGATTTTTAGGAATTTCTTAATTCGGTAGCATATTAAAGTAGGTTTTTATGGTATATTTAATAGAAAGTCAGAATTATTAGTTTTTGTATGAAATGTGTTAACCTCAAAACTTACCTAATCGGGCAAAGTGGATATGGTATCCACTTCATGGTATCAACAAAAAAACTGCTAAAAAGGTTAAACAGCCAAAGAAAATAAAATAATTTAAGGATATTTTATGCTTTATTGCGGAGAAATATATATACAGGATGTATTTCGCATGGTAACGCAAATTTCGCGAAAAGGCTACACCTAATGCCACTAATCAAATTGTGAAAGTCATTCACCTCGCTACTGATCGGTTATAGAAATTGTCATTTTCGAGCGCGCAATGTATTGTGAACACCGCGATTTAAACGCGCGATAACGTTGTGCCTACGTAGTATGTCGCTGACTGCAGGCGAATATCGCCATAAGACACCGTTTCTAGTTTTATTTCCATTGCTACTTTTAGTGAAAGTAATGAATTAATAACTTATTTATTTTAAATCTCTTTGGGTTAGGTAAGAATAACGATTATGAACAGTCTAAAGTAAAAAAAACTCAAAGAAAAAATTAAAAAAATTGGGAAAAACCGACGAAAAATTCCAACATGGGGGGTTCCAGAATCATGTCCTGGACCCATGGTATCCGTTTGTGCGGCGATGTCCCTTACACGCTGTATAAGAAGACGGTAAACCAATTGAAAATTGGATTCAATGTGACATTTGTCAACAATGGTGACACGAAGATTGTTCTGCTTTTGATGGCACTCAAGGATAAACCTGTGACTATTGCCAATCTTAATTGTCTAATTTTATGGTCAAGCAAAGTTTTTTATTACAGTTTATCAAAGTTATTTTTATGTTTTCAGATATTTAATATGGATATTCAATTTGCCCAAGTACTGTGTCCGCTTTACCCGGGGTACCGGGCAAAGCGAATACTTTCGTACTTTTTTAAATTTTAATTGCAGTTGTTTATTGTTTAAATATTAATGGTAACTGATGTTCGTATTTGTAAGAGCAATAAATAAAGACTGGTTTGTGATAATTATTGTGTTTTTGTATTGTATACCTTTTCTGCTATAACCTTAAATACCTTAAGGTATCCACTTTGCCCGACCTTCCCCTATTACCTCCCCTTCTCTTTTTACCCGACTGACCTGGAAGAAAGGTTATGTTTTAGAAGGAATGTTTTTCTCGTCTATCATAGGCTTTACAAGTTAACGAGTAACTTAAAAATGTACTTGAACAAGTAATTAAAGTAAAGTATTACTTAGACGAAGATGTTAATGGTGTAAAACAGGTAGTAAATAGCCCCTTCTAACTAAGTCTTATTTCTGTGACGGGCAACTGCGGAACCTTACACTGCGCGTGGCCAAACATGCGCTTGGCCGGTTTTATCAACAACCGCATGAAACCGCATGGAACAACTAGTAAGTACCAATAATATATTTACGAGTAGTACTGGTAGTACCTTTTTTTTTAGGGGGAGAGGTCAGGTTATGCCGGACTTTTACCGGCTAAAACCCCACGGTGGTCGCCACCTGCGCTATAGAGAGGGGAGCGGGCTCCATGTAGACCATGGTTTGCACAACGTTTGTTAAAACGATTAAAAAGTAACCGTGTAATAACATACACATGTATTAATTACTATTGAACTAGGTCTCCTCATAGATTACAACAACGAACCGTCTTCATCCAGCGGCTAAGTCATTCCAAGGCCTCTAAGCCATTCCAAGGCCTCTAAGCAACAACGAATAACCTTGTAGGAGCGCATCGACATGTGTTGTGAATGCATCTGACGTCAGTGCATTATTGGCACATACAGGAAGGTGCCTCGAAAGTTTCCAATTTCTACGAAGCACACGATCATGTTATTGTTATTATTGAATTAGCTACATATTATATAGCTAAGGTTTTAAGTTCCCGCCCGGGAACGTTAGCGATAAATGTTTCACAAGGCAATACGATACCGATACAGGTGTGCACAACAAATTAATTAACAAAACATAGATCTTAAAAACGAATATAATTTTTATTAGATAACACTTACAGCAGTGTTGCCAATGCTACGGCAATTACCGTGTTCTACGGCTTTTAGGCCAAAAAATCACTAAATCCACGGCCTACGGCTGCATCCCTGTGGCCGTAGCAGATTCTACGGCTTTTTGCAAATTCTATGGTAATTAATTAATTTATGGGTTGGTATGATACGGGTACCTAATGGTTACTCCGATGTACGAAATTTGACCGTCGTATAGTGCCGTCCCACTAATCCAAATATTGTTTGACAGGAGTTCGAGAGGAACGGCACTATACGATTGTCGAATTTCGAACATCGGAGTAACCCGAGTAACCCTTCTGACCGGGAATAATAAGTAAAAAAAGTATAAATTGTTGTAATTTTCTTTTAAACGAATAGCGATATGCAAACATTATTCAAATGGAACTGTTTTAGGGATTTTAATGTTAAAAACATTTAATTGACATTAATTTAACGTTTTTCCTTTTTTTTAAGAAGTGACACGGCCCACCTTTGGTCTTTTTCCATATAAACACGGCTTTTTTCCTCATGTACACGGCCGCCTAAAAATTTTCATTGGCAACACTGACTTACAGCCAATTAGGAAACATCAATATTATGCCTTGAGAGTCCGTATTAACTTACACGGCATCGGGACGCTTGGGTTACGTCTTTAATCTGTGGCTTGGGATGATTCTATTTGTACCCTTACAATCATAACAACAATACTGAAGCATACACCATTAGCCTATAATGCACTGCTGAGCACAGGCCTCCTGCACACAAATGAGTGTGCCACCACGCGTGCCCACGGGTTGGTGGAGGTAAGCTAGTTAGTGGTCAACCTACTATTGAAGTTTTCAGGCCGCCTGGGAGGCCTTCAACTAGTTAATGACTATCACAATTAAGTGATAGCCGAGACCAATGGCTAACTACTTTTTTTTCGATTGATCTAATTTATAAATCATATCCAAAAGTACAATTTAACTAGGTATGTGGGCCAAAGTACCCTATCACCGTGGTCATGTTGTTTTCCTTCACCGAAAGCTCAACCTAATTTTTGGTATCGAATTCCCTACCTTCGCTACCTTATCTTTAAGAATAGTGTACTTCAAACCGTTGGCAGAGAGAATCCTAATCTGAATAAATGAGTTTGATATGTTTTTTATTTAGTTTTCATGGTTCCGTAGTCAACAAGAAACCCTTACCTCCTTATTACAAAACATGGTTTAAAGTAAAAACCGGGTTTTAAAATAGCATCATGTCTTTTTATTATATGACGTTAGAAAGTGACCGAATGACAGTAAACCTTGTTTTAGGGGGTTATAGTTTCGCCATGTACGTCCGCCTGTTAATCCGTCCGCGGCTTAGCTCAGAGACTTGATACTAGAAAGCAATAATTTGGGATGGGTTAAACCACAAATAAAAAATGTATTAGGTATTTATGTACTATTATTCAGGCCTTAGGATTTATGAAGGAAAGCTACAGAAGTTACCACCGATTCCGAAGGGAAAATTACTGTTTATCCAAAATTACTTGATTCAGGTTTTTACCTATATTATTTTATTACATACTAGCTGTCTCGCGCTGTTCCACCCGCTTTCCCGTCATAAAAAGTAGTCTATGTCAACCGCGGATAGTGTAGCTTCCCAACAGTGAAAGAATTTTTCAAATCGGTTCAGTAGATTCGGAGCCTATTCAATGCAAACAAACAATCAAATCTTTCCTCTTTATAATATTACTATAGACAAAAAAGTGATATAAAAAAAACAGTGTAGAACCTCTGGGGTATGCATCGGCGGCGCCTCGTCAGCATTTCTCCGGAAGCCAACAGCGGTATGCAGCCACGGCCCACTCCTGCGCAACTCCCGTAACACTTCGCACTATGTAAGTCACATTTTAGTTTATTATATTAACCTATTTTGTTTCATACATTATTAGACTAGTTTAGTTCTTAATCAACCGGATAAATTCAAAGTTATTTAATAGAGATAAGGTAGCATCAATATAGCATAATTTTCAATGCTAGTTTTATAATAATTCTTCTTTATTCGATTCTTCGGCGCGTGCGCATAGATACTCCATTTTGTTCAGTATTGTTATTCATCTACCATTTACTTAATTCGGGTCTTAGAAAGGTTGCATATCATCGAAGTTCGAATTCCTATTGGATTTCTTCCCTGATACATTATTGTAGGTTGAAGTCAGGATCCACATGCCTGAAAGTAGCTCTAGGTACGTCAAGCGGTACAGGGCCAACCAAGGTTCTTATATATTTTTTACTCATTGAAAGAAGAATTTGTACTCCATAAGTGTCAATAGGACTTGAGCATTTGATCAAACTCATGATGCTAAAGTGAATTAGGCATGTGCCACTATTAAAAAAAAGCGGCCAAGTGCGAGTCGGACTCGCCCATGAAGGGTCCCGTAGCAGCAAGTAACATGTTTTTTTATTATTTTTAATTTGATTGAATGAAAGGGAAATTGCGGTTTACGATTTATGAAGTATTAAAAAAAACTACTTACTAGATCTCGTTCAAACCAATTTTCGGTGAAAGTTTGCATGGTAATGTTCATCATATATTTTTTTTAGTTTTATCATTCTCTTATTTTAGAAGTTACAGGGGGGGGACACACATTTTACCACTTTGGAAGTGTCTCTCGGGCAAACTATTCAGTTTAGAAAAAAATGATATTAGAAACCTCAATATCATTTTTGAAGACCTATCGTTCGGGGTATCTATATACCACAAACGTATGGGTTTGATGAAAAAAAAAATTGAGTTTCAGTTCTAAGTATGGGGAACCCCCAAAATTTATTGTTTTTTTTTCTATTTTTGTGTGAAAATCTTAATGTGGTTCACAGAATCCATCTACTTACCAAGTTTCAACAGTATAGTTCTTATAGTTTCGGAAAAAAGTGGCTGTGACATACGGACGGACAGACAGACAGACAGACATGACGAATCCATAAGGGTTCCGTTTTTTGCCATTTTATTCTAAAAATACATTTTCAGAATATTTTTAAGGTTAAATATTTGCCAACAATTTTCATTTGTGGTTATACCTAGCTTCCATAGTAAAATATTACAGCCCCTTTTATACCTTCTTTATTCTCGAATATTCTATAACAAATAAAATAAAGCCTACCTACTGCTACATAACCATCCATGGATTTCCATAAAGAACCACCCTGATTCTCCCCTGTCTATAATATCAGGTTTATATTCACTTCTAACATAAATAATTTCAGCTGGAAAGTTTCTACAGGCGTATACGAGTAGCTGGAGCTGAGAAACCTTCTCGGGTGAGTCATTTTCTTACATTGTTATTTTAGATTTTAACTTTTGGTTAGTCATTCTCATGTTGATGTTACTTTATGGTAGGTACCAACTTTGAAATCGCGATACAAATATTCATAATTATACATTATGATCGACTTTTAATAGGACATTTTTGAATTTATTTTGAACCAGCTGTCCGGGATAAAAAGTAGCCATATCCTTCAAAGGATCTGCGTGCCAAATTTCATCGTGATCGGTTGAGTAGTTAAGGCGTGAAAGCGTTACAAACAAACACACTCTATTAAGAAACGACCAAACTTTGACCCGCGGTTTTATAATATCTTCGTACAAATCCAATGAAGACCGAAGATATGTTGAAGAAAGAAGAAGTTCAGGGTTGAAATGGCCATTACCTCACAGTCACGTGGTCATGATGGTACAACGTGTGATGTGACGTAGTGGAAGTCTCGACCTGGACATAACAACATACTTACACCAAGATTGAAGAGCTACTGAAGATAACTGCTGCATTGTATACATGTTTCTGTAATATTGTTTTTTGTGTTTAAAAATCTTTTTATTAGCCCAAGAAAACGGATTTATTACAGAAAATCTTGAATCTATTTCTAATATAATAAAGTTGAAGAGTTTTTTTGTTTGTTTTTTTGTTTAAACGCGTTAATCTCTGGAACTACCAGTCGTATTCGAAAAATTCTTTCACTAATAGGATGCTACATTATCCCCGAGTGTTATAGGCTACTTTTTATCCCGGGAACGCGGGTGACACCGCGCGAGACAGCTAGTTATTGAGTGAAGTTTAAAAAAAAATACCATTGCGTGTTTAGGTAGGTTTTTTTTTATGTCACTAGGTTGACAAACAGGCAGACGGTCCACCTGATGGTAAGTGGTCACCGCCGCCTATGGACATTTGCAATAATAGGCGGATTGCTGATGTGTTGCCGACCTTGTAGAGCTCTTTTCACGCCCTTTTTGAAGAACCCCATATCGTAGCGCTGAGGGAAACCCGTAATGGGGAGCTAATTCCACATCCTAATGGTCCGCAGTAGTAACATCCGACTGAACCTACATAGGTATGCTATAATAACTCGTGAAAAACATCGCGGATTTTGATGTTTTTACAGTTATCTAGCTAGGTTGTTCCTCGAGGGAGGTGATGAATTGTGATGTGACTGAAGGGATCTGCACAGTAACCGGTTTAGGGTATATAATTCACAATAAAAATAACCATGTGGGTGGAACCATAGGCACAGGCTAGTTTTGTTTTGTTATTTATAAAATTATTATGCATTTTTGGCCTATTTTAATAGAGCTAAGTAACGCGAGTTATTTTAATTTGTTGAGAATTTATTTTTAACCAACTTCAAAAAAGGAGTTTTTTTTTATGTTTATTACCTCATTGTCAGGATTTGATTACTTCTTAGTGTATTTTGAAGTCGGTTTAAGATATTTCGACTATTACTCTCAACATTTTGGATAAATATTAAACACAGATTTTAACTATCAGTCCATTATTCGTCCATTAGCGCATTATTTATGCTTAAAAATTGACAAAAGTTATTCAGTTTCAAGTTGAACAAATTTCCTTGTAAACGGATGGTCGTTTCTTTGTTTGATAGTTCAATGACAGATCAAATTATATATATCCCACCAAAAACATTTTTATGTAAAATATTGCCAAGACATATGGCTCGCACTGTCAAAAAGTTATCAGATCTCATATAGAGCCAAGTATAACTCTACATGCACTTACTCTACAAGCCCTAACTTCAAACTCTACACCTTAGTCAAAATATGTGGCTTGGCCGTTTCGCTACCGTCACATAGAAGTAAGATGTAAAATATAATTATTCACTGTTCATTACTTTTTTGTTATTCAATAGTTCTTGTAGTAATGAAACGGCCAAGTCACATATTTTGACTACGGTGTGTAGAGTTTGTGTATCCCGAGAATTTTGTTATCTGGTATAATCCAAACCAAAGTTATGAGGGTTCAAAAAAAACGACGAAGCGCTTCGAGAATAGGTAGGTAGTGCCCTTTCGTTTCGCTTGGCTGTCTTGGCGGGGGGCACGGAAGTGCCCCCAGATTTTTACCTAAATAATATTCTCCTATAATATTCTAGGTATAATCGGAAAATAAATACACATTATATAAAAAAATTTAATAGACATTGTAAAATCTCAAGGATGTTTCGAACAGATCCAATTTTAAAAATACGCGTATCCTTTCAGCATTTTCATTCAATTTACTTTGACCTATTTTATGTTTATTTGTTCTTTAGCATCGTATTTACAAAGTCCAATTTGCCGTGAGAATTCTCAGGATCTAGGCTAACGAACTACATTTCATCCGTGAAATTCCTGAAAGCGCGCTCTGAAATACGGGAATATCTTTCCGAGCGGAACTTATTTCTTTGCATTTTGATAAATGATACTCGCACGTAAAAGTAGGTGGTATTCTTTTGAACTACGTGATATAATGCTTCGTGTAGAATTACGCTTATGCAGTAAGTAGACAGTAGCCTGTTGGTATGAGCATTGTCTTTATATTTTATTTTATTTGTAATTTGATACTGCACACATAGGTTACCTATGTAATTGTATCGCCAACTCACCAGCTTATTGTAGGTTTCATATCCACAATGGTCGCCACGGGATTTAATCACTATGCTATCATCGGCCTTTCTCGATTTATATCAAGAAATCATCGGGAGCAGTTCTCCAGTACCAATCAGTGGAGATATCACGGTCCCTCGTAAGCCCAGTGAGGATTCTCATACCTGATATCAGGTTTTCTTGCAATGTTTTATTAAGCCACTGGCGAATCTATGTAAGTTTCCAAGTCAGAGGCCGCAACCGTAGGTGGATGTATTCTGGCTATATTTAAGTAGCCAACGCTATCTAAGTAGTTTCTACCCCGTTTGAGAGCTTACTCCCCGGTTGAGAGCTTGCTCCCCGGCTGAGAGCTTGCTCGCCGATTTGTGTAAGGGTGATAATTTTGGGCACTCACCTTCATGTCCATTCAAAAAAAATACTAGTTTCTTGTTTCATAAAGGTACTTAGTTGCTAGGAATGAAGTTGATAAATGCCTTTTTTCTAACTTATAATTGAAGGAAGTAAATATTTTTGGCAATCACTCTTTTTTTACCGTGTATAGGCCTGTGTTTGACCCCAATCTTACCATGGTAAGTGATGGTGTGGCCGAAGATGGTAAGCACAGTCTTCCACGCGGATTTGTTGACTGGCCACATAAATACAAACACTACACGTACCTTTGTATAAAGTTGCCCATAAGGTCACACAAGAAGAAATATCATTCATTGACAAAGCACTAAACAAACTACGAAAAGAGAAAGTAACTAGAAATACTTTCAATATCCTTTTCTTTCAATACATCCACATACATATATCTAAATAGATAACACAAGTCCCTCCATCTGTATGAAAACCAAGCTTCTCACTTTTTTATACCAACCATAATGTCACAAGATTTAGTTAGGCTGGAATTAGAGCTATAATGTGAAAATGAAGCGGATCCTATTTTAAATATTTTGGCATTTTCTAGTTATATTATAAGTTTGTCAGCTAAATATATCCCTCGCTACATATCTCTTGTGGACATGCAGCGCTATGCGAGTTCCCTGTCCACGTAAAACAGTTTCAAAAGAAGAGCATTACTCTCCCTTTTTGCTCTTCCAGTTTTAGACCCGCGGAGTACATACGTCATCTATTTAGATTTATATGTGTGCATATATCCATAACTTTTTTTTAATTTACCGTAATCTTTTTTTAAGGCGATGATAGCTCAGTGGTAGTGACGTCGGATATCGAGATGAAGGTCCCGGGTTCGAATCCTACAATGAGCTTGAGCTTTCGGTGAAGGAAAACATCGTGAGGAAACCATAGCATGGTGGTAGGGTACTTTGTAATACTCGCCTGGCTGGCTACCACCCTCAAGTTGAAAATCTGTCGCCAAGCACCTTTCGGTGTGTTCCGACAGCTGCACTAGAGAGCCAGTTCCTTCTAGGCTTTGTATGCTTACCACCTTCGGCCGCATCATCACTTACCATGGTGAGATTGCGGTCAAACACAGGCCTATAAACAGTAAAAAAAAAAAAAAACCTGTTTGTCAGCTAAATATATCCCTCGCTACATATCTCTTGTGGACATGCAGCGCTATGCGAGTTCCCTGTCCACGTAAAACAGTTTCAAAAGAAGAGCATTACTCTCCCTTTTTGCTCTTCCAGTTTTAGACCCGCGGAGTACATACGTCATCTATTTAGATTTATATGTGTGCATATATCCATAACTTTTTTTTAATTTACCGTAATCTTTTTTTTAAATCAATTATTCAATTTAACTTTACATAATCGATCACCGTGTTATAGACTATATTTTCCTGAAAATTCAGACAAATGGACCGAACGGATTTTTCCATACATTTTGTGCTGGGTCCTTTATTTATTTATTTTATTTATATTTTTGTTGGAGGACCAACAGCTTACAAAATTATATATATATTAGCATGGAAAATGTATGAGCCATTTAGAGGTCCTCACTGTTAAAGACATAATAGATTTTAACAAATCGTTACTTTGATAAAAAATTACTTATATAATAACACATAACTTAATAACATGAAGAAAATATACTATACAGTACAATATACTTAATTACAATATATTCACAACAGCAGTGTAACCAGAAAACAGCATAGAAAATGTCATACCCTTAAAAGCATTGTTATCAACAATAAAGTTGTCTATTTTATTTAGCCTCGGAAAAGAATGGCAGACTTAGCCGACGCCTCAGTATCGGGGTGCTCATATTAAATATGTCTAAATTATATATGCTATTGTATGCATTTATATTTCTTAGTTTTGATTTGAACGAACTGTCAATATCAATCATTCCGTTCGATTTGCGTTCGATTTACACCATAGATTTACACGCTCGTAGCGAGTAAGGTCGATTTCAATACACGCCTTCTAATGATTGTGAAAATCGAGGCTTATCTTCAGTCTGTTAAATGCTACTATGCTGTATCATCACACAAGTGTAGCATGCAGTTTCACCAGTGTATCCGATAAAAAGTATCTTTAGTTTATCTCCTTGGTCTAAGCTGCTGGCAATGTACATCAAAATTGCTTCAAAAGTTTTACTGTGAAAACGCGAAACGTAGCAAATAGTCAAGATAAGGCTTTTTTGTCCGCATAATGATTTAAAAGCCATCAGAGGCTACACCTTGCATCCTTTGAAAAAAGCGAAGCTGCTAAATATATTGCTGCACAGATAAGCTGTTTTTTTTTTTTTTAATTTGTTGGCGTCACACGACCTGTGTATTTTGCCATTTTCCAGTTATATTATAAGTTCTAGTCACAATAAATCACTGTCCATAAAAGTCATGTTTTAGTACAATGGTGGTTGTACTAAAACTTTTCACGGACTTCTTGAGACAACTTGAAAAGGCACGATACACATGATTCATTTCATTTCACTTCACTGGTGCACATGGATTGATCTTTATTGGATAAAATACCACCGATAATATGCAATAAAACTCAAAATACACGAATTTATGAAAATAAAAATGAAAACGCTATGTCACTCTGCAAGTTCCCGCCAAAAAGTCCAGATAAGCTGTTGTTTGTATTTAGTGATGGATTATTTAATCTGTGGGAAATATTTAAAGGTTTTATTGTTCCCAGGACTAAGGACTTTTTGTAGAGCCCATGGGTAGAACTGTTTTCCTGGATCATGATAGAGAGTAGACTTTGAATTTTGACAGTAGCAGCAAAAATAAAATCAAGGCATACCATGATCAAGGCAACCAAATATTTCAATATTTCCTACCGTGGGATTATTACACATTTCCTACATCGTTCTTATAGCAGGTATCCACTGCACTGGTATCTAAGGTAGGTAATTCTAAATATTCCTTAGAACTATCTGAAGGTTTCCAGTAAAGATATCAGTGCCATTTCGCCTTGTTTCTTGGCATTGGCCATAATAACATAACTTTCTGTTGCGGTCTTATCCAGCTCAATCTACAAGCTATTCGCCATGGCCCATTGCGAACTAGATGGGCATTATGGGCTAAACAGCTTCATAACTTACACGACCACTATGACTTGAACCATCCTCACCCTCATGAGTAAAGGCACTCATGTTTCCATTAAAGTAGTTTCGAAAAGAGTTGACTGCACATGAAAATGAACTTTATACTTGTGTATTAAAAGTTACAGATGCGATGAAAATGGATAATAGAGTGTGAAAAATTGGATTATGATTGCGGAGAGATTTTATCAGACGTGTGCTCGGAGTTGCTGCTCGTCGGTGAATGATGCCAATGCCCGCGGCCGCGGCGCCATATTGGCGTGCGCGTACGCAGGAACTGCTCACGATTTTCACAGGTAAGTGCAATGATATTATAATAAAAAGAGGTAGATATCGCATTAACGCACGAAAATTGTTGCAGACAAATTCAGACAATTGTCGTAATTTTGCTTAGCGGCTACATATAGCTATCTCTTTCTGTACCATACGTTCCGTATTATCTATCGCATTCACCTAATTCAACAATAACTGAACGCCGCTTAGTATGAGGGTAGCATATCTCTAGTATAATATCATTGGGTAAGTGGCGCAAATTGTTTTCTAGTTTCATAAGTGGTGTAATTATTTACACATACCTTGTCTAATTTCTTAACATGGAGAAAAGCTATCACAGCTTAACTAGGCCCATGCCATAGAGGATTTTTAAATATAAAACTTTCAAGGTTAGATTGATAGGTATTTCCTAGGCGTAGGTACCACACCCACATTAAGATGAGCAGGTTTTTCGCAAGCATTTATATATCTATCTACGAAACTGACTTACAGATAGATTCACGCGCAACTCAAATAGGCAGGGCCTAGATACATGTACGAGAATAATTGTACTGTTTTATAAAAAACTTAAACCGACTTCAAAGTACACTAAGAAGTAATCAAATCCTGATCTGATGACAATGGAACCAAACGAGAAGTGTACCCTTTCAAATAAAAAAAGAATTTTCCAAATCGGTAAATAAATGACGGAGTTATGAGATAACAAACATTTAAAAAAATCATTCGAATTGAGAACCTCCTCCTTTTTTTGAAGTCGGTTAAAAATAGGAGATCGCGAGGAAAACTGTGGGGCGGTAAGCTAGTGTTTGTTATAAATCTCAATCTAAACTTTTCATAAGTTCTCACGACTTAAATATAAATACAAATAAGTTTCATCGCTTCAAGCACATAGCACAAATACATTATTGTGCTGGCGAAACGGTAGAATTCTCAGCAAAGTCACTTTTCGGGGCATCAAGTCCGGACTCCGGTACAAACGACACTCGGGGTTATCAGCGTTGCCGATGAAAGGAGAGTTCTGAACGATCTGATGAAGTTCCAAAGCAATTCCTTGAATCGTAGCTATGGGAATTATTGTATTGTAACAACGTTCTTCAATTGATTTTAATGAATGAATGTAAAACGTAGTGTATCTCTCTAACGATCAAATACAGAAATTCCAATTAATATTAAGGAGCGTCTTGAATGCTTGAGCACAGATTATAGACGTAATTGAGTCACAAAATAAGTGTGAGTGGCGTTTGTATTTAGCTGGTATTTCTCGTATTTTTTTCATACTTCCCTATTTATTTTCATGACCGTGACACACCGCGAAAGTGTTAAATAAATCCCAAAAGCAACCTCTATTCATTACTCCAGAGTTCTGGACAAAGTTGGGAACTCCCCCGTGTTCTGAATATTTGCGACGACGCCGCTCCTTGGGGGAAGGGGGGAGGGTGGGGCTTAACCGCCGCGAGGCCGTCGCCATGAATAGCTTTGATTGATTGTTGTTGTTTGTTCATACTTTAAAACACAACCGTTTGTTAAAAACCTGTACAGAAAATGCGCAATGATAAGTTGAAGGTTGGCGGTTTCTTTACAAGTTGTTAAGTTAATAATGTTTCAATATTTTAATAATAACTAAGTAGCTGCCCGGCGCGACTTCGTTCGCCTGGTGCTACCCTACCCTACCCTATCTAAACCATCCAGGGCATCACCTAAACGCATACAAAAAAATTCATTCAAATTGGGCTAGCCGTTTAGGAGGAGTTTAGTGACAAACACACATACAGTTGAATTTTATATATAAAGATAGTAACAGTAATTTTGACGGTAGAACAATTTAAGATCCCTTGGGAACGTGTACCCCCAAGGCGGATGCTAGTACCATGAAATGAGTTCTGAAAATAAATCAAAAGATTAAATAAATATTTAGGATAATATGAAAGAAATTTTTGTAAAAAAAAAACAACCAAAGGGGTAACAAAGAAACTTGATCTTTACATTATTTTTACAAGCTTTTTATTAATTTGCAATTTGCAATGTATGTTCGGGTGGAATCTTGCAAGTCGAATTTCACCCACTTCCAGTGGTCGGATTGACTTGATTTTTGGTATACATTAGTATATGATGAATTGTCAAGTACAGCCAACAAAAAGTACAGTCACCAAAAAAAGCTTGTATTAAAAATGATATTTTTTTTACAAAAAACTTATTTAAATTCTTGATTGACAAGAGCGCAGACATTCACCCTGACCTGATGGTAAGTGGTCACTGCGGCTTATGGACATTTGTATTATCAGGGTGGTTACCAAACCTTGTTCAAACGATCAAGCTTTTTTTACGACCAACTAATTAAATAAGGATATATCAATCTATACTTACTGAGTTACAGGGAAAGTCGTACTGAATATTAAAGGACGTTATTATTTAATTAATCCGAGCAACTATAATTACTAGCTGGAATCCTTTTTATTGTAAATTTATATCTACATAGGTATGTCATATTAGCTGCACTTTTGTATACTTCTTTTGTTATGAATAATTATTATTATTATGTCATTTATTTATTTTACTATTCATATTAAATACATTTTTAAATATTTTTATAAAAATCATTAAAAAATACATTTAAAAATATAAAAAATAGTTGTCCACCGATGTCGGGAGCAGGGTCCAAGCTACCGGTGGTTAGGGCTGCAGAGACAGGAACCTCCTCACAATGCGAGCCGTATCGAGGAGTACTGCCTTCTGAATCAGGTTTATTATTATTATTATTATATTTAGGTCATTTCTTATGAATTTGATTCTGCAATATGGTGTCCAAACTTAACCATTATGGAGATATTGAATTTTAAAGTTCGAAGTTCTGTTATGTTGTACTACCACTTGGGCCTATTCAAATTTTTTTTTTTTTAAACCTTTCAAAGTTAAAACACTCATTTAAAATTCTTTAGTTCTAACCATTCTCGAGCAGTATTATTAAGCTGTTAATAGTAGGTTCAGTTTTTGTTAATTATTTTTATTAATAGACATGCCTTCTAAAAATTTGAACCTAGGAGCTCTATCTTTAAAATTCAATATCCACATAACGGGTCTAGTTTCGGACACCATATTACAAAATCAAATCCATCAGAAATTACCTGAGTAATAACTGCTTTCCCTGTAACCCTGTATAATGAAGCTGAAGAGTTTGTTTTAATACGCTAATCTCTGGAACTAATAGTCCGATCCTAAACAATCTTTTTACTGATAATAAGCTGAATAGTCCCCGAGTGCTGCATGCTACTTTTATTCCGGTGCGGGTGAAACCGTGGAACACAGGTAGTAAACAATATAAAGATACAAAACCTAAAACCTAATGTTAGAAGTAAACATTTCTAGCAACACTATTTAAAACCACATTTCCCGTTTTGACAGTTAATTAAGGTGCAAAACAAAGAGACAAAGTAAAACAGCGGAGCAAAACAAGTCTGCAGTAATTAGCAATAGATGTAGGATTAGCAACAATACTACAATGTTAGTTACATTTTAACTAACTTTATTAGAATCTTGTTTGGGCTTGGTTACCTATTTATATTTCAATCTGAAATAGATTGTTTAACCCTTTATTTTGCAGTTCCATTTACATGAATTAAATTGTGTTTATTGATTAGACATGGATATCTATTCGTCCATGGACATGGACTTATAAAAATCAGGACGGAGCAACGCCTTATAAAAAAGTGAAGCACTATATTTCCTACATGTGTGAGTAAAATCAGTAGGTACTAGCCCAAGTAGGCACAGTGACAATGGTGCTGATTCTGTTGTTTACAACTAAACTCATTTTGTCTTACTGTCTATTTCTAACAAAGAACATAAGAAAAGGATGTAAGAAATTTAGTCCTGTCAAATCAAATCAAATAAAATCTTTTATTTTGCAAAAACACATGGTCTTCAATTAAAAACATTAGAGCTTACACATGTCACCAAAATTATTCCAATTATTATTATTATTCAAATTGGTCCAATGCTTGTTTTCAATATAAATTTAGTCGCCATCTATCGCGGCTTCATCTAAATACCCCCAAATGAAGACGGCAAAGACTAATTTGACAGCTTTAAATATGTTCTATTCTTTTTCAATCATGTTTGTAAGAAAGGGATGTGATGTGACTAAAATTAGTTTAGTGTGATTTACAACAGAATCGGCACCACTCTGAGCCTTATTGTCACTGTGTCTCTCTCACTAGTAATCTGTGATACTGTGGTGTACATGTGTGCATGAGGCTTGTATTTATTATTATTATTTATTTTATTTCCAAAAAACCTTACATGTTTTGCTTATTTAATAGTCGCCAAACTACTATTGCAGTTTGTAGGCGTGCACTCTTTCACAGTTTTGGTTTTGTACACACGGCAAAACATCAAGCTATACATTTCCAGTATAAGCTGATCTCGCATTGTATAGGATTTCCCTACAATGAGAGGTCAGCTTACATTGGAAATGTATTGCTTGATCTGTAGCCGTGCGTACGTACATTATTTACTTTACAGGACAGCCAACATAATAGGGGTGCTTCATTTCTTATAACGCGACGCTCCATCTTAATTTTTTACACGTCCTTCGTGTTAGACTAGCTTTCTGCGATTTTCGAGGAACCTATGTGTCAAATTTCATATTTCAGGATCGATTTGAGCTGTAAGTAGGTATGTGCATTTGTCCGTCAGTCAATATTTGCTTTTATTATTTGATAGATAGATCTGAAATAGATAGCCTTTAGGTTAGTTTGCAGCTCAATTTAAATTAATTTAACTGTAATGTTTATGATATTAGATTGCGTTCGTCGTTATCTCTTAAGTGGTTTTCTGGTAACTATAGCAACAGCATTCCTGATCCTAAGCACCCTAAATGTCTAACCTAATAGTGCGTTTATATACTCTACTCGAATCGAGCACGATGATTGGCGCTCGCGATGTCAAGTGTGGACGTATAACCCAAGTCCGTCTACGCTATGCGAATTCGTACTCCGCGTGTGCTCGGCTCGTCCTTGGTTCGCGTAGCGGTAGAGGTAGCGTAGACCCAGCTTTACATTATCATAAAACGCAACTTCTCATCTGTTAGTGTATTTCTGTATAACTTAAAAACCACATCACGTACGTAGGGCGTTAGGTACAGGAAAACTACGACTTCTGAACCTACTACTACTAGGGTCTTAAAAATAAATGACTGACTTTGTAGATTTTAGGCAATGTGTTTTTATTAGGAGCTGCAACCGAAGTGGAACTATGTCACAATCACGTGGACAGGGCTGCAAACAGAGGGTAGTTGTAATATTCTGTACGAGGAGGTATTTTCAGGTCGAGCCATTTCAATTGAATTTCTGAACAACAAATGGGTTTTCTTTCAGTGGTTCAGTCATCTTGTGGTCACTATAGATTTTAAGTTACAGTTGGTAGTATGGTGGGGGTTTTTGACTGTGCATTAGCACCATGTCCTTAACTGAAAGCTCATGTTCAGTGTAGGATAAGAACCCACGACCCACCCCCCTCAGTCACGACTTTTGAAAGGTTCAAACACAAAATAATATAACAGTAGTTGCCTTTTTTTCGATATGAACAATTCAATTCTGTTGCCACCATTCAAAAGCAAAAATCCAGAGGTTATTGTATTTATTACAGCTTCATGCCAACATGTATAGAATACACCCTTGCCTCTTGAAATATGATTTTTGTGTGGATAAAAAAGCGTCCATTAAATCCCATAATCGATGTCAAGCGATGTGAGTGAGCAAGGTGAACAGTTAACCTCATTGTTACGCCTGGATGATTATGATGCTTATTTTAATATTCTTTAGCATTTTTACATATACATTTTTTCGCTGAATAGATTTCGCTATTTATTGCAAAAAATAGGAATACTTTCTCTAATTTAACTCAACGGGTCGAGATCATTCTTTTAAAAAATATATAATATTATTAGGTACCTACTAGTTGTACCCGGGACAATTAAGACATGTTTTTTCATTAATATTAAGTAGCCGAACGCCGTCACAGCCGCAGCCAACTGCTTAATTAGCTATTTAAATGACTAGGCTAGGCAAGTAATTAAACGTTATCGATCCAAGTCATTTGCCTAGCTGTTTCATTGAATGGCTGAAAATACTATACTATTAGGTACTCCTTAGTAAACTGCATGCCGATTATTTGATTATTAGTGTACCTCTGATTACAGAAAAAGGTAGACGGAGCACGCGGAATACGGGAGTGAGTCCAAAATAGCAAATACAAATTGAAAAACATACCTACCTGGTTTTCGCTTTTCAAAAGCGAATACCAGTGGGGCGATTACGTAACTAAATTTCAATCATTTTCGAATTGAAATCGGTTCAATATAGCGGTTTACTGATAACTTTTTTACGTTCTGATAACTGCAAATACAAACATTGAAATGGAATCATTTCCGCTTTTCTAATATTTCTACCGATTCAGAGGTTATTTCAATCTGAATTTCATTGCAATAAAGTTACGTAATTCACGTACAGGTCAGGTATGTGTTTTTCAATTTATATTTGCTTTTTCGCCTCACTCCCTTGTTCCGCGCGCTCTATCTGCCTTTTGTTCCGTAATCTGTGATTGTGTCGATATGTGAAAATTATGTGTGTCGATATCGATACAATGACGCTACGAAGGCGATACGAAAATGGTTCGTGCCCCGAGTGTAAAGAATTGATGCTTACTAAATGCGTTTGCGATTACGACATTTCTCTATCTATAGGAATTGGCACAGCGCCTCTAGCGGATCACTCATGGTACTAATTTCTACCATACTAATTCATAGTTAACTCAAACGCAACAGTATGCGTTTATTAACGTTAATTCTTTACACTCGGGGTACTTGCCTCCTAGGTAGTTTACCACGCTTCCACACCGCCTTTTAACCTAATTGTACCTATATATTCACCAGCACGTAGGCCATAACCAGCCCCCGACATAACAATTCATTCAGCCATATTTAATAATTAACGCTAATGGTTAATTTTAATATTAAAGTACCTACGCGTACAGACGGTGTATATTCAGGTGGTTTTATAGTTTGTTTTGGGAACAACCCTTCAGCTTCCCTTTAGTGAGAACTTCAATCATAATTTATGAGGTAGGTGAATACTTTTAGTACATTTCCTCTACGAGGCATTATAGCTCTTAAATATTGTTGAAATGAACTGAAAGACCTGGCAGAATGAGTAATTGGACCATTATGTATAAAAAATAAATAACATTGCCAGGCGGTTTTAAAATTATTGCATTTCATGCATATCGAAACAATACTTTACTTTTTTTTATACTTTATTTTATAATAATATCTAATAATACTTTATTTTTTAATAATAATAAAAATAAAATTAATTGGAAAATCATGTAATAAGTTAAAGTGTAGACGTAATACTCTACGGGAGTGCGAGGGGGGAAAGGGGTGGGGCAATGGCGGCTTGCGCCTAGCTCTAGTCTGCGCACGTGCCTAGTGACCACACGTTGCTGTAATTATAGTTCAAATTGAATAAGGTATTTCTCACTATAGTATTTAATGGAATTAAGGCCATTTTTTGAAAATGCATTTTTTGTACTACCGCCCCTGGGTCGCTCGTCGCTGACCAAATAAACATCCTGTATATAAGTACTTATAGTCAGGTTATTTAGTTAATGTAAGAATTTTGTGTAGAAGATTTCGGCAAACGGGGATCTGACGTTAATCTTGATTTGTATTAAAAATTTCTCTATCTTCTCAGTTTCGTCACTAACGTTTCGTTTTTCGCTTTATTCTAACTACACGGAGTGTGTGAGATGAGAACTCGTAGTAGTTCAGTTATCTCTCAGTAGGTATGTAAGGTAAGCTCCCCTAAAATTGGTATAATGCCGCGCCACCTCAGAGCAAGGATCGTATGATAGTTTGGTACATTATGCGGAGAGAAATTGATGTCACCCGGGAATTTGTGCTGGTGATATTTTACCTTATTTTTTGCTTATAAAATAGGGAAAATTTTGAATTTTGGTAGTAAAATATTTCAGTACGTATTAGATGTTTTTATTTTCACTTTGATTGTCTGGCCGTCTTTCCGTTTGTAAAGAGCCATTACTTAATTAAGGTCTCAAGACCATTAGGTACATTTTTAATACAAAAAATGCACTTGCTGAGTTTTGTTAACAATAACATGGTAACATGTTTGTCACTAAGTGGTATAAAAAAACATGGTACTATTCTACTGGTCTGGAGTCAAACTTTCTGGAATGTTATCATTATATATCGTGTAACCTGCTTCCTATAGCTTGTCCTTCCAAAAATAGACCACTAAACCAAAATACCAACTAACAACAAAAAACAACCATAACAAAATAACAATAACAAAATAACAACAAAGGTTTGTAAATGAGTATGAGTTAACTCATTTACAAACCTTCCATCACAAAAATCAACCGCAAATAAATAACTATAACCCGACCATTTGTAAGGAGCCTGCGTCAGTCAAAGCGCACATTAATCACGAAGGAACATTTAAATCGTGTTGATAATAAATTATTGCACAAAGCCTCAACGAATGCAAGTTATTAGTTGGCGATTGGAACCATCAATTGCTATATGGAATGCCCCCGGGAACGCTTGCGAATACAGCTAATCGGTTTGCCGTTATGATAGGGTTTATGTTGTAGGCTGATAGCGACTGTCTGAATTTAGAGCATTGTTTGCGGTATCGTATTTTCATTGCTCAGTACACAGATTACAGAATAAGGCAGATGGAGCGCGCGGAACACGGGAGTGAGGCCAAAAAGCAAATACAAATTGAAAAACACATATCTGGTATTCGCTTTTGTATTTGCTTTGTTACTTCTTTATAAAAAAACGGTGGTTAAACAAAGCAAATACAAACTGAAAAACGAATACCAGGTATCTGATTTTGAATTTGTATTTGCTTTTTTGGCTTCACTTTCATGTTCCACGCGCTCCATCTGCCTTTTATTCTGTAATCTGTGGCTCAGTATATCACTTTTGACTTTATTTTTCTTACTGTCTTTAACTGTTTTGTGTATTTGAAGAAGGTGGTAAGCAGAAAAACATGCCATTACACTACATACATTGTACTACAAAGTAACCTGCTGCATATTATAGTTTTCTCACGTAACCTTTACCTTCAAGGAAAGCACAAGCATAGTATTTGTATGCTTTGTCTTGACAGTCCGCCTTTGTCATGTTATTCCACAACTACTGATTTCATCGCCCCGACACAAAATTGGTTATTGTGTCTAAGGTCCTCAGTCTGTCCCACACTGCGCTTCCCAGTACGCGTTTCCGCACCGAATTACTCTTTTGGGAGTTTGGGACTAAATATTAATAGTAACTGACGCTTACAGCTTATCACTTGTACCACATATTTAGGGGACGTGCATTGGATGTATTTTAAACCGCCTGCATTTCGATTGTTAAGTTGATTGCTTTCAATACATCAAATATGTTTTAATTTGTCGCGTTACTTTGTGATATTATCGAATCCATACCGATCATGACGGATATGAGTTACTGCCATTATTTTAATTGGTTTCTTTTTTTATCGATTTGTTTGTTTGAGTTCAAAATTGAAACCCATCCCCCTTATTACAAAACAAAGCAAACCCAGGTTTTAAAATAGCCTCGTCTCTCTTTGTTATATGACGTTAGAAAGTGACAGAGTGACTGGTTTTACTAAACTTGCTTTATACCATCTTTTGTAATAAGGGGGTAGATGTATGATGCAAGTTACCCCAGATTGATGAAATACATATCACAATATACTGGTTCATAGTTGATTTGATAATTTTAATGACCGAACTTTAATATTAATTATACATTTTCGGCAATATATTATATAATATTTTATTAGATGTTAGTTAATCAAACGTTCGACAGAAAGAGAAAAGAAATGAAAAAAAAAATTACCTGTAAAAAGTTAAAAAAAAATATCACCTGTACCTATAGAGAACATTTCTAAAGTATTTTTTTAGGTTTTCATTTTCTTTACGTGGATTTTCAGAGTTTCATGTTGTGGATAATTTAAAGAGAACAACGAGTAACAGTTTTTCTCTCTCTAGCTGTAATTTGCTATCAGAACGTATTTTTGAATCGTGATGTAACAGCACTGCAGCTAGCTCCCCTATGCAATCTATTATGTATTGTACCCTAAACCCCTAAACGTTTCGTGAGACCCTTACGACGTATTACTTATCACTAGGGGCTGCAATTTTTATTTATGTTCCACCCCTGAGGTAATTCATTTATTTGTTGCGTTTTGCTCTCTGATTTTTTGAGTAATTTACAATACTTTCTTGACCTTCGATTTTCACTTTACTTTGAAGTTTGTACTGGGATGAGTACAAATTTTATAAAATAGATTATAAGTTTGTATTTATATTTTTTATCATACTTTTTTAAACTGTTTTCACGTATGGATTTGGATGAAACTTGGCACAAAGATAGGTCGTATACACGAATAAAAAATGTAATAGGTACTTTTTATCTCACGGGAATTTGGATAAAACTGCGAGACGGAAGTTAGTATTGTAAAATAATGCTGTATTGATTTGAGTTTGAAACAATTGAATTGAAACTGTAGGTACATGCACCAACCTACAGTTGAAAGACTGGTCTACATGTAGACCAGTCTTTCGCAAAGTGGGCGATAATGCCCCCTTGTGGGCGTTGAAGAGATTCATGGGGGCGATAGAAGACCCAGACAAATTGAGATTTGTTAAAAAACATAAGAAAACTAAAATTAACCAATCACAACTATTGTTACTGATAAGTAAATAAAAATCCAAAAAAATCTCAAAGTGGGCGGTGGGCAAAATTAGTTTGAGAACCTATAATGTAGAGGTAAACCATTGGCATAAGGTTTATTTTCGATCAACTCAATACATTCTTGAGTTATTTTAATTGTTGTTCTCTGGCACATAACCTACATACCTAAACACATTTTATAATAAGTTAGACAAGTATTGTATTGTGGCGTGTGAAAGCGAATCCATCATGGTAAAACTCTCCGTCATCTCAAAGAGCTTAATACCGTCTACGATACGAAATCACAATAAATGTTCTAAGCCGGGGATTTACTGAGACGTTTTCTAAGAAAATGATTTCCTTTACAAAGCTTTCTAATAATAAGTTAGTTAATATCCTGTAGTTAGGTGATGTAAGACGAGTTACGAGTCGGCGGCTTGAAGACGCCTCCTACGGTTGCTAGGCAACCATGCACTCAATCGATAGCCGCCCTTACACTAGTCCATTTATCCACTTGTATGTAGTCAGGCTTATATTTCTGTTCTAAGATGTGAACTTTGTGAGATTAGTATTATAATGTACTAGATGTCGCGCGCGGTTCCAACCATGTTTACGGGATACAAATTGGCAAAATTCTGGTGCCGCCGTCGAGGCATAGACAAACTCTTTTTCGACAATATAACTATCGACAATTTAAAGATTAATAATAGTTTTAATCGCAATGTTTCCACCTACGAATAATAAAAGGTTTCCGCTTTTTTCCGTTCAGGAATTCATATCCTCTAATTCCATGGTGGGATCATAATAACACTTATAAGAGACCACCCCTGAATCTCCCTTAATAGACAATAGTTTAAATCATCTAAATCATTCAAGCAGTTTTTGGAAAATCATTCTACACATATAAAATATAATCTCCTTCGGACAGAAATAGAGTTATGCTGTCGTTACTTTTCTCGATCCAATCCAATTTCTAGCCCAAGGACTATTCAATTCATTAAGCTAATTGTAATATCAATTCCCTTAATGCAGTAAAAATAAATCTAACTACAAATTACCCTAATGGAAAAAACACCTTAGATTTCCTGCGTTAGTCATATTTTCATATTTATAAATGTGATACGTTATTCCTCGGTTGATTGCACGTAAAAATATTCGTCGTTATAACGAATAGCGACGTGAGTGAACGAAATGGTAAACTTATCCAATTTATTTTTTCGGCTAGTCTGAGGGTAGACAGGAGGGCTAAAGCTGGGGACATTGTGTGGATAAGAGCGATTTATAGTTTTTATATAAAAAAGATTTTAAGAGACGTTGAAATTACGTTTTTATTGATACTTGGTGCCTAAGGAATATATTGAGGCATTTAAAATATTTTTAGATCCCCGGAATAAAAATGCGACATTCTATGGCATGCCGGCGAATCGCGACCAAAACCATTATGTTGTTGTTATGTATTGCGGGGTTTATAAAATATTTCAAGTATATTAATATTTTGCTGGTAATATAATAGCGCGCTCGTGGTGTAGCATGATTAGCCGTTCTTAATCGATCGTCAAAGTTAAGCTACGCCTGTCGTGGTCGGTACCTGGATGGGTGACCGCCTAGTGGTATTTCAAATCGAGCGTTTCCGTGCTTCGGAAGGCACGTAAAGCCGTTGGTCTCGGTTATCACTTAATTGTGATAGTCGTTAAGCTAGTTGGATGCCTCCTAGGCGGATTGAAAAATTCCAACAGTAGGTTGACCACTAGCCTACCTCCACCGATCCGCAGTGGGCACGCGTGGTGGAGAATTGCCCATTCCCTTTCACCTTCATTTGTGAATGGAGACCTGTGCTCAGCAGTGGGACATTATAGGCTGATGATGATGATGATGATGATGATGATGATGAATATAATCTCAATATTGGAAGTGATTCAGAACTCTCTAAAGTATTTTTACAAATCAATGTATGGATCTATACTATGATTCTTTATTTTATCTTTTGATACCAGAGTAATGTTATCCACGCGCCATGATTTTTCCGAAATCTTCAACAATTAGTGTCATATTTCAATCAATTTGCACAAAACCACACCTGAACCTTCCTCATGAATAACTCCATGTGAAACCGTATGAAAAACCGTTCAGTATAGTTTTTCAGTATATCGCGTTCATACAGACAGACAGACGTGGGTTACGGAGTGACTTTGTTTTATAATATGTAGTGAAGCATACGGCCTGCTTGACGGTAAGCGGTTACCGTAACCTTTAGTTAGACGCTTGCAGCACCTGGGGTACAGTAGTACCCAACTAATATGGTTTACCGATGTACCTGCGCAGAAGATACATTTTTAAAGCGCGGGAAACGCTATTGGTCGGCATCTGCCGCCATGTTAGCGCGCGCCGTGCGGAGGGGCGTGACTTACGAGTGAGACGAAACTAACAGCTGCAGTGTATTATGAACCTTATAGTAGTGATCTAAGGTTGATTGTAAGTTTTAAGCATTCTTTCGTTAATCTTCGGGGCCACACTTTCTTTTCTGTGCGAACGAAGATTCACGACGCGCCATATCAGTTGGGTACTACTGTATCACTCGCACCGTGCTGACCTTGCAAAAATCCCTGACTGGCTGGGATCTTCAAGTTGATAATCTAGTTCCCTCTTAGGCTTCAAGTGCTTAACTTCGGCCAAATCATCACATAATTACTGAATAACTGAGATTCACCAATGTGTAGTAAAAAAATAAAAGCGTTATAAATAATTTCTCGCTTTTCCCTTCAACATAGTCGCAGGCTTATGGTGGACAGTCTTCTACATAGAGGAGGGTATCAAAACTTTGATTGTCCCCGTTCACTCGCGACTTTTGTTTGCCGAAGTGCTAACGAACGGAGTTTAGTTTACGTAAGTGACATACCCTTTATTAAATACCTACCAAACTTTAGTCAATAAAACAACAGGAAAATTAAAGTTAAAAATTGTTTTGGGTTGGAGTATTTTCGACCAAGGGAAAATATATAAAATTTACGGTAACAATCCATCCATATCCATACATGCGAAAGTAACTGTGTTTGTTTGTAATGCTTTCAGGTTTAAACCGCTGAACCGATCTCGATGAAATTCAGCATGAAGATAGCCTATGGTACTGAGGACATAGGCTACTTTTAATCCTGTTAACGCGGGTGACAACGCGGGGACCAGCTAGTTTTTTTAAATACAGGTCGTTGTTTTGGTCAGCGACGAGCGACTCAGGGTCGATAATACAAATGATACAAAAAAAAATACTTTTTTTAATAATAAAAATTTAAAAAATAAAATTTTGAAAATCATGTAATAAGCTAAAGTGTAGACATAATACTCAACGGGAGTACGAGGGAGTAAAGGGGTGGGGCGATGGCGGCTTGCGCCTAGCTCTAGTCTGTGCATGTGCCTAGTAACCATACTTTGCGGTAATTTTATTTCAAATTGAATAAGGTATTTCTCAACATATTTACAGTATTTAATGGAATTAAGTCCATTTTTGGGGAATATATATTTTGTACTAACGCTCCTGGGTCGCTTGTCGCCGAGCAAAACAACAACCTGTATAATAGAGAATATTATTTATTTAGGTTGGGTATGGTTGTATTTGACCACCATCTTGCCATAGTATGTGATGGTGTGGTCAAAGGAGTAAGGACATAAAACCTTATCAAAGGAAAAGAAGGACCACAAATAAGTTTGAGTAAGACTTTAGTGAGGTATCCATAGTCTTTCATCAGACAACCATGGTTGCAAAGCTATCGTTTAAAATCACTCAACCTATATTCAATAGAAGTGCATTAACTAGACCGCATGTTACACCGTATTGCACTTTGTTTACATAACTAATCGATGCAATTAAGCAAATGTGTTTGAGATAGAGATAAAAAGGGATAGTTACATTTGTATCACGTTAAGGGTACTCAGACACGTCACAACTATTTTATTGAATTCCATCCCAAAGAACACCTCCAACATCTTATATAATAGGCCAGTCTTGTGTTGGATCGACAAAAAGTCTGCCCAACGTTAGCAATCCCATTAGAATTTGTTTTAGATTTTTGAAACAGTGAAGAAAAGTTAAATCAGCTTTATCCTTTACTAATTGAGATATTGGAAGTATAATTAAATGAAAAATAAAACCGCTAGTTTGTTTAAACTGACAAGTAAATGAAAACATCATGAAGTAGGACAAGAGCCCCGGTTTTGGTCAGTACCCTGGATGTGGCAACATGCAATTTTGAAAGTCTATAAATAAGGCGTTGAATTCTGACTCGTTTATTGTATATAGAAAATAAAATCTTTGATGATATCGCGGGATGATTTTGACGAGCAATTGTAGTGGCGCCGTAAGTGTATAGGAACTTTTTTGTGACACTGTAAAAGCAAAAATAATAATTTCCGTTAATTTCTTTACAGAAACCGTTAGTGACCCTTGGTAATTATTTGTTGCGTGGATTCTTATTGAAGCATACTAAATGAATGTCTAGGAACTTGATTTTGATGTTATTTTGACAGTCAATGAATTCCTCTACCTGGAAACTTAGGTGGAAATGGGTGCCCAACAGGATCAGTAGTGATTTTACACCTTTTATCTCTCGTCATGCTCGACGACCAGACAAGAGAGACCTGCCAAAGTTAAAATTTATTTGGAACAGTAACTAAATTACAGTTAATATTAAACCTTGTGTCTTTAAACGTCATAGTGGCATTTCGCGTACAATGGTCGCGGTTCCCCGGTCTGTATATAAGGCGCGTGGCGGGTTAAAAAATAATAATAAATAAAATATTTGGCTCTCGATACACACTTCTATAAAACCTAAAAGATAAATAAATACACTGCTTTAATAATATAACTAATCAACACGATACAAATTTTTTAATTGAAGGCCAATTTTTTTCTATTAAAAATATTCTTAAAGTGGCCATTACCGGGGCTCTTACCTTATCGCAAATTCGTCAGTTGTAGGTATAACTTTAAACAACAGATACAACCACCTTAGAGGTATTTTTTTATTTCAAATGGGTGTACACAAGATTAAAGGCCTACCCCAGTAGTTTAATTTCACAATTGTTACGCCACGGTGAAACTGAGGAATAGTGAGTGTTATGCATCACTCAATCCGGAGTGCAGGTAGGTGGGTAATTGCATTATGCAGTAATCCTTTTATAGAGACCGCCTTGTCGTCGCGTCGCGTATGTGGAAGCTCTGTTACTGTTTACATAGACGAGTTCGATATTGTATCTTGTACTTTATGCCTCCTGCTTTATACTTATTGAATCAGTGTAATGAGATTTTTTGTATAGAGGTTCTACATCATTATAATAATCATTGTGATTATGTACCCCTAATCTTTATGGTGTAGATTACAGTTGGTTTATTATGATTTTGTATTACACTAGCAGACCCCCGGTTTCACCCGCGTACGTTTTGAATTTTTTTGCGCGGAACACAAATTATTTTTCAAAAATAAAAGTAGCTAAGTTACTTCCTTATAACATCAGCTATGGACCGGAACAGACAAACACAAAAAAACTCAACCGATTTTATTCAAAAAAGTTGAACTCACATAAAAGCTTGGTGCAATGCAATACTCTTTTAAATTGGAATGTCAAATATAAAAGAATATTTAAATCAAAAGCACTAAGGAGTATTGATATCCACTTCGATGCAAATCACCCCTAAAATAACTTTCTACCCCTTTTTAAACCCGTATGTCGATGAGTTTCTATAAAACTCGAAACACGTCTTCCATCAATTCTGTTAAAGAATGTTTATGCATTTGAAGTAGATTGGACTAAGGAATCACGTTGTCCCATACAAACTTTACCCCCGTTTTTCATCCCTTTAGGGGTAGAATTTTGGAAAATCTTTTCTTGTCGAATGCCTACGTTATACAAAAAATACTCCCTTCAAGTTTCAGGTTTTTACGATCAGCGGTTTAGGCTGTCTGTTGATCGATCATTCAGGACAAAGCATTTTGTATGTAGCCTTTTATGACGTTTTTAGGCAAATTTTTGATGTCTTTAGCTGAAAAATACTGAAAATATATTTTATTGCACGCTACATAGAGGACTCATTGGCATATCAAAGCACAACTCAAACCGCAGTCGACATTTTGCACACAAGTTCCTGAAATAACGTGGGCTTGAGAGGTAGAGCGTTTATTCGCAGAAGTACCTCCACCTTACAGAATACCGCAGCCAAATAATATAGTGGTCCTGCGCGTGAGTAAGGTCGCCAGAGCTCATTGGGAAAGGTCGGTAACAAATTAGTGAAGCCTCGTGTGTTACAAGCACGGATGGTTACGGCCTACGGCAACTGCTTACCATCAGGCCGGCTGCGGACGCTTGATTACCGACAACGTCGCGTCATATAAAAAATGGCATCTTAACTGCCGTACTCAGAGATGTCAAAAGTGTAATGTAATAATTCGTTATTTCTAGACCTGTCCCTTTCCATAGCTATTCAATAAAGAAAGATAGAGATACTTTAATCCATCATAAAATTCTAATTGACATCTCTGAGTACGGAAACTGCAGTATGACAAAGGGTTTTTCATAATTGAACCCGTAATGTGGTAAAATCACCGCGGCGAACGAGTTAGTTAAGTACTTATAAAAATTGGCATAAAGACACGTTTCGCATTGTGTCGATGTTCAACGTACTGTCGGCGTAGTGTCGGTCGATGTTAGGAGTGTTGTCGGTGAAATCGACAGTGGCGCCGCCGGCCGTGCATTCAATGCTAATGAACGAATTAGTGTGACAACTGACAGCTTCGCACAATGTGAATGGACAGCATTCACTGATTTTGTAAGGGTGTGTTCACTGCTCTATTTTATGTTTCTTAATTATGTCATTATTTAAGAGTACCTAAGTGTATTGTAGTAAAACTCCATGTTATACAGGTCGTTGTTTTGGTCAGCGACGAGCGACTCAGGGTCGATAATATAAATGATACTGGTGCTAAAAAAAATATTAAAAAAATACTTTATTTTTTTTAATAACTAAAATAAAAATAAAAATTGAAAATCATGTGATAAGCTAAAGTGTAGACATAATACTCGACGGGAGTACGAGGGAGTAAAGGGGTGGGGCGATGGCGGCTTGCGCCTAGCTCTAGTCTGTGCACGAGCCTAGTAACCATACTTTGCGGTAATTTTATTTCAAATTGAATAAGCTATATCTCGACATATTTACAGTATTTAATGGAATTAAGTCCATTTTTGGAGAATATATATTTTGTACTACCGCTCCTGGGTCGCTTGTCGCCGACCAAAACAACACCCAGTATATATTTTTGAACAGCATAACATTCGGAATTGCATTTTCAGATAAATACCTGCATTTTTTTTAAAATAAAATGTCCTTATTTATTTCGAATGTTATTTAGAACGCAAGTTAAACAGACAGCTAGTTTGATAATAAATGAACACTTGAGAGGAAAGGATGGCTACAAGAAATTTTAAAAATAGGTTTTGCACATTTCTATTACTGTCGCGCTGTGCCCGAGCTATCCCGCCCGAGGGCGATAGACTACAGCTTGGACCGATTATACCTATTTAAATAAGATGAAATCGCTATTTCGTAATCCCCGGTTTTCTCATCAAAACTGGATCGATTAAAAAAAAAAAACAAGAATAAGAAGGGCTTTGGCTATGTCTGTCGGTTTTCCTTTGTTTTTTTATATTCGTAAAATTTGTTCGCTGGGCGTTAAAAATGGTAAGTTTTTATGATTTTAGAAGGCTCCTAATTCTTATAATAATTAATTTATGGAGGAAAACACAACCGAGAGACATACAGTGGTACCTACAGATTGCATGGTAAAATAATCATTGCTCTAGTGTCCTTATCCAAAGAGGAAACTGAGGATTACGTTTGTATCGAACAAACGCCACCAGCATTTCCTCTTAAGGTGTTACGTTAAAAATCTTCTATACCGATCTGATAGCGCGTAAAAGCCCGTCTAAAATACCGATGCAGACGTTTTCAAGGCGAAAAAATACCTCGAAAGTGGAAAATTTACGTTGTAAAGTGCCATCTCGGGTGGGAATGGCTCGGTCAACTCACTCTCAGGCAAGAGTACTCAAAACGTCTGTAACGACGCAATTCCAGCGAACCTTTGTGACCCGTTCGCTCAAAATTCTGTACTTTACACATTTACGCGCCCAAAGTTCGTTTCTTTTAATTTTAACGTTACGTTGTTTTTAATCGACTTCAAAAAAGGAGGAGGTTCTCAATTCGAATGTTTTTTTTTAAATGGTTTTTACCTCATAACTCCGTCATTTATTAACCGATTTGGAAAATTATTTTTTTATTTGTCATCAGATCAGGATTTGATTACTTCTTAGTGTACTTTGAAGTCGTTTTAAGGTTTTTGTAAAACAGTCCAATTATATTTTAAAGTATTTGTTATGGATTTAATTATCAGGTATCTAACATTATGAAATGAATTACATTTTCAGTGAACAAACATCATTTTACTTTCGTCCTTACATACTACTTGAATTGAAAACCCTATGTGAAAATATCGTGAATATCGAAAGATAGAAAGAAACCTACAGTAATGATGATCCCACCAAAAACATTTTCATGCAAAATGTTGTCAATACGAGACCATATGGCTCGCAAACTGTCAGAAAGTTATCAGATCTCATGTAGAGCCAAGCTTATAACTACACGCCGTAACTCTACAAGCCCTAACTTCACAAACTCTACAGCTTAGTCAAAATATGTGGCTTGACCGTTTCGTCTCGTATTGGCAACATTTTACATGAAAATGTTTTTGGTGGGATTCTACTTCTTTTTGTAAGTTGCTGTTGACATTTTTTTGGTTTTTTCTCGCAAGTGACGCTAACTGGTGGCGACAGAAACTGTGCTCTCATTGCGTCATCCTGCCTAGGAGATTAAGAAAAGCTTTCCAATGTCTATTTGCAAGCCCGTCATAGCTCACAATGAATTTAATATATTTTCGCCATTAACATGTCTATTTTGGTAAAGATTTGCATTATATTGCGTACCCGGTTCCACTCCCTGATGGAATATCAATGCGTTCATCAATATGTATGAGATCTTCGGTGTTTGGTGTAAGATTATGACGAGTTCATTGGAAGGTCTCTCCTAAGTGATTCCATGGTAAAAGGTACTTTATAACAGGTGGAGATTTCGAGATGACATATTTTAAAAACCTGTTGGGTTAGTCATGCTGAACAACTTTTACTACGGGACCAAAAATTTTTTTCATAGTAAATGTTGACCTTACTCGATTATAATGTATGAAAAGAAAACATTTTTTTTTTGAGAATTCAGTGTTGGTCCCATAGTAAAAGTTGTTCAGCATGACTAATCCAACATAGGTTTCGAAAATATGCCATCTCGAAATCTACACCCAGTATAACAATTTTGTAGGTAGAGTGTAATTTAGCTCTTAAAATAGAACCATATAGGTACAGGGTACTAGCTTTCCCCTGCAGTTTCACCCGCGTTCCCGGTATTAAAAAATACTAGCACTCGAGCACAATGTATTAATAGGTACTAACAGAAATTGAGAGTAATAACTATAAGTACAACTTAACAAATAAATTGCATAGCTTCTTATATCTTGGCACCTCAAAAGCCCGACCAATTGTAGGTAGATCATAACCTGGAATAATATATACGATACTTTTAATGATCTGAATAATAATAATAATAACAACAACGCTCGATCCTGCACTGCCAGGCTGGTACGGCCGATTTTGGTCGAGTAGCTTCGTCACTTTTTGGGAACTTGACGTTAGCTAAACGACATGCCGCAACAGCCGCGCAATACAGAATCGAGTGTGTATCGACGAGGTCCTCGCTGCTTTCAAAAAAAAAATTAAGCTGCGAGTCCAAGGCACACACCAGTGCCCTATTTTTGTTGTGCATAGGCAGGCGTGGTAATCGGGGTCTAAGTTCGGTAGAAGTGTACCTATACTCGCGAAACGCATCCTCCAGAGCTCTCCTCAATCGGACGTTGCACTGGCTACTTACTGTGGCAACCCTATCAGCCTCCTCTTCAACATGATGATTGGACCGCGGCGGGATTGCATCAATTGTTGCTTGTGCCGCGGTTTGTGCCGAAGTTGAGACGATATGGTTGCTCAGTATCTCTGAGCGCAGCCTATCAAGTGCAGCATCATCCAACCTATGATTGCGTTGGATGACCCGCACCTGATCCGACAGTCGTTGGGCCGAAACGTTGACGGTTGGCTCTAGTTCCTGAAACAGAGACAGCATCCTAGCACGGTACGCGGTGAGGTTAGTTCCCCCCTCTGTAGACCCGTAATATGCGCGCATGACGTTCTCGTTCATAGACTGAGTCCATCTCATGCGCTGCACACAACCACCGGCAGCGGGGACCCGGCTCGGGGCCGGCTGGCCCCTAAGTCCCAAGCTCCTCGGTGGCCGGCCTCTCCCCTGCCGACGTACAGGTGTTGGCGACGTCGGCGGGGAAAAATACTCGTCGTCCTATGTTAACTAATAACTAATATTTAAAAATGTATTTAATATGAATAGTAAAATAAATAAATGACATAATAATAAATTTATTACAAAAAAGTGCAGTACAAACAAGGATACAAATGTTTATGTTCTAAGGATACATGTATAGAAAAACATTAATCAAAGTACATTTGCATCTAGTGGGCAGTAACACCTAAACTAGGTAGAACCTGTATTATAGGTGTAATTGCTCTTCCATCTGTTATGGCTCAAGGAAATTATTGTACATAACTTGGTATGATAATATTATTACTTAACATATTAGCTATTTTAGAAAACAAAAAAAAAATTTATACAATTCCTATAATTTATATAATTAATAATAATAATAATTTATTTTTAATGATTTAAACAAATTAATAATTTTGTATACAATTCCTTTAATTTATATTTAATGATTTATACTATTCCTATATAATGTATGATTATTCCTATATAATGTATAATTATTACATGTATATTATTTCACTATTTTTATTCATTGTATGTAAGCCGTCATAATAGGCACGTAGTGTTGTCGGATTTGCCAAAATTTTATGAAGATCTGAGTGTGTATGGATGACTGAGAAGTGCGTGTTTGTGTTGGTGATTATAATGTGATTAGATATAAACCTATATGCAGGAGATAAGTGCGTAGACATACAATACATCCTTCACACAATACATAACATCCTTCAAGAACTTGTACAACAAATAATACAAAATACAAAATTTCCTCGAGCCGCTGCTGCCGATTAACGGCAAGATTCCCAGTAGGCTGGCAGCGTTTCCTCTTTGGATGATAAATAATTTATCTTGAGTGTCGGCAAGTCGCTGGTATGGGATGCCACATGTGTCGATACACTCGCGCCATCTCACTTACCGGCGACTTGTAAAGCTGCAGGGGCAGCTGCGGCCAGTGCGGAAAATTCAAAATTCAAAAAATACGCATCGATTGGACCTAACTATATTTTTGTGCCTTTTGCGGTCGAGACCATGGGACCGTGGGGGTCCGAAGCTCGCCGTTTTGCTTGCACCTTGTCATCAAAATTGATCGAGACCTCCGGAGACCAGCGGGCGGGGAGCTTTTTCCGCCAACGCGTCAGCTTGGCTATCCAAAGAGGAAACGCTGCCAGCCTTCTGGGAACCCTGCCGTTAATTGGAAGCAGCGGCAGGCTTGAGGAAATTTTCTATATATAGATTGTATTTCGTACATATTTGCTGTAAATAAAGATATATTCCCCTTTAAATTTACTTTAAATAATAAAACCTTAAGAGGTTCGTGTTAGGTCGCTAGATCAGAGGCCAGATTCAGAAGGCAGTGCTCCTGGATACGGCACGCATAGTGTGGAAGTACCTCTCTCTGGATCCTTGACCACCGGGAACTAGGACATTTTTTCCAATGCCGGTGGAGAACTGTTTCTTATAGTTATAGGGTGACTGGTAATTAGTAAAGTTCCATGTTAGTAAACGATACTTAGACACATGATGTACTCACTATAACAAACAACTTTCCCGAAGATTTTTTTTTATTTACTTGGCATTTTAGCGCCTATAATACCTACCTACTATAATACCTATATTATAGTAGGTACCTAACAAGAATAAGAATACACCATCAGATTTTATTTAATTTAGTTATGTTTCCCTATTTGTTTCTTGGGAAAGTGTTTGTTATCATGAGTACCTACAATCATGTGTGTAAGAATCGTTTACTAATTACCAGTCACCAACGAAATATAGAAGTACCAGTCACCTTGTGAAAATTATTATCCCACCAAAAACATTTTCATGTAAAATGTTACCAAGACATTATAAGAAAATGTTTTTAGTGGGATTTCACTTCTTTTTGTAAGTTGCTTATGATTTTTTTTTGTTTGAAATTTCCAAGTTGTATAATTTTTTTTGTTGTTTGTGTACTAATTCAAGCTTACATACCAAATTTCAGCTTCCTAGGACATCAGAAAGTTGTACCCTATGAGTTTTGATGATCATCAGTGAGTCAGTGACGAAATCGGGGTTTTTTAGATATCAATAAAATCTAAAGTATAGGAGCTATGTTATTGAAACTTAATATGTTTAATAAGTTCACTATTGATATCATGTTTTTAGAATTTTGTTTATCTGGTATAATCCAAACCCAACTTGGGTTCAAAAAAACGTCGAAGCGCTTTGAGAAAAGGTAGGTAGTGCCCTTTCGCTTCGCTTGGCTGTCTTGGCGGGGGGCACTTCCGTGCCCCCAGATGTTATACATTAATTAATAGAATAATTATTACTATTCCATTGTATTCCAACCGGTTTATCTGATTAAGCAGATCTAATATAATGTAATTGAAAAAAAAACTTATTTAAACGAGGTACATAATGTATGAAAAGATCATAATTATTAACAATTAAATGATATAATAATGTGAAGTTGACAGGTTATCGCAACAATTAATGTATGGCAGATAATGTTGTTTATTTACATTCAATATTGTGGTATATTGACCGAATAATTACTACATTAGACGATTGAATGTAGGCTGCCGTGTCACGTTATCTGATGTGGAATTTCTTGTTGATTATTTTAGAAGACTTGTTGTCCTGTTTTCAATCATTTAGGACTGACCCTTATATGATTGAAAGCAGGACAATGATAATATCGTCTAATAATCAACAAGAAATCACGCTTCGCATCCTTTCTTTTTCTCCTGTAGGTGTGTTACGCGTATTTTACAGAAACTGCTCAACGGGTTTTATCATTATGTTGCTATAGTAGATTTCAAATAGCATGGGTTCGGTGACACATGGTATTGTATTAGATTTCTCAATAGTTAGCGAGGTTTCATGAAATATTGTGAGTACTATTTCAGAGTAATCAAATGGAATTTCACTAGGTATTGGTAAAAAACTCTTGACCTTGACGACTCATCCTATCTGAAATAGAGTATAGTATTAAATATTGACGACAAATGCTTATGATATGCATATTTCGATTAGTGATAGCAATCCTAACTTAATGTTTAGGTATTCAGCTCTTCAGGCTTAGCTCGGACGTCTATGTTTGATAATGGCCCATGTTCTCCTGACATACCACACAATCTAAATAATCCTGAAAATATTAATGACTTTTTCCTCACCTTACCTGGGAACAAGGTAGCTGATAAAGACACACTTCAGTATTTCAAAAACAATAAATGCTCAGGTAACCAATTTGATTTAGAGCAATGCCAGGAGGAAACTGTAGCAAAATTAATTAGGGCAATAAAAACAAATGCTTGTGGCCACGACATGATTAAGAGTCGTATGGTACAGATGACACTTCCAGAGACACTGACAATAATCACTGCCATAATAAATGATTCTATCAAGTCAAGTACTTTCCCACAAACATGGAAATTAGCTAGAGTCCGACCTTATCCAAAAGGGCCAACGGTGAAACAATATAAAGATCTACGACCGTAAGTATACTACCTGTAATGTCAAAAATAATTGAAATTTTTTTATGCCTACAGCTCACAAAATGGACTTGGAAAAAGGGCATGTCGGTAAACAAGCATACGGCCCGCCTAATGGTAAGCGGTTACCGTAGTCACATGGACGCTTGCTCATTTCCTTACCAAACATCCAATTAATTCAATGGACGTATATTTTCACAATAATTTCTACCGTTTGATATTTATTTATACGCGTGTATTCCAATAATTACTGTAAAGCTATGTGCACTTAAGAGTGCGTACCAAGCCAGAAAAATATGGCAATGTCAGATGAAACAAACTTATGTCTAATCTTCGCGTGGAGATGAGATGGAGATAGCGTGTTTCGCGGAACAAAAATGAACTAAGCGCTTTTTATCTAAATAACTCGTAAAGTATAGAATATTTTAAAAAATCGTTAGTAGCAGCCCTAGGTCATATGTTAGTGATATTATTTATCGAATTTTTATCTTAATTAGATGAACCATGAACGAATAAAACCGAAAAATCATTATTTTTAGAGGTAGCTTTGTGATTTTTTTCTATCGAGGAAATTTCATTCCATTATGTTTTTGCTCAGATAGAACCCTCGCGTATATAATGAAAATACACATATAAAAATATTTTTTTCATTTAAATACTATTTACTTGGGTAAATTTAAATTCTAAGATTGTTATTTTGCTATATACGCACTCTTAACTATTCACGAATTCGCGTAGAGGTCCTAGGTTCATACCTACTGTTGATATTCGATGTGTAAATATTAATTTCCCAAAGACAACCCCTTTGGGAAATTAACCAAGTACCTACTGTGCTTGCTATTAGCCAAACTGTGGATTCATAATCGTAGTATATTATAATAATAGCTGCAAAGGTGATTAAATTTTGTTATTGCAACCATTTTACGTAAAACGTATTTTTTTATTATTAAGGTAATAGTTAGGATTAGTATAAATCATCCACAAGAAATCATAGAGGTTTATTTTGCGGATTATGAGATTTGAATTCTAAAGTTAAATATTTGACAAAATCTGGTGAGGTTTATTCAATTATTTATTTCTTCTCCCATCATCATTACTGCTTAGCCTTGCTAGTTTATCTGAAGTCCTGACAGTCATCTTTGATCTAAAAAGATAAACTACGTTTCCGTATTACTTTCGATGTGAACGGAAGCTACATGTTACACTGAAAAAAATGATCTAGGTACAAAACTAGTTATGTAAGTTGACGTTTTGCTGTCGGGAAACTAACTTTAGTTACATTTAATCAAATAGTTTAGTAACGCACAAAAACTAGTTTTGTTACTGGCAAGTTTTACCTAGTTCGCAAGTAACTCTGTTTAGGTTATTGGTCATCAATTTTTTTGTTACTGTTAAATAAAATTTTGTAGTCACTTGTAGTCCATTTTTTCAGTGTATCCATAAAACTTGTATTGCAGTAAGAACTCGGGGATTATATGGAAAAATAACATAGTGTTCTACTTTCCCTCTGTGTTGCATTGAAACGGGAAATCCAGTTGGCTTACGGACATTTTGAAACAGGACATTTTTTTTTTTTTTCAATGGCGTCACACGGCTTGTGTATTTTGCCAATTTCAAGTAATATTATAAGTTCTAGTCACAATGAATCACTTTCACATAATCCTCAGTCAGTCACCGTCCATAATAGACATGTTTTAGTACGATGGTGGTCATTGTACTAACACTTTTCACGGACTTCTTGAGACAACTTGAAAAGCCACGATACACATAATTCATTTAATTTCACTTCACTGGTGCACATGTATTGATCTTTATTGGATAAAATACCACCGATTATATGCAATAAAACTTATAATACACGAATTTATGAAAATAAAAATGAAAAAGCAAAGTCACTCTGCAAGTTCCCGCCAAAAAGTCCCCAGGCTGAGTTTACCGTTATTCATTATTAAATTTGAAGTACAGCATTATTAAACGTAACTAAACCCAACAAGATAAACAAAATAGAATCTAACAAAAAACACACGTGAATTTTACCCTTATCCGTCAAAGGTATTTGACAGCAATTTGACAGTGACGTCACGTATTCTATATTTGGAATTCATAAATTTTTTATTAGCAAGGGTTGGATCCCTTTACCTTTCTTTTTCACGGTGACGAAATGGGAATAATTTTCCAAAAGGTGACGTTTCCGCAGCGTTACGGCACGCTGAAATGGATAAAACCGCAGTGCTACAGAAATGAAAAATCCAGAGAAATCTATTTACCATAAATCTAGTATTTTAGTTATGTGAGAGTGAGATTAGGCATGCGAATACAAAATTAAATCAATAGAGTACAGTAGTACCCTTGTAGTACCCAACTAATATGGCGCGTCGTGAATCTTCGTTCGCACAGAAAAGAAAGTATGGCCCCGAAGATTAACGAAAGAATGCTTAAAACTTACAATCAACCTTAAATCACTACTATAAGGTTCATAATACACTGCAACTGTAAGTTCCGTCTCACTCGCAAGCTGTGCTCGCAAGTGACGCCCCTCCGCACGGCGCGCGCTAACATGGCGGCAGCTGCCGACCAATAGCGGTTTTCCGCGCATTGAAAATGTATCTTCTGCGCAGGTAGGTACATCGGTAAGCCATATTAGTTGGGTACTACTGTACCTGATAATTTCTGTTAGCTCTTCGAGGTTTAGAAAGCCAGAAAAAATATGCCCTATATTTCTTTGTTCAGCTCTTATTCGTACATAAATAGTGAGCGTCTTACCGACTGAAGATCATTTCATATCTAAAAAACAATTATTTTTGAGAACTTATATTTTTATAACGTCTAATAACTTGAAAGACGCGGATCTATGAGATGAAATCGCAGACAATGAAATGTGAATCGTAAAATAATTCTCATACAGTTCACATTTAAAGAAAATATTGAAAGTCTTGAGCGTTTACTTACACATTGAATTATTAATGAACTTGGATATCAAGGGTACAAGACAAACATAACAATGGGTGTATGATTAAAGAACCCTTTCTTTTATCTTCAAACTCAGTACCCGAGTATTAGGGGGTAGCTTGAGTGAATAATTTAGTCATCATATTCCTTTCTGCTTCAAACTTAGCGGCTTCGTTATTTGTTTAGAATTATTTTATTATAATATCATTGTTTAGAATCGAGTGCATTTCAACTGTTTTTCTTTGTGTTAAAATTAAAACCCACAAGTTAATATTTTAATATGTTTACTTTTGTATCGTTCTATTAATTTTATTCATTGTCAAAATCATCTTCAGTTAATTTATTTATTAGATTAAATTAAAATGTAAAATATACATATATATATCCTTCTTAGGTCTTGGCGTATATTTTGAGGGATGATTGTATAGGTCATTTCATTAGTAATCAAAAAACAATATTAGAAAAACAATCCGTACATTGATATATAATATACATTGATCCGTCAAAATATATCATTGGGGTATAGAATTGGGTAAAATTTCTCATGGGGTCAGGCGAAGGTCAAACGCAAGCCCATTTAACATAAAAAAAAAAAAAAAAAACTGTCTTTCATATTTTATTTATTCTTCGGATGTAAGTCATCCGTGGGTAAAACGTTACCTTAGAAAACTATCAGGTATACTCTACTCTTTGAGCTGTATAAAATGGAAAAAAAATGGCGCCTTTTCGTCAAATTCAATATACACAAAATATTCAGATTTAACTCGTGTAACTAATTCCGTTGACACACTGACAGACAGCAGACATAGTGACAGCAATAGAGCTGAGTTTTGCCCTTTGAGTGCGGAACCATCAATCCATCTCATAATTTTTTTTTGAGGGAAACCTTTGTTTAATTCGGGTAATTACCTCTTAATGAAATGAGGTAACGACATTTCTATAAATTAACTTTTTACAGTCGGACATAATTTTATATTAATTAAGGAAACGCTATTAACACTAATATATGATGTTTGAGAGTCATTAAACTTTATGATTATACTAGCCTATGGCCGTGGCCCCACTTGCTTCACTTCTGTCACTTGTTACACTAAACTTGGTCACTGCGTAGCTTTATTTAGACTCAGAACGATTATAAATAACTTTTAATCTTTCTCAAGGCACCCCCTACCTAAATGTGAAAACCGCATCAAAATCTGTACAGTAATTCTTGAGTTAACACCATTCCAACGGACAGGCAGACGTCGCGTTTTATGTGACTTTGCGTCTGGAGAGTTTTTTTTTTTAGTTTTAAAATTTATTAATTTCTCATATGATTTGGTTTCATTTGACGAGTCTATAAAATATCAGTGAGGAAGGATTCCTAATTTTCATCAACAACAAAGCAAAAAGTGTTTCAATTCGATGCGTATTTTTTAAATAATCCGAATATCTCCGAGACCTTTAGGGCTATTTTAAAACGCTCGGATTCGATATCTGAAACGGATTCAAAAACTACTGAGGCGATTTTCCGCAATTGCTATTTTAATTTCCGAATTCGAATATTTTTGATGTTTCTTTACGGAAACATCAATTCGATTCATCGAAAAGTTTTCGGTAATTAAAATAGCAATTGCTGAAATACGCCTCGGTTTTTTTTTTAATCCGTTTCCGATATCGAACCCGACGTTTTAAAATAACCCTGCTGGACAGGTCTTAGATGATTATTTTAACTAAATTAAATAATGAAACCCTTTGTTCCTCAAATAAGTGCTACAATCGGGTCGTGAGAGCCTGTTAAAGGTGAAACAAATTATATGAAATCATGGCGTTCGAACAAAATAACAATAGATTATACAAATCAAGAGTTCGTGTCGGTGATAAAGAATCACCACCGGTACCGTTCGGCACAGCCGTCGATTTATTTGTTTTTAGAATCTGACTCGTGTTAGCTTCGATTCTAGTTGAGACATCAAAGGCACGGAACGAAGAGTTTATAAAAAAAAGATGCGTTCGTTTGACCCGTGCCAATCAAGGCACCATCACCTCTTTGGCAATATTTGTGAAGATTGCAACTATTCTGGTTTTCATAGATTAAGGTCACAAGCACAGTAGACGCAATACTATATCATTGGTCTTCGCTACATAATACTAATCACTTGAAGAACAGTTCCTGGAATGCTTTTTTTTTTTGAAAAGCGCGTCCCTTCGACTATCTAACGAGTAAATGGGGTGGAAGATATCGTAAGTTCTAGATATGGACTGGAGACGAGACAATAAATATAAAAGAAAGCTTGCTTGATCTAAATGTAATAAATGTGTTTTTTCAGGATTGCAGATTTCGTCCCAAAGTAAAAGTTGCTCATTTATTTATTTACCATTAATATATATATTATTGCAGCTTAGCAGCATTATTACACAGCCAAAACGCTACAAAAACAAAAAACATTATCACATTAAAACACTCATCGTTCTTACATTATTTAGAGAGGGCTCAGCAAATGACTTTGTGGGTCCAGAACCAAGTGTAGGCATATCGACGTGTCTCGTAAAAGCCACATTTAGGGAGTTTGCAGATCAAAGACAACGAACACATTGGCTGTCTAATACCGGTCTACAACACTATCCTAGGCTCTAATTTCAAAGCCCGGGAATGCATTTGGAATATGAGCAGGGGGAAAATCCGCTACCTGCTTGGGGCCTTTACCGGGCACTTTGGAACCAACGACATGCTCATGAAGATGGGTCTAACCGCGACACCCATGTGCAGGTTGTGTGGGGAACATACGGAACGCATGGAGCACCTTCTGTGCACATGCGATGCACTGGCTGGTAAGCGAATGAGTCTCCTAGGGATCGGATATCCAAAACCAAAAGACTATAGGCTCATATCTCCTAGTCTCGTTGTAAAACTCATGAAAAGAGTTTTCAACGAGACTGGGGAGGAGTAAGGTATCTAGGGGACCACAATAGATCCCAATGGGTCGAAGTGTCGGAGCTATTTCTCGGCCCCTCCATAAGATAAGATAAGAACATTATTTTCCATTCATTCATCAATCGTACCATCCCTGTTGCAAACAAGTCACAGTGTGGTGCGTCCTCCAGCAGAGATATTTACGAGTATATTTACGAGTACCTACTTAATTCCTCCCCGAAAGACAGTGCCGGTCACTGCTGGTGAATTACAAGTTACCCAGTATATAATATCAGAATGTTACCGAAACTAGTAGCAATATGGTTAAAACGCAATAAGTGAAAGCGTGTAACAGCATCTTGGCTACCCCTGTTTCGGAGGCTAGGGGGCTGTGTGCATTATTACTTATATTCCAATATGGATTAATTAACATATAAGTTGAAAAATTATCTATACATATTAAATGAGAAACCGCAGGATAGAGAAAGTTGTAATTTTCCCGACAACAATACCTGTAAATGTTTCAAACTTTTAATAACTTGAACCTAATAAAAATCATCATATGTTATTCCATAAGCATTATCAGACAGGTTGTTTTATCTCATCATGGTAGTTTCCAGTTGGATGAGGACCCCTGCAGCCAATTATTGACGGCAAGGACCCCGCGGCGGGGGAGTACCGTCCCCTATGCGTGTTACTAGACAGGTATCAACTACCGTACTTTGTAAAAAGATACTTTTATTTAAAAGTACTAAAACATTCCTTTTGAAAATATACAGAGTGTTGACGGAAAGTGTAAATCCATTACATAAGAAGAAGGAAGAGAAAAATGTATACAAGTGATGCACATTGTTAATGACCTTCATTGACATGTTGGTAATGATTTTAATTCAATAAACTTGGATGAAAAGATTTGGTATGAATTTTTGAGTAATTTATTTTGAGATGAAACTTTTTATAGAGAGTCTGTACCTGTACGTGGATTACGTAACTTTCTTGCAATGAAATTCAGATTGAAACAACCTCTGAATCGGTAGAAATATTACAAAATCGGAAGTGGTTCCATTTCTAATGAACCACTTTTTGTATTTATCAGAACGTAAAAAAGTTATCAGAAAACCGCTATATTGAACCGATTTCAATTCGAAAATGATTGAAATTTAGTTACGTAATCGCCCACTGATGTAGTCTTCACCCCTTCGGATGAATATACCCTTTTTATTACACCCAATATAGCAACACTAGCTTTCCGCCCTGCGGTAACACTTGCGATCTTCAGGGATTTATTATGAAAACCTTTTCTCAGTGGATGCCTACGTTATAAAAGGAACCTGTATGCAAAATTTCAAGTTTGTAGCCACAGCGGTTTAGGCTCTGTGTTAATGAATCAGGATAATAGCTACCTGGTTTAGGCTTAGTTTGAGTAAATTGGAACTTCTTCCTCAAGCATCAAAACACCCTTCGCATGTCTACACCAACCATTTTCAATGACAGTTATTTTCGTGCTAATGTTTCCCGTCCATAACGATCGATCGTAGATACCATAGAGTTAGAATATTGTAGAACCTTCTTGTGCGAAGTGTGAGAATTTTCCATATAGATACATTCACATATAATATATCGTACACTGTCGGTATGGATTCCTTTTAATTTGTTTTCGGTAAAAGAATCGATAAAAAAACGAGAAATTGGCATTCATTATAATGTAATTAGTCGTTTAAACTACGTACGCGCATTTCGCGTCAAGGTATCTGGACCGTACCGTTGCTCACGGACCGTACTCTAGTACAGGCGCTCTATTAAACTAAAAGTAACTTTTTGAAATAAACAGATTATTTTTTATTTTCTATTCATATATTCATATTATTTATTTGCATTCCACATCAATACTAAACCTTAGGTCTAACTCTATGGTAGAGACTTAATTAACGTATGAGGATGTGCGCACAAGAAATGAAAGAATAACGGTTATATCATATAAAAATTTGTAATTAATGTAATAGGGATGATTCCTAGGTAAAATAATAATTGTAATAGGCTACTTTCCTGAAAAAAACTATTTAGTCCGTCATTTACATTATCAAAAAATATTAGACAAGTATTTTTTCTTTTGTCAATTAAGGGGCATTTCACGTGAAACGGACATATGAAAAAAAGTGACATCCTGAATTACGCTCATATTCTGGTTAATTATAGTCAATGAGGACATGAATGTAAGCATACATTTTTTTTTCTTGTATGAGACTCATTTGTGATTTTATGGACTACGAAAGATTTGACCAACTATGAACAACACATTTTTTGAATAGAGTAGTTGGGGTTAATCACAAACTAAAAAAATATTTTAAATAGTGTTTTATCGAGAAAAAATACGTGTTATTTTTATTATGGAGAGAAAGTAAAAAAAAAAAAAAAAAAACTTGTAGAAATCCGAAAGTGAACTTTTTAATTGAAAATTTTATCAACTTCGACCATTTTTTTTTTAATTCTTTATTTATACGAAATATACCTTAGACTGTGTCGATGTTACACCGAAAGTTTCAAAATGGGATCTCCATTCGTTTACGAGATAGAGTTCTTTATGTTCAACAGTACGCGCTGAGCACTGCACTTAGCGCATGCGTAAGCCGGCTGTTTGGGGCCCGAATTAACAAAAAAAACACTACTTACTAGTTTTAACTGAGTTTTTCATAAATTCATAACAGCTATTAATTGTTTAAAACAAAATACTCTTATCTGGAGGCACGGAAGTGCCCCCCGCCAAGACAGACAAGCGAAGCGAAAGGACACTACCTACCTTTTCCCGAAGCGCTTCGTCGTTTTTTTGAATCCTCATAACTTGGGTTTGGATTATACCAGATAAACAAAATTCGCAGGATATAATGTCAATAGTGAACTTATTAAACATATTAAGTTTCAATAACATAGCTCTTATACTTAAGATTTTATTGATATCTAAAAAACCCCGATTTCGTCACTGACTCACTGATGATCATCAAAACTCATAGGGTACTCTGAAGTCCTAGAACGCTGGAATTTGGTATGTAAGCTTGTAGTACACAAACAAAAAAAATTATAAAACTTGGAAATTTGAAATAAAAAAAAAACATAAACAACTTACAAAAAGAAGTGAAATCCCACCAAAAATGTTTTTATGTAAAATGTTGCTCGCACTGTCAAAAAGTTATCAGATCTCATGTAGAGCCAAGCTTATAACTCTACATGCACTTACTCTACAGCCCTAACTTCACAAACTCTACACCTTAGTCAAAATATGTGGCTTGGCCGTTTCGCTACCGTCATATGGGAGTAAGGTGAAAAGTTATTCACTGTTCATTACTTTTTTGTTATTCAATAGTTCTTGTAGTAGTGAAACTGCCAAGCCACATATTTTGACTACGGTGTGCAGAGTTTGTGAAATTAGAGCTTGTAGAGTAAGTGCATGTAGAGTTATAAGCTTGGCTCTACATGAGATCTGATAACTTTTTGACAGTGCGAGTCATATGTCTTGGCAACATTTTACATAAAAATGTTTTTGGTGGGATTTCACTTCTTTTTGTAAGTTGCTTATGTTTTATTTTTTTGAAATTTCCAAGTTTTATATTTTTGTTTTTGTTTGTGTACTAATACAAGCTTACATACCAAATTTCAGCTTTCTAGGACTTCAGGAAGTAACCTATGAGTTTTGATGATCATCAGTGAGTCAGTGACGAAATCGGGGTTTTTTAGATATCAATAAAATCTTAAGTATAAGAGCTATGTTATTGAAACATAATATGCTTAATAAGTTCACTATTGACATTATATCCTGCGAATTTTGTTTATCTGGTATAATCCAAACCCAAGTTATGAGGATTCAAAAAAACGACGAAGCGCTTCGGGAAAAGGTAGGTAGTGTCCTTTCGCTTCGCTTGTCTGTCTTGGCGGGGGGCACTTCCGTGCCTCCAGATAAGAGTATTTTGTTTTAAACAATTAATAGCTGTTATGAATTTATGAAAAACTCAGTTAAAACTAGTAAGTAGTGTTTTTTTTGTTAATTCGGGCCCCAAACAGCCGGCTTACGCATGCGCTAAGTGCAGTGCTCAGCGCGTACTGTTGAACATAAAGAACTCTATCTCGTAAACGAATGGAGATCCCATTTTGAAACTTTCGGTGTAACATCGACACAGTCTAAGGTATATTTCGTATAAATAAAGAATTAAAAAAAAAATGGTCGAAGTTGATAAAATTTTCAATTAAAAAGTTCACTTTCGGATTTCTACAAGTTTTTTTTTTTTTTTTTTACTTTCTCTCCATAATAAAAATAACACGTATTTTTTCTCGATAAAACACTATTTAAAATATTTTTTTAGTTTGTGATTAACCCCAACTACTCTATTCAAAAAATGTGTTGTTCATAGTTGGTCAAATCTTTCGTAGTCCATAAAATCACAAATGAGTCTCATACAAGAAAAAAAAATGTATGCTTACATTCATGTCCTCATTGACTATAATTAACCAGAATATGAGCGTAATTCAGGATGTCACTTTTTTTCATATGTCCGTTTCACGTGAAATGCCCCTTAAACAAAAAAATACGGGGATATGGTTTGTTGATGTTCCGCGTGACGTTACGGTGTGGTATACTTTTTGGTAACAAGTGACGTCACGAGCCCCCACTCCCAAACTTAGTCGCGCTTTATCTTCGTCAATTGTTAATGATTTGATAAAGCAAAAAATACGTGTCTAATATTTTTTGATAATCTAACTGACGGACTAATTAGAATTATTATATTTTTACCCAGGCAACATCCCTTATTAGTTCTTAGTTTATTAGTTCGTCAGTCGGATTATCAAAAAATATTGGACACGTTATTTTTTGCTTTACCAAATCATGAAAAAATTACAAAGATTAAGTGAGTCAAAGTTCGGGAGTGGGGGCTTGTGACACTTGTTACCAAAAAGTAGAGGAAAGTGTACTCTAACGTGACGTTACGCGGAACTTCAACACACGAGATCTTCGTATTTTTTTGTTGACAAAAGAAAAAACACGTGTTTAATATATGCAGGTCATATGCTTATACTACTGGGGAATTCCTATGTTGTGTATGGTGATGACCTGAACATTTTATGGTTGCATTTCCATCATACAATAGTCATAGAAGATCAATAGTACAAATAATCGTATATGTATGCTTTTCGGAAAGATGAATAACAGTGTGAATGGGACAAAGAAAGAACCCATGAAGACGTGAGAGGTCTCGGCTGACGTCTGATATTACCTGCATTCGAGGAATTCTAAGGCGCCAGACACGTAGGAGCTGGCGCGGGCGCGGACATGGCACATGAATTGCTGACTTTAGCAGATGTGGCAAATTAGGTGTACTTTTAATTTAATAGATTCGCATTATTAGGCCTATGTAAAAATATGCTATAACTAACTTTCGCCCGCAACTTCGTCCGCGTGGTAGTCGGCAAACATCACAAAGACCACGCATACTTATACAGCTGTGCCTGCGACAACGTTCGCGTGGATGTAGAATAACAACATATTACCAGCAGAGCATATTGACATAATTAATTCAATATTAAACTGGGTTATTTTTAGATTGACCAGTCTATTCTGAGCTATTTATGATACTTTCAGCGCAGCAACAAGGGCTCGCTTGCTCAATTATTCATGTGTTTGCACCTCTAGGAAGCGCCTCACGATAACGGACCTATGATAAAGGCAAACAATATATCTACATACAGACACAAAACTCCTGTTGATTAATTTAAAAAAACAGTCTCTTAAAGTCAATTACTAAAGAGTAGACGCCAGAAGGACGTTGGTAAAGCGATCGATCCTTATTGCTCAGATCACTTGTTCAATTAAAATTATTTATTTCAGTCAGAAACACCATAATAGTTATGAGAACTTAAGAGAATGCAACTCAGGTGAGTTGAAGACATCATATAGATTTTTTTCTCGTTAGAAATTGCCCAAATATTGCCTTCAAAGGCCTGCGCAAATGAGATGCAGTAGTAAGGCCCAGAATCCACCACAGAGATGGGCGGAAAGTGTTTTCATACAAATGACAAACCGAGCGAACTAGAGCGGGCTTTGCAGACGGCAGACCTTATAGGAGCGAAGGAAGAAAAATATTCTGAAGAAACCGGATCAGGTTCCGAATGATCCAATTTTTGATTCAGAGTTTGATGTTTGCTATTGTCACTCTGGTAAATCATCAGTCAAAGTAGTTCAGGGTCTACGGAGACTACAAGCTATCATCTTAATTGGTACACCATTAGGTAACTTCAGAACGTTAAGTTTATAACTAGAAATTTAACTTTCAATGAGTTAACTTTAAATTACATTATTTACGAAGCGGCAGGAAGTTTACACGGAGTTTTAATAAATGGCGAATTTATAACACTAACTTTGTTACCGGATTTACTTGGTCTTACGTAAAAATAAAAGATCATGGAGAATTGATTATGATTATATATGGCCCGGATGATAGAAATGTTCGTTTCTAAATTAATACTATCTGTTATGATTAACTTGTGTGTGTGTGTGTGTGGTCAATGGTATTACGGTAGTGTTCACGGAAAAGAGATTTATTTCTTTTCTCTGTGGTAGTGTTGGAAAACATACATACATAGTCAATGTATGCATTGGTATGCATGGGTTGCAATTGTCGTTTTTTTTTTGCCATTTTCCAGTTATAATATAAGTTCTAGTCACAATAAATCACGTGCACAATAGTTCTCAGTCAGTCACCGTCCATAAAAGTCATGTTTTTTAGTACAATGGTGGTTGTACTAAAACTTTTCACGGACTTCTTGAGACAACTTGAAAAGGCACGATACACATGATTCATTTCATTTCACTTCACTGGTGCACATGAATTGATCTTTATTGGATAAAATACCACCGATAATATGCAATAAAACTCAAAATACACGAATTTATGAAAATAAAAATGAAAACGCTATGTCACTCTGCAAGTTCCCGCCAAAAATCGATTAATTTGATTTGATTTCTTTGCTTTTTTTGAATTTAGAACAACCGCCTCCCTTGAATTTTAACTTTATTGTTAACTATAAATAAAGGCTCTATGCGTACTTTTTTTTGGAAAGTGTCTTGAATTTCCTGTTATTTCCATTGAGATAAAACACTCTGTTTCAAATAATCTTTGCCAAAATCGAAAAAGGCCTAAATAGTACGTCCGAATGAGTTTCTGTCCAATAAAAACTTACCGGGGAACAAATCGAATCGTATTTTTAATTAAGAAAAAAGAAGTCTACAAACTCTAGCCCGTCAACAATTTCTTTTATATTCTGACAGTTCATCTTCTAAATCGAAATATTTTCGTCCTTATCCCAAGGATTTAAAAGTCATTACCTCGTTTTTAAGGTAGTTTTGTATGTTGGTTGGACATATAGCGGCAAGGACACTACTGACAACATTTCCTTTGAGAATAACCGGTAAAACAATGAATCGGTAAATTAAACATCAACTGAATTGTGAAGGACTGGTGTCTGAGCTAGAAAAATCCTGTGTTACAGACCACCAGGCCCCCAAAGGTAGCGCTAGTGAAAAAAACTTTTAAATTTACATGATAATGTAATGCTAGTTACAGAGCCTAAGATTCTTATTGCTAAATTTCTAAGATTAGTTTGTGTGAGTATTGCGTGTGGAGTGTTAAGTGTTGTGGGAGTGTAAGTGTTGTGTGAGCGAAAGGTGTATTATGGTGATTGGGGATGTGTGTGTGAATGAGTTTTGTTAACGCATAAATGGGATAACATAGATGGGACAGACAGGAGCCATGCACTATATGAATATTAAGATCTTATAAAGTACTGTGGGACTATCAGAAGATTTTCTGTGTCGGCATAACTAAGGTTTTGTAACCATAGAGCCAATGAATTTCTGCATGGTACATTTTATATTGTTATTTTACTCTGGAATTCAATAATGGATTTATTATTGTGATTTATTAAACCGTCAAATTGAAAAGTTTTATCTCACTCATATTTTGAATGCGAACATCGAAATGCGTTTAGATGTTATGTTCTGCCCCCCTAAAAAGGAAGCTAAAGCAATATTGCTAACGGAATTATTTTTTTCGAATTTACGGCATATCTTATGCAATTCATCAATTCGGAATCTTTTATTGAATTGAATTGTATATAATTAGTGATTAGTATACCAAAAAATATTGAAATTACGTAGGATCTGCCAAGAATTCGAAAATGAATTGCGTTAGCAATATTGCTTTAGCTTACTTTTTAGCTCCCCAGATGTTTGTAGCTCAGTCTAAGTGTATTTCGAATAAATTAAAAAGAGAAGCGCAATATGGCGTTAATTTTGCTTGAAATCAATTCCGCCAATTTCTTACCAGCGATAATGCACTCTGATTGGCTAAGTGAAGAACACACGATGCAGAGATTAGTCCTTACTGTTCAAAATCAGTGCTAAATCACTGACCAGTTGCGGAATTTGATTGATGGGTATTATTACTCTAAAAGGAGTTTTCCTCGGTGCTTTACCAATACTAGGTAACTATTACTACCCATAACAAAGACAATCGATGTCACGTTTCAACGAACCTCGTTAGAAGGAGACAAAGGACATCCTGCGGTAGGACTAGTAGTGCACACGTAATCTGATATGGCTCGCTGGAATCAAGATAAAGATCTTCGTACCCGTGTGGAATCTTTACTACATGGCGTAGAGCTTAGATTAAAACAAACAAGGGAAGATACGGTACTTCTAGCTTGCTGTAGTCTGCTGCGCGTTGCTGCGTCTAGCTAGTAAATAGTTAGCAGAGCTAGAAAAAAAAAAAATAAGGCCTAGAGGTTCTTTGAGAGACAAGTTTAAATCTATTTATATATTGACAGTGTCGTCACAGTACATATATGAAAATCTTATTCATGTGAGGAAAAACTTAAATAACTTTCCTAAGAATAGTGACACTCATAGTTTGAACACTAGAAATAAGCACAAACTTGCTGTACCTTTAACTCGGCTCAGCAAAGTCCTTAACTCTTTCAAGGGGCAATGTATACGTTTCTATAATAAAGTACCCAAAGAAATCCAAGAGCTACCTATACATAGATTCAAAAAGATAGTTAAACAGAAGTTATGCACGAAAGGGTACTATAAAGTTTCTGATTTTGTAGATGACAAGAATGCATTTGAATGAATTGTTCGCTTCGCAGGCTATTGTTATATATATTTTGTAATTGTAATACTTCTATTTACATACTTAAAAAAAAAACACTTGCTGAGTTTCTTGCCGGAGTCTTCTCAGTTCAAGTTGTATTTGGAACCGGTGTAGAGCCATTTGTTAACGTTCATAAGTGCCTTATCAGGGCCTAAATTGAATAAATGCTTTTTGAATTTGAATTTGAATAGATGGTATTTGACCAATAGGCTAAGCTCTCAATCAAGTGATTAGTGAAAGCAGAGTTTTTTTTATAATACTTTGGTAGCAAACAATCTAAAATAAAAAAATATGCAAATAGCTTTATGTATACTATTTTTGAAGAGAGGTAGAGCATAGCATTTGCATTGCTCAAATAGCAGGTCGACTGGGGAAATGGTATCTTACAGAATACTGCAGTCAAATAACGTTGTGTTCCTGCGCGTAAGTTTGCCAGAGCTCATTGGGGAGGGGAAAGAATCAGTACCGCGTGAGTGATGCTCCGGATGTTGCAACACCCGTAGTATCACAAACATCCATAGGGCTACGGTTACCGCTTACCACCAGGCAGGCCGTATGCTTGCCTGATGGAAAGCGTTTGCCGAATAATAATAATAATATAATAATAATCATATAAAAACAATTTAGAATAAAAATATTTTTATATACAGTGCATCGCACGTGCTCACGAGATATCACAGCTCCGCTATAACTGATTAAACATGCTTTTATGTGGCTATCCTCTTACTCAACTATTCCAGAAGGTGTTAAATTATTTTAAACCCTTACGCGGACAATTCACTTAGAGCTCTCTCAGTCTCAACCGAGAAAGTGTTATTATCGCGCGCGCTATGAAAAGGCACCATATCTTCACCATTTTGTTTTAATCTAAGGTGTACATTACGTATAAAAAAAAATAAGTAAAATTTTATAGATGCGGGGTTGATTGACCATAGGGACGGGATCGTTTTATCTTCTATTTTATGAGCACTAAGGTGCAAGGTGATGTTGAGGCTTTCTGGAATTTTACAGGGAAAGTAATCATCAGGGACAAGTAAAAACTTGGATTTACAATCAAATTCTTCGATAATATTAAAGTGAGACAAGGTTTGATACCCTGTTTGCCATGCCACACGTGTAAGACCTGAAAAGAGATAGATGGCTTGTGTAAAAGATTTGAGTAAGGAATGAATGCTGATATGGCGGGCCGTATGGACGAAAAAATGGGAACAGGGCCGGCAGATGTCTCGTCAGTAATAGCTTCAATTATTCTTACTACGACTATACCAATCCTATATTCCTGGATGCAGTAAATACTCAGACCAAACTGCAAATGCTTTCGAAAGACATGACTTTGAGGATACTTACCAGCGACAACTTGCACACCAGTCGAGTGCACTCAGTTGAACCCTGCCAAATATTAATTCCACTGTGACATAATTTTGTTATGGTGCTGCCAAGTTATTATTTGTGTCTACCCTCTTTTAAAATATCAAGCATAAACTCAGGGAAGATTACGTGTTTTACGTTTCTTGTTCGAAATTCAAATCGTCAAAAAACTTTGACAAGTGCTAACTTCGCATTTATAAATATTCAAATATGGAATTGACATGACACCAAACTCGCTCTTCGACGTTGATTTCAATTATAAACAACGAAAACGTACGCAATTCGCACCCTTGGCTTTTCTACTAGAGCTGAGCTGACGACGTTTTTGCCTCTGCGGCAACTAGGAATTATTCAACTGTGTACCCTAAAGTGTAGGTTATAGGGTTGGTTTTCACGTGGGTTGTATAACAGGGGATGCTGCGTCGTTGTATGTATTATAAATTGGTTTAGAGCGGCGCGGGGTGAGGTTTCTCTTCGCTCGATACTCGCCGGCCAGTTGCGAATCTATTCCGCGTGCGTGCGGACCCGCGGCGGATGACGGGGCGAAATAAAAAAAAAAACAAATAGGCATATTGTGTACACCATGCGTATTGACTCTGTGTAGGTTCGTGTGTTTCGGGAAATTTTGTGACACGTTTTATTGACACGATTCGTGATTTGGATTGTTTGCGGTGTTGCCGGCTGTTTTTTTTTACTGCGGATGGTAAGTTTTTCATGTTACCTTCTTATTTATCAACATTACGCAAGTACAACTACTTTTTAATTATGAATGTTGTCTTTTGGTGTCACAATTTTTGTTTTTACTTGGCACAAATAGCGTTAGTTTAGTAAAAAATACTATATTGGGTAAGTAGTAAGCATGCCTACTAACTGCGTATTATTTTAACCCGTCAGCATTGAGTTAACTGCGTCCATTTACCTAAATGCTTATGTAGGTAGGTACTTTTACGCTTAGTTAAACAGCTCTTTATGACGATTTCAGTAATAGGGTAGGTAGGTATTTTGTAGGTGTTAAACCTTTTTACTATAGGATTGTATTTTCAAAATATTTCAAAGTCTGTTGTGATCATTTAAGCTATTATTATCTACTACGTATAGAGAAGACGCCACATATTGTTCAAGTGAGGCCATCCGGCCACACTTGTTGTAGAACGATGAACGAAACGCGTAAGCGCCGTGAAAATCACGGTGTTTGCGATAAAAATACTCCAAAAAGCGTTCTGATAGCACTACGTGTTTCTACTGTCTGCTTAGACGACTAATTATTGTTTCAGCGCTAAAGAGAACTTTAGTTGACTCTAAAAGAATAGGACATAGCCTTTGATTATGATAGCTTCTCTATAATAAGTAATAATAGCTCACTGGTTGTGATCATGAAAATTTGGGAAGATTGACCCAATTGTCAGGTGCTAATTTAATAAATATCCTGGATCATTCCTCACACATGCAGATCCCAAACATTGTAGGTACCTAGGTAGGTACCTATTTGAATAATGTTTGTATTGAAAACTTTTTTATATTGATATTATTGAATTATGTAATTTCACACGAAATTAAATTAAATTTATTAAATAATAAATTGAAATAACATTAAAAACACATAAATTATTGTTTTACAATTTTCGGCAAATGTTAACCCTTTATGGTGTTTCAACCCTAACCCATAAACAATCACTTACATTGTGAGTATGCAAAGTTCGTTGACCTTTATTACTGCACCTTAAACCATAGACAAGTCAAGTGCACACAATGTCACGAGCATGCGCGGTGTTTTGCGAATACTAAAGCTAAAGTGCTCGTTTGATCTATTGTGTAACTTTTAAGGTCCCTTTGGAACTTTTCCCCTTCGTATCTAGGTTCCTTTTGTAGCTTAATTAATGACTTTAGCTTTACAAAATTCTTTGTAAGGCTTTACACATTGACTGATGCCTTCTAGTTTTTTTTTATTCAAGGGTAACAAATAAGCATACGGCCCACCTGATGGTAAGCGGTCACCGTAGTTTATGGACGCTTGCAGCTCCAGGGGAATCATTCGCGCGTTGCGGACCCTGCATAAATCTCTTGGTGTTTACTCGCACCTAGCTCGCACCATCACAATATTCTTTTTTTACAGTTACAATCTGCATAGGCCTGTTATTATAAGACTTTTTTGACACAGTGCTGTCAAAACGGGCCTATGAAAATTTTGAGGACTTACCTATACTACAAGGTAGAAAACAAGTATAGTACGACTCGCCTGGTCACCAGTTACCGTAGCCTAGACTCATGCAACAACAAAGAGGTATGACTTGCGCACCTTCTGGAAGAACATCACGCTTGGGAAAGCTTCGGCAGATTTAACTCCACATACCATTGTATACATCTACAACAACAATCATGCTACACCACGAGCGATCGATCGGCAAAGTTAAGCTACCACCGATGAAGACGGTATCTGAATGAGTGACCACCTAGTGGTATTTATTTCAAATTGGGCATTTTCCGTGCTTCGAAAGACACGTAAAGCCGTTGGTCCCGGTTATCACCTCGCCTACTAGGCGGTTTGAAAACACCAACAGTAGGTTGACCACTTGCCTACATCCACCAATCCGCAGTGGGAACGCGTGGTGGAGCATTTATCCATTCCGTTTCACCCTCATTTGTGAAAGGAGGCTTGTGCTCAGCAGTGGGACATTATAGGCTGATAATGATGATCATTACAAATCGGTATCTCTGATTTACTTATTCTACAGATTTCTTCACTGACCATCTCTAGAAAGGTTCTACATAAATTCATACATAAATTTACTCAATACTGGAAACGCAGATTTTGAAAATTCACGCAAATCAGCGTTCATTCAGCGACGTGATTTCGATTATCGTAAGTATAACGCATTTTTTGAATTCGTTTTTTCATTTCCTCTACTAAACTTATTTCAGATCACTTACGACTAAACTAGACTAACTACCATATTATTTACTAACTAAGCGATATAATTAAACCCTCACTTCACCTAGAACATTCCACGGCATGTTTCTAGGTCTAAACATGGCCCTGGACGTCCTAGACTGGACCAATAGAGGTGTTAGCGACCTCACCCAGTTACAACTTTGTATTCCACTGGAACACTTTAACGGGTTAAGAATAGACCTTTGTTTCAAAGAAAGTCCCATGGAAATATTGCTAGTGGCCTTCTTGATTGATAACGAAGCACTTCTTGAGCATTTTGTATGAGACGTAAATTAATAAGATTTGATGTTAGCAGGTTGAGGAGACTTATATAGTTATGCTATGAATGGATTTCTGTTAACATTATGATAAGCTGACTGCTGTATTGTCATTGGTCCTAAGGAGTCTTTCAGTATCTGTGTGGTCTATTCAATAGTAAATGTTGTTAGATTTTTACTCATTTGGACACATTACTTGACTGTTATTGTTATTTGAAACTTGCCAATATGAAGATCACCGCAGCTTTGCGACAGATTTAAATTTTTTGGTATTATCTAGCTAAGCGAATACTACAATTCATCAAACTTAGATTTAATAATAATTTGCAGCTTTATAATAAATAACTAAGAAATTCTTACACGTGTCTCACCGAAAATAACATGGGTTATCCCAAGACCTTGTTATTATTTCAACAGGTTCAATATCCTTGGATTTCCTCCTCCTCATGTGACCTTCATGAGTTATACCTTTAATAAAGCCCATCCTATTGAGAAAACACCTGCAAATTGGGCCCGATCATTTATCATGGAGCGTTATTTCCTAAAGGACAAACTTGTTTAGTTCTAGGTTTTGTTCACGTTGGAACTATAATATTAAATCACATGTCAGTGAAGTTGGTGATACAATTCTAATGGTAATACTGTAGCTAGAGGAAATAGGTGTTCTTAACGTCTAGTTTAATATATAGCTCGTTTACAGATGTGCTGTAAAGCAAATAATAGGTTTTGTTTCAAATTCCTTACTGCGTTATCTGCTTTCTGCGTCTACAAACCTAATTTTTAATTTGTTTGCTTCCCATTTGAGTAACTAGCTTTGAATCTGACTAGATGTAATATAGAACCAGTGTATACGTCTAAATTCGTATTCATATACGCCCAAATGTCATATTGTCTAACGTAATGTTGGTACTGCAACAACTTTTATGGAAGCAACTCTGAAATCACGAAATTCAATCTTTCTCAATGAAAATGTATGAAAGTCCTAGTGTAAAAAATGGTCAGCATGATGAACTCAACTTAGGTTTCATTAAGATAAGACCAGAAATAATAATAAATAATAATTTTAAACTTACAAATTTGATAGAGGATTATAATAGTTAAATCAAACGTAAATCAAGATCCCGCTAGATCAAGTTAAAGCTGTGCAAATAAGATGTCAATACAACGCCCACGTCAGCTTAGCGACGTAGCAAAAGCTATATTTGTCATGGTAAATATCAGAATCCGTATTTTATGTTATTCTGCTTCAAGAGAGCATTTTGCTTCCACAGTAGCGGTGTCAGCGTAAATTGCGCTTGGGACTAATAACGCAAATGGTAAATGGTCAAGCCGGGCAAACTCAAACAAGAGTATTTGTTCGGTCCTGACCTTTGTTCTACTTACCTCGATATTTGCGGAGGGAGCCCTAATGTGGCAGAAAGTGGTAAATTTAATGGAAGGTCAGAAATATTGTGAATATGCCAAGTTTTTTGCTGGGAATTATGTTCTTTTAGTTATATTGTAATAATCTCCCGTTATTGATGGGCTGGTTGGCAAGGAGATTGGACACCCTGACTGACCATGATACGCCTCCAATTCCCATCCAGAACATGTCTGTGTATTCCGAGCTAGAGTGCTTATAGTACGTAGTACAGTTTTGAAGAATTTTCCAGAATATTTATCATTATTATTTATATATTAAATCAAATGATCATAATCATCATGAACACCGTATATCAGCCCCACTACACGAGTCCAGAGAGTGAATTTATCTGATATGTTCCCAAGATCCAATGTATTCCAATGTCTGATCAGATTTATCTATAATGAGATCTATGAGCCATTGCTTTTTGGGTCAACAGTCCATTTCTACATTGACTTAATCCAAAATTCATAACACGTGGTATAATATTCTTCTTTTCTTTGAAAGTCACTATGGTCTGCCAAAATCCGTGTTCATCACGTTAATTTAATCAAGTTCATTTAGTGATGGTATGATACAGGGCTTTAAATAACGGTAACATTTTCATAACGTTACCTTCATTTGACAGAGGTACCGTTATTAATAAAATAATGACCAAAACAACGACCTGTATATATACAGGTCGTTGTTTTGGTCAGCGACGAGCTGACTAAAGGGTTGGGGCGATGGCAGCTTGCGCCTAGCTCTAGTCAGTGCACGTGCCTAGTGACCATACTTTGCGGTAATTTTATTTCAAATTGAATATAGTATTTCTCAACGCATTTACAGTTTTTAATGGAATTAAGTCCATTTTTGGGAAAGATATTTTTTGTACTACCACTCCTGGGTCGCTTGTCGCCGACCAAAACAACATCCTGTATATTGTAATACTTATATGCTACCATTTTGACGTAAACTTAAAAAAAAACGTTTAATGTAAGGTATATAACAAGGCAACAGTATATAGGTATATACATACATGGATATAGCTATTTACAAGCTTTCATTTGATACTCATACTGTAATAATAATGATAAAGACATATTGTTACCTACCACCCTCTTTTTTATTCGTAGATGCCATATTCAAATAATAAACAGTGTTGTTCTCACAGGTAAGACAATTCGAACGACACCTCATATGTTTATATCAAGCCGATTAGGCTGCATGCCAAAGAAATAGATATACATACATACACTCGAAAAACATTACTCTCCTTCCGGGTCAGTCGCGTAATTTATTTTATTTTATTTATTTTATAAATGATACAAAATCCACAGCACTTTACAATATTAAAATAAATCATATAGTTGTTACATACTGGCAATTACGGCAAGTCACAGTTAAACATAGATTTCCTCTCACAAGTCACAAATAACAATGAAAGGGATAAAATAGGCCTGGTGAGAACCGGTTCATTACTTATCATAATTATGCGTAAACTAGGGATTGCAATACGGATACTTCGAAATTCGAAAGTGACCGAAAAATCCGGATTTTTGGGCCTATTATAAATCCGAATATTGAGAATCAAATCCGGTTTTTCGAATTTCAATCATAATTGACAATAGTTGATGGTTAATTACAATTTTCATCATTGAATATCCAGTAGATGTAGGTCAGTATTACTCTGACGCACAAATCCGCACAATATTTAAAACTCCTGCGCTTCAGTTCGTGCGATTGCGTTGCCGTGTCTGTTCACGGTGCCTATAAGGTCTATAATAAAATCTATAAACCGCTCGACTCACATGCTGCTAGCTGCTCTCGCACATCCATCTAGCTAATTGCTAGATCGGCCAGTGAGTCTTAGATGGAGGCAACGCGCGTGCGGCGCGAGTAACAACTCTTTGCACAACGTAATATCAAGAATTATAGTGTAATGTATGCAACTTTTACTTTCGGGTCTGGCACACCAGCCTTCTAAGTAAGCAGTCCTTGATATGGAGTCTCTGGTGGTCTGCGCGCTTGGGTTTCCAATTTCCTGAGTGAACGGTCTATTCATGTGCAGCCTAATTTCTGCTGCATATTAACGATCTGGTGAAGCCTGGTATTTTTGGGTACGCAGACGACAGCACCGTTGTCATATTTCCAGCGCGTGAGCCACCAGTGACTAGATCCAATTGTTGCGAGAGGCCATGGTAGAACGTTTGAACGTGACCTAACAGGCAGTCTCAGATTGATTTGATTTGGGATTGCCCCAATAGGGGCAATTTTTAATGCCACCAAGACGCAGGCGTGTCTTTTCACCGCCAGACGGAGTCCTTTCCACCACGCTCTCGTCCTCGACTCAATAAACCGCCGAGTCAGAAGACTCATCGGAGATGAGACTTTAATTAGGACGAAACTCACGAGCCTCGACCATAGAAGAAAGGTTGCTTGCCTTATCGGTTTTCTACAGGTTATATTTTGGAGAGTATGTGCAGGAATTGTTCAACCTTATTATTCCAACCACTATCCCCATTTTTACACCGAACCACAAGAAGCCGGGAAAATTTTCACCAATGAAATGGGTACCAAAAATAATAAAATATAACACCTATCTTCAAACTACTAATAGTTTAGCATAAAACTACGCGTACAATTTAAAATTACAAAAGATTGAAAAAAAAAACGAAATTCGAAAAATCCGGATAATCCGGATTTATATGTCATGATAATCTTGAAATCCGGATTTGAAAAAAATCCGGATTTTGCAATCTCTAGCGTAAACTTAAGTTAGCTCTTAGAATTAATCTTAAAGCTTTCAATTTTACGTTTGGAGCGTTAACTCAAATGCACTATATATTATCCGAAAAGTCCGAATTATCCGGATACTAATGTTGCCCAAATCCGGATATTAAAATCAACGGATATCCGGATATCCAGATAACCGGATAATTCGGATAATTCGGATATCCGGATTGCAAGCCCTAATTGGGATGACAAAACAAAATCTTTTCGCAAAATATTGAAAAAGTGTCCGTCGTGTTGAAAAGTTTAGATTATGTTCCATTCGTAAGATGAACTTTGACAATAATATGTGGTAGGGTCCGATGATGGAGTAGGAGGGTATAAGCACTGGAACTCCATATTGGAGCTATGTATCCTAGCCGTGTTTGGGGTTATTGGAATTGTCGTTAGATGAACTTTGACCATGTATAGTTTTCAGGGTCTGATGATGGAGTAGGAGGGCAGGCAGGTTTCTTAGCGTGTTTGGGCTTCATCTCACCACAATTCTCAACCCCGAACACGGATTGGATACGATGTTCCACTATGGAGTTCACTATGGAGTGAACAGGATGATGGATCATCAGACCCTGAAAACCATATATGGTCAAAGTTCATCTTACGACAATTCCAACAAGCCCAAACACGGCAGGGAAATGTTGATCCGTTATGGAGTTTCGGTGCCTACCCTCCTACTCCATCATCAGACCCTGAAAACCATACGTGGCCAATGTTGATCTCACGACAATTCTAACAACCCCAAACACGGATAGGATACGATGTTCCACCATGGAGTTCCAGTGCTTAACCTCCTACTCCATCATCAGACCCTGAAAACCATATATGGTCAAAGTTCATCTTACAACAATTTCAACAAGCCCAAACATGGCTAGGAAACGTTGCTCCATTATGGAGTTCCAGTGCCTACTAGGGAATGAAAACCGGTTTCACCGAAAATCGAAAAACCGGTTATTCGGTACGGTTATGACCAACAAGAAAAACCGGTTTCACATAACACCAAAACCGGTTTTTCGATTTTTTTCGGTTTTTCTTTCAATGTTTGGAAAAACTAAAAAAGGAAGATTTGCCGCTGTTTTTTAAACTGAGTGCAATGCAGTGAGTATTTTTGTGATGAACTGAAGTGTGTTGATGTGTAGTTTATTGAGCTGGTAAGAAAATAACTTAAAATAATGATTGTTTTTATGATAGATATAAAACATGTAAAACTTTTTTTACAATACTTAGGTAGCAAACAAGCGTACGGCCCGCCTGATGATAACCAGTTACTCTAGCCTATAGATTCTTGCAACATAACGGTTATCACTCGCACGTTGCCAACCCTCAGCCTTTTTGAAGCGGGGAGCTCATTCCACAGCCTGAGCATCCACGATAGGAAGCTTCTTTGAAACCGCACAGTATGAGAACATTTTGGTTCCAATGTGTGAGGATGGACTCCCCATCGGTGACTACGATGGATCAAGGTAACTGGGCATCAGGTCAATCAATTCTTCAGAACACTGTTGGAAAAGCGGTTGAACACACATAAGAAGGCAGTCTCTCCTCAGACTAAGGGGCTTTAAAACACTTGTGAGCTCGGGATCATCGACAATTCTAACGGCACGTCGCTGAACTGAGTCTAAATACCCAAGCTGGTATCCAGGTGCCCACAGAAGACAGCATTACTTCATTTGGGCCAGACTTGCGACTTATATAGTTGCAGTCTTTGTCTCGATAAGAAGTACTGCTTCGCTCTATTAATCACACCGAGTTTTTGGATATCTTGTAGATGACTTTGGAACAGAACGTCGCTACAAATATTAACGTGAAGGATCCCAATGCTTTTCGTGATGTTGAGGGACATGTTCTAGAAATGAGGAGCCACAGCAAATGGACTTCTCTCAACGGTGAATTGCAGGCTTGCGTGTGATTTAGTGGGGTTGAAATAGACTAGGTTTATTCGACCCCAATCGGAGTCACTAGTTTGTGTACTCTCGATTTAAGACAAGTCCTTCGCGCCTTTTCTCCAATACAGGTCGTTGTTTTGGTCAGCGACGAGCGACTCAGGGTCGATAATACAAATGATACTGCTGCTAAAAAAATATAAAAAAAATACTTAATTTTTTTTAATAATAAAAATAAAAAAATAAAAATTTTGAAAATCATGTAATAAGCTAAAGTGTAGACATAATAGTCAACGGGAGTACGAGGGTGTAAAGGGGTGGGGCGATGGCGGCTTGCGCCTAGCTCTAGTCTGTGCACGTGCCTAGTAACCATACTTTGCGGTAATTTTATTTCAATTTGAATAAGGTATTTCTCAACATATTTACAGTATTTAATGGAATTAAGTCCATTTTTGGGGAATATACTGGGTGTAAGCGACAGTGGCGCAAAAATTGATACAGTGGATTCAGACCATTATTCTGTGTTCAAAATCATCGGAATTTTCAGTCGGAAAATTCGTAATTTTTTTATTACAATTTTCTAATTTTGTAGTTATAAATGATAACATAATGAGTAAACTTAACACTTTACGTTAAAATATCAATAAATACTACATATTACCAAAAAACTGCAATGTAATCCATAAAACGAGATTTGAACATTTCATAAAACAGCTGTTGCGCCAGCGCGGTACGTAAAGGTCATTCCCTCTGACTCCAGCGCGCGGATTACATTAGTGTGGCGTGCACATAGTTTACGCACACTAACGCCGCGCCGCGACGACGGGTTGCAGTTGCAGCTATACATTGCGTAGCGCGAATAAAATTATTGTTTATAACTCGTTTATCTTAGGTCTTTATGATGAATTGACTTTTATATTATAATAGGTACCCATAGATAATATTATTCCCTATTTTTTCGCGCCGCTGTCACTGACACCGTGTATATTTTGTACTACCGCTCCCGGGTCGCTTGTCGCCGACCAAAGCAACACCCTGTATAGAACGTGAGATATTTGCACGGATCGTGTAATGAGCATCCCATGTAATTTCATCTGCATAGCAATGAATGCTGGCAATAGAGAGTATATTATTCATATGCTGGAGGAACAGTGTTGGGGATAATTTAGAGCCTTTCGGGACGCCAGCATTAATGTCATGCTATCGGAGCAACTACTATCAACGAAGGATCTTATGTATCTGCCAGACAGCAAGCAAGCAATCAGTCATGATTGGTGTTATTTTTTACCCATTGGTGTTATTAAAAAAAAATTACCTAGTTTTTGCTGTCGTGCAGACACGACAGCAAAAACTAGGTAATTTTTTTTTATCTAAGGAAAACATTCGTATTATAATAACCACGTTTTAGTGTACACGCAAGTTGCTGTGCCGCTACAATATGCCATGTATATTACGTGTGAAATTAATATTATAACTTACGAAACATAAACGAACCGTGTAGTCTATATAAACGAGTATCTGATCTACAGAGTTAAATAAACGATTATTTCCATAAATTTTATGAAAAAGAGATGGATTGATTTTGTGAAAGATGATATTGGTAAGAAACGAGTGAATTTTGGTATAACGGATAGAAGAAGCGTACATATTGCGCCGATCCCAAATTATAGGGAACAGGACAGGCAAATGGTGATGGTGTCTTTGATGTTTCTTTTATACCCACTTCATTAACTTTAACTGACAATAATTCCTCAGTTTGCGATTTTTAAATCTTAGGCACGGTTATTATCTATAATTCGAGCTATAGAAATAACGTGAAAAAAAAACGAGCGAACATTAAAAAAACCGGTTTAAAACCGGTTAACCGGTTTTTTCATCTCATAACCGAAATGAAAACCGGTTTTCATTTTGCCACGGTTTTGCATTCCCTAGTGCCTACCCTCCTACTCCATGATCAGACCTTGAAAACCATACATGGTCAAAATGCATCTCAAGAAGATTCTAACAAGTCCAAACACGGTTAACGTATGTTATGGAGCTCCAGTGCCTACCTTCCGGATCCATCATCAGATCAGCTCGATGGTACTAAATTATTGTATAGTCATCATTACTTGATAAGTGTGCAAAGTTTCATTTTAATCCGACGTTTAAAAGTCGAGGAAAATCTGATGTTTTCATTCAGTTCAAAATACCTATAAACCTTGTTTTGCTTATTACGTCCCATATTGTATAACTTCTCGAACAAATTGGCTCACTCACTATATAGGCGGCGGCGTGGCGGCGGAGCGGCAACAGTGCATCCGATGAATACGGAACGGCAACGTAGCTTAGTAACGGTAAAAATACCGTTATTATCATATTATACCATAACGTTTAATAACGTTACTTTATTGGTAATGGTATCAAATACCGTTAAATTTTTGTAACGTTATTAAGGTATCACATTGAAATTACCGTTAAGTAACGGTTATTATATTGTTATTTGGTAACGTTATCAAGCCCTGGTATGATATCAACTCTTGCATTCAAGATTATTTTTGTATTCTGGGATTTAACGAATTCATTATTGCCCTTTTGTATTTTTCAATTAGTATCTTAATTTTGTGAGTTCACTTGCTCTGCCATCTCAGCAGTATTTCAAAGACCCTTCGTTACTTTTGTATTTTGAACTCTGTACTTCATTGTAATAAGAGTGATAGCTTGGTAGCGTGCAAGTAAGTTTTGATGAGCTTGCGAAAAGTAGGAGGCGTGTCAGTGCGTGTGGTAAATGTTCTAAGCTTGCCTGTCGCCTGGCACTTATGGCTCTTATGGGGCGACGTTATGTGTGACTTATGTGGTTGCTTCCTTTGACGTAAATGTTAAAGATGGCTTTACCTTCACACACATCATTGTTGTTCAGTACCCCTAGACAAAGTACTTTTCTATGCGTTTGCACGAATAGAAACGCTACAAAATGTATGAGATTGACATAAGGATTCGCTAGATCCTAGCGTAACCAAATGTCAATCTCATACATTTTCTGGCGTTTCTATTCGTGCAAACGCATAGAAAAGTACTTTGTCTAGGGGGGCAGTTCTTTTTTATGTAATGAATGAATCAAAATCAAGTTATGCATACAATATTAACCAAACCTTCGAAACAACCCGATTTAAGTATTGGCATAGACAAATACGAACCAGTGACGTAAAAATTACTTTTCTGTTAAGTTACAACCCTAGCTGAATTATTTATTAACGCTTATAGAAGTAGGTTTATGACGTTGTGAATTTAAGGTAACGTTCGTACGCTCGTTTTTAAATTTTGTATATTTAACGGAGTGCGTGGGCTAGCTAATGCGGATCCTAATTAGGGTCATACAGGCATTTAAGTTAATGGGCTTACAATTTTTAATAGCAATGTCCACTGCTTATGCTCTCTACTTTGGACTTTGTATATCAATTTGAGGTTAGACATGAAATTATTCAGGGATTTTTAAGCTATCTGCTATATGTAAGTTCAAACCGCTAGGTTAGAAACATAGTTTTCTTTTTTCAAGGAATTCACTAAGAAGGGTTTTCAAAATCAGTCAGATTGTCCAAAAAATATTTAAAAAATGTAACTTTGCTGACTTTCTTGCCGATTCTTATCATTTGAAGGCCGACTTCCGGAGCGCTCGTAAATTCAATAGCTTTGACCTGCATAAGTCAATCTCAGGGCCTCAATTAAATAGGCTTTGACTTTAGAGGGATCGGAGGTGGTACCGCTGGGCTACTAAATTCAAATTCAAAAAGCATTTATTCAATTTAGGCCCTGATAAGGCACTTATGAACGTTAACAAATGGCTCTACACCGGTTCCAAATACAACTTGAACTGAGAAGACTCCGGCAAGAAACTCGGCTAACTAATTTATGCATATTCTAGGCAACCAACTTAGGTTTTACTCGTTACGAAAATAGTGTTAATCGAAAAGAAACCTTACGTCACAGATCCAGGTTGTATAACAATATCAGATGCACCACGACCTTGCTGAAACATGTCCGACGTCACATGGCGATGGCACATACATACATACATACAGTCAGTCTGAGGTTAATGAACAGACAGAGTAGGGGAGGCTGCACGCATGCGCACTCACGTGTTATGAAACAAGGAAACTCTGAGAGACCCTATGCCAGTGTATCACTTAATAACCCTGAAGTGTTTTTGAAACATTGAATTGTCCACAAGTATGACTAATGATAGCTCAGTGGTTGTGAGGTCGGATACCGAGACGAAGGTCCCGGGTTCGAATCCTACAATGAGCTTGAGCTTTCAGTGAAGGAAAACATCGTGAAGAAACCATAGCATGGCAGTAGGGTACTTTGTAGTACCCGCCTGCCTGGCTACCACTCTCGAGTTGAAAATCTGTCGCCAAGCACCTTTCGGTTTTCCGATAGCTGCACTTGAGAGCCAGTTCCTTCTAGTCTGTGTGCTTACCACCTTCGGCCGCATCATCACTTACCATGGTGAGATTGCGGTCAAACACAGGCCTATAAGTCACCACCACTACCTGGTAGTAAGCATTGAGCTATTATTACTACGTATAGAGAAGCTATCATAAGCAAAGGTTATGTCCCATTTTTTTAGAGTCAACTAAAGTTCCGTTTAGCGCTGAAACAATAATCCCACCAAAAACATTTTTATGTAAAATGTTGCCAAGACATATGGCTCGCACTGTAAAAAAAATATCAAATTCAAATTCAAAAAGCATTTATTCAATTTAGGCCCTGATAAGGCACTTATGAACGTTAACAAATGGCTCTACACTGGTTCAAAATACAACATGAACTGAGAAGACTCCGGCAAGAAACTCAGCAAGTCTTTTTTTTTAAATATGTAAATAGAAGTATTACAATTACAAAATATATATAACAATAGCCTGCGAAGCGAACAATTAATTCAAATGCATTCTAGTCATCTACAAAATCAGAAACTTTATAGTACCCTTTCGTGCACTTTTTTAATCTATGTATAGGTAGCTCTTGGATTTCTTTGGGTACTTTATTATAGAAACGTATACATTGCCCCTTGAAAGAGTTAAGGACTTTGCTGAGCCGAGTGAAAGGTACAGCAAGTTTGTGCTTATTTCTAGTGTTCAAACTATGAGTGTCGCTATTCTTAGGAAAGTTATTTAAGTTTTTCCTCACATGAATAAGATTTTCATATATGTACTGTGACGACACTGTCATTATATTAATAGATTTAAACTTGTCAAAACTTAAACTTAAACTTATCAGATCTCATGTAGAGCCAAGCTTATAACTCTATGCACTTACTCTACAAGCCCTAACTTCACAAACTCTACACCTTAGTCAAAATATGTGGCTTGGCCGTTTTTGCCGGCCGGAAAACAGATTAGATTAGCAGACAGTAGAAACACGTAGCGCCACAGAATAATTAATAGTACTAACGTAGTAGCGCTATCAGAACGCTTATAAGAGTATTCTTCTCGCAAACACCGTGATTTTCACGGCGCTTACACATTTCGTTCATCGTTCTACAACAACAATTGTTGCCGGATGGCCTCACTTGATCGGAACATAGTTGTGATGTGTGGTGTCTTCTCTATAAGTAGTAATAATAGGGCAGCGGTTTTCTGTAAGGTGGAGGTACTTCCCCAGTCGAGCTGCTCTTTGAGCGAATAAACGCTATGCTCTACCTCTCTTTAAAAACTTAAAACTAGTGATAATGTTTATAGTTTATAGACATGGCGTAGCCCACGATTTGGAGAACCATAGAGTTGTATGCTTTCCTATAAAAATACAAGAAATTATAGTTATCGAAACGTATTCCACATAAACTACCATTTTGATCTCTATTTCACAGGTGTATAATGAACATTTCAATACACCACACCTTACCTGTATAACAATAATCAATAAGGCACTACTCAATTTATTCAGTGAGGTTCGCCAATTGACCGCCCTCTCCCTATATTTTTTATGTGTAGGTATAGTATGTAGCATGACATAATAGGCATAGCATGTAACACGCACATAAAAAACGGACATATTGATTGGGCTAGTAGAAATAACAAGGTTAAACTGCCATAAATAGAAATAGGTAGAAGTGGTACTTACCTAAAAAATAACTCATGATAAATTGTTTATGTTTATGTGAATGTTGGTTTCTTTAGTGTATGAAGTTTGGAATATAAGTATATCTATATATTAATATTATAGCATATTTTTATAGGGTAGTAGTAGATCCCTCTGGAACACAGGAAACTGCGGAGTCGAAGAAGTTTGTTTATAATTAGTAAGTTAAGTTATTATTATACTTCAAGCGGAATATACACATAAGACGCCGATAACACAGCGAGCGGTCTAGAGTTCTGCGATAAGAGTTGTAGAGTTCAGAAGTGCGTTATCCTCTACCGCCGCGATCGCTGTATACCGTAAACGCTGAACGCAGAACTCTTTCTGCGGTACTCTAGACCACACGTTGTGGGTTACAGAGGGTCCAATTAGAACTTGCTCCAAATAAATTAGTAAGTAAAAGTTCCAAGTTTCATCAGAAAAAGGTAACGCTCAATTAGGATTGCCAAAAATCAAGCAAAAAGTTTACCCAAACTCAATATCACGCTATGTAGCATATATAGAAGATCTTATACTGTTGGATAAATATAATAATACCTAACCTCGTCCTCACGAAACATATAAAAACCCCAAAAGGCGGTACCACAAAGAATCGTCTAATGGTATAATGAGATTTTTTCAAAGTTCACGGAAGGGCAGCGCCCAAATCACACGGCAGACGGATTATTGATACCCTACTCTTATTTTTTTAACTTATAATATGCCCGGGATACTTCTGGTTAATGGGAAAATAATTGAACATGGATGAACAGGTTCTTGTAAGCGTGAACAAACGATGTGGGTCTATAGTGTGAAGGTTATTTAAATCGAAATTGTTGAGTTATTTTCTAACCTACCTACAATATGTAGTTTTATCTTCCATTTTTTTTTATTTGACAAGAAGTTGCCAATGCCAAAATTTTGCCTTAGCACCCTTACGCGGACAAATCGGCGAGCAAGCTCTCACCGGGGTTTATCTCCCAACAAATAATTACAATATTTATATTCAGAATATAATAGATTCAGTCGAACAATCCCACTACCTACCCTTAGGCTCAATTTACATTGCTGCGAAATGGATTGGAAGCGAATTTTTACAACGAAATTGTACATAGCAGAACTTTATGTCAATTGTATTGTAATTTTATGTAACTTAGATAAAAAGAAAAAGGCTTTAGCTATCTATCTGGACCTAGCAAAAGCTTTTGACACAGTATCTATCCCCATATTGATAAATAAACTAGAACATTTAGGAATAAGAGGGTTACCACTTGATCTGTTTGCTGATTATCTTAAGGGTAGAACACAGGTTGTTAAAATGGATGGCTGGACAAGTGATGAGCTACCCATAGAATATGGCGTTCCCCAAGGCAGCATCCTCAGACCTACCTTGTTTCTGGTATACATAAACCAATTATGTGAAATTGATCTAGTCAACGGGAAAATAATATCATTTGCCGATGATACTGCACTAGTTTTTTATGCTGACACCTGGGAAGAAGTTTATAATCACGCTCAAAATGGCTTTAATCGAGTCTCTAAATGGCTAATTAGTAACTTCCTTACTCTAAATATAGATAAAACTAAGTACATGACCTTTACCATTAGGAAACAAGATCAATCTAACCTTTCCATCATCGCACACAATTGCAATGCTCCGTCTAAAGAGTCGTGTAGCTGCCCCCAATTAACAAAAACAAATACTATTAAATACTTGGGTATCATAATGGACAGTCAACTAAGTTTCAATCATCATATTGAGTCTTTAGTGCCCAAAATTCGGAAACTAATTTATATTTTTAAATCACTTCGTCATATTGCCGACACTACGATTATTAAATCCGTATATTATGCATTATGCCAATCGTTGTTGTCTTATTGTTTAACTTCATGGGGAGGGTCCGCTAAAACGTATTTATTAAATTTGGAGAGAGCTCAAAGAGCAGTTTTAAAAGTAAGTTATTTCTTTCCTATACATTACCCTACGTTTGATTTGTACCAACACTGTAAGGTATTGTCAGTCCGGCAACTCTTTATTTTAATGACAGTTATCAAAAAGCACTCTGAACTAACTTTCGATCCTGAAACGTTCTCAAGTAAAAGAAGTACTAACACAGTTTGCACGAAAACTAGGTTTAGAAATAGCATATCTCAACATTTTTACGCTTTTTTGGGTCCTTATCTGTACAATAATATTAATAAACAACTATCTATCTACCCGCTCTCTAGAGCAAATTGCAAAGAAAAGGTTCGTTCATGGCTTCTAGGTCTTGATTACAATTCTACAGAATGTTTATTGAAACCCTTAAATTAAACCCCTAATAAATACATATAAGCATGACTACAATAATCAACTCACTTTCTCCACACTCCCACATCCATACATCCACACACCACCACATCCTCACACCACTACATCTCCACACTACCACATTCACACACCACCACAATCACACACCCCTCACTCGTACACAACCTCTCTTTCCACTACATTTTAACACCAAACGCATTCATTGTTTTTGTTAACATGATCTCATTTTTTATTTTTTCATTTATTCTTATTTTCGCATTTTTAATTTTAAATTGTATTTCTTATAGTTCTATCTATTATCTGAAAGATTTTTGTGTTTTTCGTTTCTCGTTTCTCTTTTGTAATTTTTTATATTTATTAAGACTTTCTAATAACATAGGTAAAAATGTTCATAAATTAAGTGGTCTTACGGAGGGAATGCCTGGTGATCTGTAATACAGGTTTCACCTAAATCAGACACCAGTCTCTATATTATCTGCAATAACTATGACTCTGTACCATTAATGTGTTGATGAGAAATTAATAAAGTATTAGTATTGTTATTATTATTATTATTGTATTGCCAAAAAGCGAGGAATTCTCAAGAATGCGCGAGGTTTCCGGAAAACGCGACCGCTTCGCTTCCATTCCATTCCGCGGAAATGTTAATCAAGCCTTAGTTTCTTTAATAACTTCTCACTTAGTCTTTGTACCCTTAGCTTTCCAAAAACAACCAAATTCAAGTTCTTACTGTTCCAACTGCTATTTTATGCTTTGACTCTTCTATCAATAAATCATCCATATAAATAACTTCACTGCAATTAATAACTTCATTTAGTGTTTTTGTAGCCACAGTAACGTGTAAATAAATCAGATATTGACTAATTATTGTTAGTAATGTATGTTTAAATGTTTAATAAGCGTGAAGAATGTAGCGGAACTTGTACCACGGATGTGAATTAATTGATTTATCTTTTCAGTGCACGCGTTTGTAACACTTACGGAATTATTCCGATGGCATGTATTGATGTGGCTACCTTATTAACTAGTCTAGGTTGTTAATTAGAAAAACGCTTATCGTAAGCGCTTATCGTATTCTACCGTTATTATTTTATGGTACAGATGAGTTTAATAATAAGTTTAATAAGATTGGTGCCGATTCTGTTGTAAATCGCACTAAACTAATTTTAGTCACATCTCATCTCTTTCTTACGAACATTATTGAAAAAGGATAGAACATATTTTAAGTTGTCAAATTAATCTTTGCCGACTTATTTTGCGTGTATTTAGGCGTAACCACGATAGATGGCGACTAAATTTATATTGAAAAGAAGCATTGGACTAATTTGACAGGACTAAATTTCTTACATCCTTTTCTTATGTTCTTTGTTAGAAAGAGACATAGTGAAATTAAAATTAGTTTAGTTGTGAACAACAGAATCAGGGCCATTATTGCATTTTTTAAAATAACACGGTTATACAGTTAGATTACTGGTGGTCCCCAGCTTGACCTAATGGGTCAAGCCTGTATCGTGGGGTCCACATATCCAGGATATAAAAAAAAAGATTTACAACAGAGCACTTCATGCAATAAATTAAACACATTACACGTACATTACTAAAATACACAGAAAATATACAAATAGTGCCTAGAAATAGCCTCAGGAGCAATCATGTCACAATTTTCACAAACCGATATAGTCATGTTTTAAGTTGTCACAAATTCATGTCGAGACATAACATGGTTAGAAATAATATAATGTACAGTATTACAATACTACAACATTTTATCAAATATAAAGAAAGTATATGAAGTCTCCACATAGGTTTTAGGACAAGAAACAGGTAGATTGAAAAACTGGCAAGCTTCTAAACTCAAGATATTAGTTTAGGCTTAGGCTTTGGGCCAAATTGGGAAGCAACAACAACAATAGCAAAAAGAGTTTTTACTAAGAAATAAATCAGTAAACCTAGAAACATCTTCAAAGAATATTCCAGAGACCTATTATATCAGCTTTACCCTCTTTTGCAAAGCTTATATCAGTTCTTAGGGCCCTTTTTATGTGCGCAAATCTATTCAACACCCACTCTGGATTTAATTTATCTTTTGCACCTAATCCCAAAGTTTCGAATATCGTTTTAATCTTGAAGGATGGTTGGGGAAGCCCCTATTCGCATAATAAATGGATATTTTCTCTCGATATTGAGCTCACTAAATAAATAAAGGTTAACCTTCGAGTGATGGTTAGGGCTATATTTATTGGGAGATTGGTATTGATTGGTAACGAAGCTTCTTTTGTTATTTGTCTTTAATGGATGTTGTTATACAGCTTTTGGCAGGAGGGCGGCTTTTATTCAATTTTAGTATATTTTTGAGATCTTTTCTTTCTACTGTCTGAAATTTGACATACTTTAAATTGTGCCAATTAGCGTGGTTGGGAAGTAACCCTGTCTCGTCACAGTATTGATTTCTACACAGCACAGAAAGTGACATGATTATTAGTCTGCTTGTCCCGAGTCCGTATAATTATCTAAGTACCTATACAGGTTGTTGTTTTGGTCAGCGACGAGCGACTCAGGGTCGATAATACAACTGATACTGGTGCTAAAAAAAAAATATTTTTTTTTTTTTTTTTTTTGTAATAATAAATATAAAAATATTTTTTTTTTGAAAATCATGTAATAAGCTAAAATATTGACGTAATACTCAACGCGAGTGCGAGGGGGTAAAGGGGTGGGGTGATGGCGGTTTGTGCCTAGCTCTAGTCAGTGCACGTGGCTAGTGACCATACTTTGCGGTAATTTTATTTCAAATTGAATAAGGTATTTCTCAACGCATTTACAGTATTTAATGGAATTAAGTCCATTTTTGGAAAATGTATTTTTTGTACTATCGCTCCTGGGTCGCTTGTCGCTGACCAAAACAACATCCTGTATATCAGTTATCTTCTTCCGTAGCTCTGTTTAGCTTGTGATCCCATGTGGGAAGAATATCCCAGTATATTATGGACTCCCCAGTATTTGGTTCTTCCATTATATTTGCGATCAAAATTAAGCCGTACTCTCACGGGCAGCCGCGGGCGTCGCGCGTCGGCCGGCGTCGCAATTTGCCGCATGCGGTACGTCTCGCCAAATCGCCGCTTACTGATCGATAGGAGTTAGGAGGGTGGGAGGGTATTTATGCATTTTTTGATTAAACCACCGTTATGCCTAAGGCATGTTATCTCCTAAATGTATGATTAGAATTTCTGGGTATTTTTTGACTGATGATTTAGCTGTATGGGGAAATTTATGGATATAAACAAAAGGTTTTTTTATTTATTTAAATTTAAAAAAAAAAATGTTTAGTGTGTCCTTGACTTAGCCAATCAGAGCGCATTGTCGGTGCGGAATTGGCAGATTTCAATCAAAATTAACGTAGGTAGGTATTTGCGCTAATAAATTGTTCGATGGATGTAAATGAAGTGAAAGTGCTACGTCAGCTATATATCAACTGAAAGATATCGACCCTATATGGGATTCAAACGATATGCCTATGTACCTAAAAAATCACCTACAGTTCACTTGAGCACATTCTTCACACGGCTGAGCCCAAACTAAGCAGAGCTTGTACTATGGAACCCAGACAACTGATGAACTGGTACAGAATAAAAAGCAAATTAATTTTAATTTGCTTTGTTTAACAAAAAATACATCTTTATTAATTTATTTATTTATATTTTATTAGGGACACAAATTCAAAACAATTGGTATTTACAATAAGGCCAAGAAAGGGTTACACGAATTACTAATTAACATCATACATTGAAGTTAAGCTATCAAAAACAAAAAAAAAGTTAATAAAAAGAAAAAGTTTATAAGAAAAACCCCTCTAGAATTTGGAATACAAAACAAAGAAATATGGAAAACGAATACAGGTATCTGATTTTGAATTTTTATTTGCTTTTTTTGCTTCACTTTCGTGTTCCGCGCGCTCCATCTGCCTTTATTCTTTAATCTGTGTACTAGTACATATAATTATTTTTTTATTGAAGTTTTATTTAAGTGTTAACAGATTTACTTCTTATATGAATACCAAAGTAAAGACCTTATATTTGATGCAAATAAAATTGGTTTAAAATTATAAACGCATTATAATGATTACTAGGCGCTTCTTATATGGTCGATTTACGCTGACCTATAACAAATTATTGCAATTTTTATGTACCAAAGAGGCTGAGTAAATGTGCGAATAGCCTTATTAACTATTGGCACAGCTTATTACAGCGTTCTCACTACGGTTTGTAACGGATATCATAAAATCAAAGTGATTAATTTTCATCTCAATTTTTAATTTACTAGAGAATTGCTCCCCGCCGTGGTTTTCCAAAGGAGTACAGCATAGGGTTCTTCAAAAAGGGTGTGACAGATTTCTGCAGGGTTGGCAACGCGCGAGTAACACCCCTGGTGTTGCAAGCGTCCATAGGCTGCGGTAACCGCTTACCATCAGGTGGGTCGTATACTTGTTTGCTATCTAAGTAGTATAAAAAAGTGAGTAGAGTGTAGAAATAACAAGATGTTTTTTTTTTGTAAAATCCTAAATGAAAATAATTAACGTTAATTTGGACAAGATAAAAAAACAAATGTCTTGCAAAGTTAAAATTAGATTTCCATACATGAAATATTTTATGAACCTCGCATAATTATGTATGTAAAATATTCCAATGTAGTAAAACTCCTTATTTTTGTAAACTAATTCTTTTTCTATAATAGCTTGCCATGGTTCTTGTTGCTATAATTATTTATACGAATTATTTCAACATTTCAGCTTTATTACACATATTTATGCTGATAAAAAACAATGAGCATGGCCATGTAAGAAGCCTAACGCGTTTATAAGAGCTTTGTTTATGATACTGTGTCTCTTGTGTGCAACATTGTTGCATGCGTTGTAGGCGGGTAAACCGCATGAAAAACGCCTGCGGGACGAATGAGGTCGTGAAAAGATTCGCTTAATTGTTCGCATTGCGATACGCGTCTTTGTTGATGGAATGAAAAAAGAATTGAAATGAAACCCATTTTGCGACACACAAGAGTTTATGGTTAAAATAAGCACCTATATAGATATATCATCATAATTATATTTTTATACTGCACTAGCGACTTGTAGTGACCGATTCCAGAATGAACGTGAATGATGGTTCTTTCGTCTTTATGTCCCACTTTAACTTACATATAAATTGTGTTCCAAATTCAATTTTTAATTCTCGATTCAAAACCTATATACAAATGACTTTGGCTTTAACAAGGTTTTAAAATTGATTTAAATTTAGAACGTGCCTCACCCCTAAACCCATAAATCCTTTTATAATTTCCATCAATCACGTATTGGTCGATCACACACGGTATCGCATCCTCGAATCATTAATTTTTTTCCCCATACAGTCTCGTGCTATCGGCAATTTACGATGGCCACGCTTCGGGGTTACTTCTGGCACCTTCGGGCTTTCGGGGTGAATAGTTACGGACGCATTAGCGCTAAGCCTGGGATGTGTTCACTTATCTCGCGATTCATCTTGTGTTTTATGGTGTCCTGTGCTGCCTGGAGTTGGTTGTTTGCTGTAATTTTCTTTACAACAATTTTCTCGCAAAATAGCCAAAAAATATAGATAGACCTGAGCAGATGGTTGGGTATTATTTGAGCTTTTGACTGGAGTTACGAACCGGTGGTAAAGTCAATTATACTAGGTACTGTAATTATATTTGCAACGTCCATAAGTAGGCACTTATGGACGTTGCAAATACAATTACTACTCAAAAGTCAATTTTTATTTTATTTATGCCCAGATAGCCTTATATCAGGGCCTAAATAAAATAAAAATTGACTTTTGAGTAGTTTTCACTCATTTTTCTTCCAAATATCAAATCTTTAGGTCCATGGTTGACTGTTGTCTCTCAGTCAGTCAGTTGGGTTGCTTAAATTAAATACCTATCGTGATGACATATCTTTGACAATATTTGGTATTAAAAAAAAACCTAATCCTTATAATCCTATCCTATCCTTATCCTAACTATATGTATATATGTTTGTTTGTTACGCCTTTACCCCTCAACTACTACAACGGCTCTACATGAAATTTGGCATGCAGATAGCATATGGTATGGAGAAGGACATAGGCTACTTTTTATCCCGGGAACGTGGGTGAAACCACGGGGGACAGCTAGTTTAACATAATTACAATCCTGCAGTACCCTGTATCTAACTTTCGCTTTAAACACAATACCATTATCTCATTGTCAGTATAACAAAACCAAAGTAAGATGAACGAGCTGAACAATACATTTAACATTAAAGAACCTATTAAAAACCCATCAGTGGTACAACGTTTGCCGTTGTAATGTATTTATACTGTGGCCTTTGTGAACGCGCGCCCTGCGCATGTGTATGTAAAATAGGTCCTTTTAAGGTAGCCGTTTAATTTGTATTGCGTATCAAAGGTAGGGTAGGTAGTAGCTTCTAGCCGCAGGATAAACATCATAGGATAGAACATAACAGAAATAAACTTTAATATCTATAGTTCAAACTTTTCAAAATGCGGACAGCAAGGGAGTGGAACTTGCTTCCGGCGTCTGTTTCCTGACTCATACAATCTAGTCTTTCAAGGCCAGAGTGAATAGGTTCCTTCGGGGTGTTCCATCCTAGGCTTCGTCTTCGTCTTTTTTGTCGGGTCAGTGGCCAAACGCAAGCCCATGTAATTTAAAAAAAGAAAATAAATAAAAAAACGTCTTCACAAATATTATCACATAAATATAAATGAGTTTTTAACACGAAACAATCTTGAAACTGCATCAATATTTGTTTGTTTTTAAACGACTTCAAAAAAAGGAGGAGGTTCTCAATTTGTTTGTATTTTTTGAAATGTTTGTTACCTCGTAACTCCGTCATTTATGAACTGATTTGGAAATTCTTTTTGTACACTTCCCGTTTGGTCCCATTGTCATCAAATCAGGATTTGATTACTTCTTAGTGTACTTTGAAGTCGGTTTAAGTTTTTTTGTAAAACAGTCCAAATTAATGTTCTTAATTGTTATACTGCTTTCAGTTCAGTTCTTTTAGTACCAATTCTCGCAAAACCTCATCTCGGCATTTAAAAACTAACAATAAAAAAAATTACAACGTAGCGTCGGCAGCGTAACATATGCAAATATATTGAACATCCCACGTTCAGTGCAATGGACTTGCATGTTTTAATATGCAAGAGCGGTGGTGGATGACAATAGGCCTCCAGGGAGGACATTGGATGCACCGACTTGATTAGTCGCGTCCCGTAGATTTGCATATTGAAGGAATGCGCGCCTGGAACGTGCTAACGAATCGGGTTTTACTACATGATATTTTAGTTAAATGACTATAAGTTTGGTGTTAGTTTAGAAGGTTTCGAAAATAATCTCGAAATCTCCACCCAGTATAATTTATTATGGTATGACTAGAAAAGAAATAATATTTATTTTAAAAACTGTTAAAATTTTAATGTGAATAATAATTATTATTATGTAATATCTCAATACTTTTGCTATACCTGTAAAAGGTCACTAAGTTCTCTAAGCACTGTTAGTTTAACTCGTATGAATGTTTAGTTTTAGTTTTTTTTTTATTACAATCTTATTATTTGTTATCATAAGTTATAAGTATCGATATGCAAATATATCTATAGCGCAATAATAAAATCAATTAGAGTTTGTGAAACTGTAACTCTTTTTTTCGTAATTGTTTAATGTAATTACTTACGTAAATAGTCATATTTTTTCTACTCTTTTACATTGCACTTTTAGTATCTTTCGCTTATTTAGAATCTAAAAAATCATCAAAATTTTAGATGATTTAGTTTTTAGATATGAATCACAGCAAGCCGTAAAAAATACAATTATTTCAAACATTTTCGTAAAGCGACCCTTGAGTTTTGGAATTTTTGGATAGAATATAATAGTCAAAAGTATTTTGTGCTCGACTAGCTATATAAAAAATCCCTGGGACAGGATTATTTCCTGTTGTGTTTAATTTTTAGGTACTAGCTACCTAGACAGTCGAACGGCTTAGTAATTATGATCCCGCACCCATGATTACCTAACCCTACCCTAGAAAAACATTTAATATGTGTTATCTAATCTCTTGTTACACCGGTTATAACGAGATATGGCCGGTAAACTTAAACAAACAACCGTAAACAATACACCACCTATCAGCTCATCACTCGACACCCAACACTTGACATTTTCTTCGTATTATTACAATCGTGACATATTGTTATACATGACATAAACAATGCAGTGTTGTTGAAATCTGATAGAGATTGCAATCGGCAACATGTCACTTTTGTTTACATAAACTAAAGCTGTTTTCATATCGATGACGCTGTTGTCGCATCGCAGCGATTGTTCTAAGGTTGTCGCTGTATTGAAAGAAGATAATACACCTACTAAGCCCATGTATGCTGTACCCCGAGTGTAAATTACTAATGCGTTTGCGTTAAGAGTGCGTATAAAGCAAAATAACAATCTTAGAATTGAAATTTACGCAAGTAAATAATATTTAAATGAAAAAATATTTTATATAGGTATTTACATTATATACGCGAGAGTTCTATCTGAACAAAAACATAATAGAATGAAAATTCCTCGATAAAAAAAAATCACAAAGATACCTCTAATAATAATGAATTTTCGTTTTTATTCGTTCATGTTGTATCTAATTGAGACAAAATTCGATAAATAATATCACTAACGTATCACCTAGGGCTGCTACTAACGATTTTTTTAAATATTCTATACTTTAAGAGTTATTTAGATAATTTTTGTTCCGCGAAACACGCTATCTCCGTCTCATCAACCTTTGTATGGGATTGACATAAGAGATTGTTAAAAATCCCGTGATATTTCGGTTTGAAATGTCAATCTCATACAAAGGTTGATCGTTTACTAACGATGAAGATTGTCGATAACCATCTTGTCTACAGGCCCTGGACTGTTTTAAAAGGACGATTAGTTTCCTATTATAACCAAGTATTGAAACCGTTTATTTTCGGTTTTCGGTAACCGGTATTATATGAAATACCGGTTACCGAAAATCCGGAATTATCTTGTTCGGAGCATCAAAAAAACGTTATTCATAACCGTTATAAATTAAAACAAGTTACAAACCTCTGTCACCTAAAACCGGTTAATTGTGTTTAAATGCATAACGAAGTCCAAAAAGTAGGTAACACCATGTCATAAAAGTCAGTCAGGCACGCTAAAAAATCTCATCTTAAGTAGCTGAGACGCGTGACGTCATAACTTATCATTTCAAGAGGCATAAATAAATACAACACAAAATCTTTCTACCATCTTTTAACTGAGTTATTACTTACTCAACCATCAAGAACGTCTATATCCACATTTATACGGTTATATTCGTATTACGGTCGCTTTATCAACGAACCGCAACAATTGACGTGTGACGGTATGGGCATACCTTTACAAACGCTCGGTTACATTTTATTTACCGCTTGCGTGGCACTTACTACGGTAAAACGAGCTTGTATGCCGGTATTATGCTAAAGTTAATAAATTTTTGCATACAAATAGCCTAGTCCCAGGATTAACATAATAGTCCTTTAAATATAAAATCCTAAAACGTTATAATTTTAGGATTTACATAGGGTTAGGCAGAATTTAAACGCAAATATGTTATTTTTGGTGTATAATGTTGGAATTTGGATATGAACTTAAATATGTGTTTATAAAACTGTCTCATCACTAACCAACCAGTTGGCGATTCCACCTATCGCGTCGCAGGTCGTGGGTTCGATTCCCACACAGGACATGCATTCGTGTGCATTAACTTGTCTGTATGTCCTAAGTTTCTTGCCGGAGTCTTCTCAGTTTAAGTGTATTCCGAACCGGTGGTAAATTCAACTGTATGTACATAACGTTCATAAGTGCCTTACTAAGGCCTAAACTGAATAAATGACTTTTTGATTTTGATTTTGATTAAGTCTGAGTGTAGTTACGTATATTAAGTATGTATTTACAAACAAAACGTATTATATCTGGTTTCCATAGTTCAAGCTCTGCTTAGTTTGGGATCAGACAACCGTGTGTGAGGAATGTCCCAGGATATTTATACAGGTTGTTGTTTTGGTCGGCGACAAGCGACCCAGGAGACCGCTCCATTTTTAAAATAATTTAAAATTTTCTAAAAGTCATTAAGTCCATTTTTGGGGAATATATATTTTGTACTACCGAGTACAAAATATATATTCCCCAAAAATGGACTTAATTCCATTAAATACTGTAAATATGTTGAGAAATACCTTATTCAATTTGAAATAAAATTACTGCAAAGTATGGTTACTAGGCACGTGCACAGACTAGAGCTAGGCACAAGCCGCCATCGCCCCACCCCTTTACTCCCTCGTACTCCCGTTGAGTATTATGTCTACACTTTAGCTTATTACATGATTTTCAAAATTTTAATTTTTTTATTTTTATTATTAAAAAAAAATAAAGTATTTTTTTTATATTTTTTTTAGCACCAGTATCATTTGTATTATCGACCCTGAGTCGCTCGTCGCTGACCAAAACAACAACCTGTATAATAAAGCAATGATGTCTTCTAAATAAATTATAATTGTTGTGTAGCGCGTTTGCGATTACGAAATTTTTCTATAAAAATTGGTAAGCGGCGGAAATATTTTGCTGAAGTCATTTATTGACACTGATTGTACTAGTCACAGACTCTCAAGAGCTTTTATTCTCAGCCTCTTCGAGCGTTGTGACCTGAGAAATACGCCACTTCAGTTCTCCAGCTTAGTTCTTTGTTCTACGACTGTTAATAATACGCCAAAAGCAAACAAAGTATGATAGTGTCGTTTCTCAAATGCAGTAGTGATTTTTTCACCCCAAAATACTGAGTTCAATAAATAATGTAAAATGCCAAAACGATTAGTTGCAGTGCACTGAGGGGTAACCCGTGACTATGACGACAATACCCCGATATGCCACAACAATGGGTACGTACGACCCACCGGCCTGCGGTGGGCTGATAAAAAGATTTTAGTGTTACGATTTTTATTTTGAAATTGGATTGTTTTGGTGTTGAAGTGCTATTACGTAATATTGTTTTGAAGTTGTTATACAGTTGAAAGAAAATGGCCAAAAGTGCCAAAAGTCAGATTGACCAAAAAGTATTTAAAAAAGATTTTCTGAGTTTCTGCTGACGATAAATTTCGAACCGGGTGGTAACTTCAGTAGCTTTGACCTGTGGGGCGATTACATAACTAAATTTCAATCATTTTCGAATTGAAATCGGTTCAATATAGCGGTTTTCTGATTACTTTTTTACGTTCTGATAACTGCAAATATAAACAGTGGTTCATTAGAAATTGAACCATTTCCGATTTTGTTATATTTCTACCCATTAAGGTTATTTCAATCTGAATTTCATTGAAATAAAGTTACGTAATCCACGTACTGATAATAAATGCCCTAGTAGGCCTAAACCTTGACTTCGAATTTCTAACAGAAAGGGTATTTCAGTATATTAATGTACGCATATGTTATTAACAACTGTATTCTATTTTTAATTTTGACAAAAAATATGTTTCGCATAAAACCTACACTCTATTAGGACTCTAAAATAAGTTACCTACGAATCTTTTTAATGCTTGTCTTAAACAACAGGCTGACTTATTTAAATACAATTTAGAGATCAAGCAACCCTCTTGTGTTCCGTACCAAAATGTTACGATATAAGTATAAAATTGAAAAAATACTTTAACCTAATTACATCGTTGAAAACATTTCCGAACGCCCGAAGGTTAATAATTTACCTCCCGTAACCCACGTCAGCGAATATTTAATTACTGTAAATCCCTTTGAGAAATTTACAAAGTTTTTCATCTTTCCGCCATTTATATGATTTGGGGATTAATTTTATTTATTAAAGAGACAATGATAGTGCGATGAATTCATGAAAAAAGAGTATTTACTTGAATTGTGTGGGGAGTATCCTTTGTGGTTGACGGTGGTATCATTATTCCCTTATCAATCTCAATCTCACCATTACCGTAAGTAGGTGTAAAACACTAACAACCTTGCAGTACTTTATTACTGGTATTACTAACATCATAAACAACAACATTTGTTTTATGACTTTTTAAAAAACATTTTCGAAAATCAAACTTTTAAGATTTCCTTGTGCTATCTAACATATTTTAATTCTCTGCGCGTCTCCCGTGTGATGTCACTCACTTTTGCAATGCGTAGAATTCGTAACAATTGGGAGCGTTGAACATAAATCATATTTTTATTTTCTTATGAAAGTCTGATGACTTATTAAGCTGGGGTAAAATGTTGAAAAGCACTTCCTTAGTAGATGTCTATTGCCCGGTTCCTATAAACAAAAACGAATCGTTTTGCTTACCAATGGTAGGTTTTTTATTGCCAAACTGGGCATATAGATCATTTCGTAAGCTAATTTTACCTGTGATACATTCCAGTACAGTACAGTACAGTTCCATGTGGGAGGGTCTGCTTAGCAAAGCTTTGAGGTCTTTGCTTCATTAATAGTAAATATATAACAGTCTTAATTTTAACCGATAACGGTACGTAAATTATAAGAATCGGCCATAAGTTATTTATGGAACCAGTCTGTCATGCTTGCATCTGTCAATCGGAATTTTTAGAGATAAATAGGTACTGGATTAATGCAAAAGATCAAATAACTATTAGGAATGCGTATATGACGCCTATAGTGTATTGTGAACATTGGAAATAACTCGGTGGCCGAGAGAGCCTGTCCTTGCATAATATTAGAGAGAGTAAACATATCAGTGCATCTATGGAGTATGGACCTCACACGCTGGTGCATTCCGCTATCGAGTTACCTTTTGCCTGACAGTTTTGTTAAATATCCTATCCCACCAAAAACATTTTTATGTAAAATGTTGCCGCCAAGACATAATAATTATGGTTCGTACTGTCAAAAAGTTATCAGATCCCATGTAGAGCCAAGCTTATAACTCTACATGCACTTACTCTACAAGCCCTAACTTCACAAACTCTACACACCGTAGTCAAAATATGTGGCTTGGCCGTTTCGCTACCGTCATATGGGAGTAAGGTGAAAAATGTATTCACTGTTCAGTGTTCAATCCTTTTTTGTTATTCAATAGTTCTTGTAGTATTGAAACGGCCAAGCCACATATTTTGACTACGGTGTGTAGAGTGTTTGTGAAGTTAGGGCTTGTAGAGTAAGTGCATGTAGAGTTATAAGCTTGGCTCTACATGGGATCTGATAAGTTTTTGACAGTACGAACCATAATTATTATGTGTTGGCTGCAACATTTTACATAAAAATGTTTTTGGTGGGATTTCACTTCTTTTTGTAAGTTGCTTACGTTTTTTTTTTGCTGAAATTTCCAAGTTTTATAATTTTTATGTTGTTTGTGTACTAATACAAGCTTACATACCAAATTTCAGCTTTCTAGGACTTCAGGAAGTACCCTATGAGTTTTGATGATCATCAGTGAGTCAGTGACGAAATCGGGGTTTTTTTAGATATCAATAAAATCTAAAGTATAAGACCTATGTTATTGAAATTTAATATGTTTAATAAGTTTACTACTGACATCATATCTTGAGAATTTTGTTTATCTGGTATAATCCAAACCCAAGTTATGAGGGTTCAAAAAAACGACGAAGCGCTTCGAGAAAAGGTAGGTACTTAGTGCCCTTTCGCTTCGCTTGGCTGTCTTAGCGGGGGGCACTTCCGTGCCCCCAGATCAACTAACTCATATACGGGAGCTCTATCCAAGTCTCTAGGTCGAATAATAAGCCAGAATAAACTGTCATTAGTCAATGTCAAAAAGATGGCATGTGCATTGCTAATGCTGTAGTACATGACAATACCTGGAGGTATGTACCTAATAATCAGATGAACTAACTTAACATTCCGAAATAAAAAAAAAAAACATGAGCACCATGTTACCTTTTTAGGACCTTTAACTCACGACTGTCCTGAGACAAGCCGAAGACAGTAGTGTGGAAGCAGCTGGTGAACACCTCGGTGAAGGCATTTCAGGACGGGTACGACGTTCAGTAATTAAGAGAACGAAGAAGAAGGATGGACATAATATACAGGGTGTTGTTTTGGTCGGCGACAAGCGACCCAGGAGCGGTAGTACAAAATATATATTCCCCAAAAATGGACTTAATACCATTAAATACTGTAAATATGTTGAGAAATACCTTATTCAATTTGAAATAAAATTACCGCAAAGTATGGTTACTAGGCACGTGCACTGACTAGAGCTAGGCGCAAGCCGCCATCGCCCCACCCCTTTACTCCCTCGTACTCCCGTTGAGTATTATGTCTACACTTAAGCTTATTACATGATTTTCAAAATTTTAATTTTTTTATTTTTATGATTAAAAAAAAATAAAGTATTTTTTTAGCACCAGTATCATTTGTATTATCGACCCTGAGTCGCTCGTCGCTGACCAAAACAACGACCTGTAGTATAGCACTAGCAGCATAAAATACCACAAACAACTCAAACATATAATGGCACATTTTGCCATTGCAATCAGTTAAAAGGGAAGTTCATCGCGAGGAGCGAGATCGCTGATTTTCAGCCACGTCTCGCACTCTTTCTCTAGGGTTGCCACGATTTATAAGATCCAGATTGACAACTATTGATCGTACAGATTTTTGAAAAACCCTAGTAGGTACATAAAAACTGTAATTCAATACAGGGTGTTATTTTTTTTTTTTTTTTTATACTACTAAGTCGGTAAACAAGCATACGGCCCGCCTGATGGTAAGCGGTTACCGTAGCCATATGGACGCTTGCAACACACGAAGCATCGCACACGCGTTACCGACCTTTCCCCCTCCCCTATGAGCTCTGGCGACCTTACTCACGCGCAGGAACACAACATAAAGTTATTTGGCTGCGGTATTCTGTAAGGTGGAGGTACTTCCCCAGTCGAGCTGCTCTTTGAGCGAATAAATGCTATGCTCTACCTCTCTTAACCAACCGACCGACCTTGACCGACCGGCTTGGTCGGCGACCAAGCGACTCAGGAGCGGTAGTACAAAATATATATTCCCCAAAAATGGACTTAATTCCATTAAATACTGTAAATATGTTGAGAAATATCTTATTCAATTTGAAATAAAATTACCGCAAAGTATGGTTACTAGGCACGTGCACAGACTAGAGCTAGGCACAAGCCGCCATCGCCCCACCCCTTTACTCCCTCGTACTCCCGTTGAGGATTATATCTATACTTTAGCTTATTAAATGATTTTCAAAAAAAATATTTCTTTATTTTTATTATTTAAAAAAAATAAAGTATTTTTTTTAGCACCAGTATAATTTGTATAATCTACCCTGAGTCGCTCGTCGCTGACCAAAACAACGACCTGTATAATCAATTTATTTTATAACTGTATTTTAAATAAGTTTGGTTGGTAGGTACTTGTTGAGAGGATACCTTTGTAGCTGTGGTAGTCATCTGATACCTGTAACATGATGTGTACATGTTGTATGCTTATCTATCACCTTCGGCCGCATTATCACCATTGTGAGATTGTAGTCAAAACAAACAAACTATATGCAAAGAAAAAATCCCCTTTTTAAAGAGGCTTTCGCTGGGTTGGAACTGCGCGAGTGATACTGCGGACTGTATGCTTGCTTGCTACCAAAGCACTAAAAAAAAAGTATAGGTATACGTTGGCAACCCTAAGAGGCAAATAAAGCAATGTTTTACTGAAAATACAAAATCTGAAAAGTGGTTCCGGAATAATAAAGTCGTGGCTTAAAGGTCTTAGTAACCAGGCCATAAAATCCCAAAAAAAAAAAAAAAAAAGCAATGTTTAGAAACTGTTTAACATATCTCTTAATCTTCGTTCTAATACCGGTTGTTAATGATCCTCTACGTGCATTGTTGACTATCGTGATTGTACACTTATCATCGATGGGCCGGCAGTATATGCACTACCATGCAGTGAGGCAGGTATAGTCCTGCCGGTCCGATAAATCGGTATCTGATGGTATAATCTTTTATAACTTGATGCAGCAGTGAAATAGTTTACATAACTGACGAGGCCCGAATTTTATGCAATTATATTTGTTTCTTAAATTTTGCGATTTAACTACCAAACCAATCTTTAAAATTCCCAGAGGTACTTAGTTTAGATGACTAAGATAAACATCGTTTCGCTCGTGAAAGGGGGTGAAACCACGCGGGACAGTTAGTTGGTTAATATTTCAAAAAGATAATCGGACTTTAGTGTATCGTTCCTGTATTTTAATCAATTAGTCATGCGTTGAAAAAAAGGACCTACAAAACTAGTTATGTAAGTTGACGTTTTGTTGTCGGGAAACTAACTTTAGTTGTCGGGAAACTAATTTAGTTACATTTAATCAAATAATTTTGTAATTAACCAAAACTAGTTTTGTTACTGGTAAGTGTTAGTTCGGATGTTTAGGTTATTGGTTGTCAAATTTTGTGTTACTGTTAAATAAAATTTTGAAGTACCTTTTTTTCAGTGTGTGTTTGACAGCAATGTCACCAAAATAAGTGATGATGCGGCCGAAGGTGGTAAGCACACAAAGCCTAGAAGGAACTGGCTCTCAAGTGCAGCTGTCGGAACACACCGATAAGTACTTGGCGACAGGTTTCAATTAGAGGGTGGTAGCCAGTCAGGTGGGTAGTACCCCACCATGCTTGCCTTCATCAAAAAGCTCCATTTATTGTCTATTTATCAATTCAAACCTTAATTACTAGTGCGCAAAATTCAATTTCATGTCCTAAGCTCGCTGTGCAAACAAAATGAGAATTCAAATGGATTTGTAGAATCAAACTAACGTCCCCAAGGACACCGGACCGGCGAACATTTATACAATGTTTAAACTGGAATTGAACTCCAACCTGAACATTGGAAACGTGCTACGGAATATGTTATAGTATGTTCAAATAGACGGCTACAGCTGTGTAAAGTTCACCAACTCTACAAGAATGTATGGTCAGCAAAAACACAAAATACATAAGAATTATTTACATTAATAAAAAAACACTGTGAAAAAAGAAAGTACCTATAAAATTGGAAATAGCAAAAAAACAGGCTCTCGGTATATAAGAAAATTTACTTTTCGATTTTGTTCTTTATCTTAAATCAGTTGACTCGTGCGCGTCCTAACCGACCAACAGTCGGTTTTCGACAATAAAGGTTCGCGGTTTCATTGAATCGGTTATTGTACGATTTTTAAAAATAACCAACCTATCTTTTTATTAACTGACTTCAAAATAATTGGACTGTTTTACAAAAAACTTAAACCGACTTCAAAGTACACTAAAAAGTAATCAAATCCTGATCTGATCAGACACGGACCAAACGGGAAGTGTACTCTTTCAAATAAAAAAAGAATTTTCCAAATCGGTTAATAAATGACGGAGTTATGAGATAACAAACATAAAAAAAAATACATTCGAATTGAGAACCTCCTCCTTTTTTTGAAGTCGGTTAAAAAGGAGGAGGTTTCTCAATTCTAAGATTTTCAATTATTATATTTTGTTTCCTACACCATAATATGAATTCTGTTACATCATTCTGTGAATTCTTATTTTTATATATAAACTTATTTAATATTTTGTTTAAAATATTTTAATTGTTCATCATTTGCTTTTCAAGTTGACTCTACCAGCATCTACATACACAGTTTTATTTGTACAAATGTTATTTTTACCTCTTTTCATGTCAATTTCCTAACATTACGTGTTAAATAATTATATTCAATTTCAATACTGATTTAGTAAACGTTGAATTAATTTTGGTTTCATGTACTTTTGTTTTACTACCCTAAATACTGTGGCACAGAATATACTGGGTGTTGTTTTGGTCGGCGACAAGCGACCCAGGAGCGGTAGTACAAAATATATATTCCCCAAAAATGGACTTAATTCCATTAAATACTGTAAATATGTTGAGAAATACCTTATTCAATTTGAAATAAAATAACTGCAAAGTATGGTTACTAGGCACGTGCACAGACTAGAGCTAGGCGCAAGTCGCCATCGCCCCACCCCTTTACTCCCTCGTACTCCCGTTGAGTATTATGTCTACACTTTAGCTTATTACATGATTTTCAAATTTTTTTTTTTTTATTTTTATTATTAAAAAAAAAATAAAGTATTTTTTTAATATTTTTTTTAGCACTAGTATCATTTGTATTATCGACCCTGAGTCGCTCGTCGCTGACCAAAACAACGACCTGTATAGTAACTATTGTGGTGATTTACTGTACCTACATTTATTTTAAAAAGATTAAAATATATTTAGTTCTCTCCAATATTTTTCAAATAGATAAACGAATTAAAAAACCTTATTTTTACTAATAAACTAGCATTTGCCTCTTAGTTTGACCCGCGTTTCCGGGATAAAAATAATGATATTGTTTTTTTTATGCTACTAAGTCGGTAAACAAGCATACGGCCCGCCTGATTGTAAGCGGTCACCTTAACCATATGGACGCTTGCAATACACGAAGCATCGCTCATGCGTTACCGACCTTTCCCCCTCCCCAATGAGCTTTAAACAACATAAAGTTATTTGGCTGCGGTATTCTGTAAGGTTCCCCAGTCGAGCTGCTCTTTGAGCGAATAAACGCTACGCTCTACCTCTCTCAAAAAGTTCTTAATTCGATATGATTTTTCCGAATTGGAGTGTTAAAAGCATGTAAGAACTAATATAATTCTGTGCTAAAATCTACGTCCAGATTGTGAGGTATGGCAGAATACATAAGTGGTTTAATTAAGTGCGATAATAACTCTTTCCCCTCGCTTTCCCACGGATATTCCCTAATTGCTAACGTCACAAATCACTGACCTCCCGTTCCCATTTGTTAGCAACGATTTATTTTTCAGGTTGTGATCTATAATTAGGTATTTTCTGGTCAGTATACATCGAGCTTGTTACTTCGTACACTATAAGCCATAGAGAAAAATGTTGAAAAGATACTAAGATATTTTTGGAAAAAAAAATATGTTTTGGGAAAAATGGTTGTTTTTTTTATTCTACTTAGGACTCGCACTTGGCCGGTTTTCATTTATTTTGTAAGTTGATGGTTTTTTATGCATGTTTATTTTGTAAAATAAAGAGAGTATTATAGGTAATGTTTTGAAAAAAATAGCCAATATAGTCAGATTGTCCAAAAAAATATATTTAAAAAATATAACCGTGCCGAGTTTCTTGCTTGTTCTTCTCAGTTGAAGGCCGACTTACGAGCTGGTGGTATCTTCAGTAGCTTTGACCATCATGAGTGCCCTACTCGGGCCTAAATTGAATGAATGATTTTGACTTTGAATTATGTGTATATTAAATTATTAAAAGAAACAAAAAACCCGACTGCGTATATACAACAAAAAAATAACTGAAAAGAGTAAAACAAGCTTTTTAATCTATAGAATTTTGAATATAACTTGAATATAAGGCATTGCAGTCGGGGACAAACCAGTAACCTAAGAAGTTTTTTTTTTAAATATTGAAACCAGAATTGTTTCGAACTGTGCGGTCTCAAAGGAGCTTCCTTCCGCGGACGCTCAGATTGTGGAATGAGCTCCCCGTCGTGGTTTTCCCAATGGAGTACAGCATGGGTTTCTTCAAAAAGGGTGTGAAGAGATTTCTGCAGGGTCGGCAACGCGCGAGTGACGCCCCTGGTGTTGCAAGCGTTACCCGCTTACCATCAGGCAGGCCGTATGCTTGTTTGCTACCTAAGTAGTATAAAAAATGTCGGTATGTATTATTTATTTACTCAGACATAGCCATGAGTTTGTGTACACATACTCCAATATCAGATAACGTTATAAAAACAAGAATCGGATTTAATCTTCTGCAAATATAAATATTTTTCTGAGGTAAGTGATATCTCAAATAAATAGAGTAAGGTGAGCTAAGTGAGTACATATATGAATACATAAGATTAAATTACTTAAACATTACAGTTAAGGAGTCAATATACACATCGATTAGATCATGGTCAAAGAATACTTTCGAGAATAGAGTTTTTATTCAAATAGACCTTCGCAGGCTCTTATGAATAGTCTGAGAAGAGCCGGCAATAAACTCAAAAACAAGTTACATTATTTACATTCTAATCTCACTGACAACAGTGAGGGCTAAGGGCTTGTTCACGTAGAACACGCGACCGCGGTGTTCTTGGCTTGGTCGCACCTGCCTCTTGTACGTGAACACGCTAGTTAACGTAAACAAGCCCTAACGCGCGAGTAGCGTAAGTCTCTATCGAGATGTCAAATGTACCTGGTGAACTTTTACTGTTTGCGAGCTTATTAATTGATTGATTAGGTATTAATTCATGATTGTTGTGAAATTTTGCTAAGTACACTGAAAAAAATTATCTACAAAACTAGTTATGTATGTTGACGTTTTGTTGTCGGGAAACTAACTTTAGTTGTCCGGAACCTAACTTTAGTTACATTTAATCAAATAACTTAGTAACGAACAAAAACTAGTTTTGTTACTGGTAAGTTTAGTTCGCAAATCACTCTGTTTAGGTTATTGGTCGTTAAATTTTGTATTACTGTTAAATAAAATTTTGTAGTCACTTGTAGTCCATTTTTTTTTCAGTGTATAGCAGACATACTTGCGAACCGCTATCAACCGTGCCAACCCCAGGATGTTGGGCTACCAACCCGAAATTATAGATTCAAAAATGATATTGAGGGAGGTAGAGCTCAAAGAGCAGCTCGACTGGGGAAGTGCCTCCAGTCTCCACCTTACACAATATCGCAGCCAAATTTTATGTTGTGTTGACAAGTATGTTGCAGAGTCTTTATGGCTCCGGCTTACCATCAAGCGGGCCATGTACTTGTTTACCGACTTCCTAGTATAATAAAAAAAAATGACCGAAATTGAAATAACTTTCGCGTACAGTGCATATCCGCTTTTATAGGCGCTAAGATTTATGGGCCCCCATGAAAAAAATCCTAGATACGCCATTGCATTTTGTAATCAATTTATTGTACAGCATAAAACCTTGTTGGATGCTAAAAATAGCATAGATATATTATTTAGTAGTATTTTCCATAAATCGACTGGCACTCCTTTAAAGCAACACAATCGTGCAAAAGAAAGTACGGAACAAAATCAAACGGCAACAAGATTTCCTAGACCCTCTTAGTAATATTTCCAAAGATGTTACGACAAAAAATCGAAGCAACTCTTGCGGAAAACTTCAAAGCTCATAAAAATTTAATCGCCATTGTATAAGCGACGATTCTAGAATGTTCTCGGGGAATGAAATCAGCGGGTGTTAGAAGAAAAACTAAGCAGGAAGTGTGTATTCCCGTGGGACTGGTGAGATCTGCTGTGAAATGGAAATTTGCAGACAATAAGCTATTGATGTACTACGATGTGAGTAGAGTAGGGCTGCCTACCCTACTATATTATACAGGGAGTTTTTTTGGTCGGCGACAAGCGACCCAGGGGCGGTAGTACAAAAAATACATTTTCTAAAAATGATCTTGATGGGATCAAGGTCATTTTTAGAAAATGTATTTAAATACTGTAAATACAGTGAGGAATACCTTAATTAATTTGAACTAAAATTACAGCAACGTGTGATTACTAGGCTCGTGTGCAGACTAGAGCTAGGTGCAAGCCGCCGTCGCCCGATCCCTTTAATCCCTCGCACTCCCGTTGAGTATTACATCTACACTTTAGCTTATTACATGATTTTCCAAATTTTTATTATTATGAAAAAATAAAGAATTGTTTTTATATTTTTTCGACACCAGTCTAGTATCGTATTATATTAGGGGCCCAAGTACTATATTTCCACAAAAAATATATAGTAAAGCGACAATACTATATTTTATTGGGATTCAAAAATTATTTCGTATCATGGCATCTTCACCTACTCGGTTACATTTAATGAATAGTTGGTAACCCTATGGTAGAGTGACTTTCTGTCGTGTAAGCCTCTGAAGTTATGTGAAGTTAGTAACTGTACTGCTCATTCTGGGACTTGTGGTTGGTTTGAGGAGTATTTTGCGACAGTTCAGTGATAGTACTGGTTTTGCTCTTACAGCTAACAAATTCCGACAACAAGTTTTATTTTTTAAACGTTTTGTAAATTATAATTGCGTTGACTGACAGGCGTAGAGCCTAATAAAGAAATGAACACAGTTGAGACATTTTAAAATGAAAGCTGGCCTTGTGAAATCGCAGGCAATTATCGAACCATGAGGTCATAATTCACCTATTGAGCGTGTGCAGGAGGCTCGTAATCTGGGTCTGATAATGGACGAAGAGTTACGTTTTGAGCGTCATATCTCGGATGTAGTCAGGAACTGCTTCTACCGTTTAAAGGTGTTATATCGGATACGTAAGCATCTTGGTGTCGACATTCGTGTACAACTGGTTGACTCATTGGTTTTATCAAAGTTTAATTACCTAGATTCGGTCTATGGCCCGAGACTGTTAGCCAGAACGGCAGGCCTTATTCAACGGGTGCAAAACGCATGTGCACGGTTCTGCTTTGATGTTCCACCAAGAAGCCATGTCACTCCCTATTTTAATAATGCTGACATACTCAAAATGAAATACAGAAGGGACTTACATTTGGCTACTCTACTGTTTGGGGTTATTTGTACAAAAAAACCAGAGTACTTGTACTCTAAGCTTATTTGGCCAAGTCAGAATAGTAAATATGCCTCACGTGTCTCAGCTTGTGTTCTAAGTATTCCGCGTCATAGGTCCACAGCTTTCCGAGGCAGTTTTAAGTATAGTGCCACTAAGTGCTGGAACAACATACCTCCACCTTTACGTAGGCTGACTAGCATTCCAACCTTTAGGTCAAAACTTAAAAGTATGCTCATCGGCATTCAAAAATCCAGCACTTAGGTAAATACTATACGAAGAGAATTTATTTATATATATTTTTTTTTTTCCTATGATTGATTTAATTAGTAACCCTTATGAAATTTATGAATACTTATCTAATTAAAACTAAAATACTATTTATCACTATTTAATATCTGTTTTTTATGATTTAAAGTAATAATATATTTATTATGTAATTATTATTATTATTTGTTGCTTTGATGAGACTGATGTGTTTATTTAATTTAAGCTTTCTATTTTTAACGATGCATATATTATATTATAAATATGCACCGCCCAAATGTCCGTGATTCTCACGTGGCTTCAGCCGAAAATCAGCGCTGTAGTGATCTGCAGCACATGCTGAGCTGGGGCCATTTAGACCCACGATATCACACGCAAATTATTGCTTTATATTTATTATTCTTTTAGTTTGTTGTGTTGTTTTTTCTTATATTTTTTATGTTACTAGTTGTTTCTTTCTTATTCTTATTGTTGTGTGTGAATCTGTGTGTCTAATAAATACATTTTATTATTTATTATTATTATTATAAAAATGAGGAAAATATCCTAAATGGTCTCGAGTACAAAATTTGCCTTGGAATTGCAAAACTTTAGTAAAGTAAGCAAGTATCAAATAAGACTATAGGCTCATATCTCCTAGCCTCGTTGCTCTCTCCTAGTCTCTGGGGACGAGTAAGGTATCTAGGGGACCACAATAGATCCCAATGGGTCGAAGTGTCCGAGCTATTTCTCGGCCCCTACTTAAGATAAGATAAGTATCAAATAAATCAATAAATACGCCTGAAGTTTGTTACCACTCAGCTCCGAATCGGCTGAATTGATTTTGATTGATTTTGGTATGAAATTACTTTAAGCCCTGGAATAGGATACAGGGTAATTTTTATCCCACCAAAAACATTTTTATGTAAAATGTTGCCAAGACATGGCTCGCACTTTCAAAAAGTTATCAGATCTCATGTAGAGCCAAGCTTATAACTCTACATGCACTTACTCTACAAGCCCTAACTTCACAAACTCTACACACCGTAGTCAAAATATGTGGCTTGACCGTTTGGCTACCGTTACATGGGAGTAAGATGAAAAATGTATTCACTGTTCATTACTTTTTTGTTATTCAATCGTTTTTGTAGTAGTGAAACGGCCAAGCCACTTATTTTGACTACGGTGTGTAGAGTTTGTGAAGTTAGGGCTTGTAGAGTAAGTGCATGTAGAGTTATAAGCTTGGCTCTACATGAGATCTGATAACTTTTTGAAAGTGCGAGCCATGTCTTGGCAACATTTTACATAAAAATGTTTTTGGTGGAATTTCACTTCTTTTTGTAAATTGCTAAAGTTTTTTTTTTTTTTTAAATTTCCAAGTTTTATAATTTTTTTGTTGTTTGTGTACTAATACAAGCTTACATACCAAATTTCAGCTTTCTAGGACTTCAGGAAGTACCCTATGAGTTTTGATGATCATCAATGAGTCAGTGACGAAATCGAGGTTTTTTAGATATCAATAAAATCTAAAGTATAAGAGCTATGTTATTGAAACTTAATATGTTTAATAAGTTTACTATTGATATCATATCCTGAGAATTTTGTTTATCTGGTATCAACCAAACCCAAGTTATGAGGGTTCAAAAAATCGACGAAGCGCTTCGAGAAAAGGTAGGTAGTGCCCTTTCGCTTCGCTTGGCTGTCTTGGTGGGGGCACTCCCGTGCCCCCAGATCCCAGAAACGCAGGGGAAACCGCGGGAGACAACAAATAATTCAAAGCAAGCGTTAAACATCATACAAATTATGCTTTTTAAGGGACACTTTACTAGTTCATATCCCTGACAGTTTAACTATAAAGCATGCTCTTCCCACGCGTTTACTTTCAAGGTAATAAAGGTCATTTTCCTATAGTGTATTGAGTGGAAGAGTTGTGGTCAAATTATGTTCTCATACCGCAAAGCATTTAGCTCTTCCGTAGTTGTATGTGGGAATCTCGGAGTAGATTGCTTTTGCTAGTTAGATTTTTTATTGTTGTTAGCACTAATATAGTTTAGTTCTTCAAAAAAATTATAAGTAGGTATATTCAAGTATATTATAGGGGGGAGTTATCGTCACAAAAATGTACTCAGATAAAATCTATTAGGAAAATGGAAAATCCTTATCGTTTATGTTGATGATTTTATGTTTTACTCTAGAAATCCTACTGGTCCACAAACTTACTTTAGAAATTCGATAAACAATTTTAAATGGAACTCCAACCGTACCATCGAAGTACCCGGATAAACACGGATAAAATCTCTCCCAAGAAAAGTAGAGTCTTCTGTCATATATGCTCTTTTATCTCCTTCCTAAATTCTTTCTGCTTATTATTAAGACCGAAATGTCACCATTATTTTAATTAAAAAAGTACCCTAGATACGTTGTCTTAAGAGGGACCTTCATGGCCAACGCAACTTAAACGCAAGCATAGCCTAAAAGCTTGTACTTTCATCCAACGTAACGTTTGACTGGGAAAAAAGAGAGACAGCATCAGAGCCGTCGGTTATCAGTCGTTAACAAATCTTACAAGTTTGTGAAAAAAAATTAGTTATTTAGGATCTCCAATACATTAAATCCAATATATTACAAAGCCTGGTATCTAGATGTTTTCTTTACTTTTTCAATTTATAGGTACATTAGATATGGCCAAAGTTCAGGTAAAATTTGTGCTAAACGCTGTTTTTCGGAGGCTTTTACTGAATTTGTTTCACACTTTTTTTTATTTTTGCCTAGATACACGGCTAGATATAGTGCACAAGATACTAATTTGTTCAAAACATCTAACGAAAAATGTTTAACAACGCCATAATAAGTACAGAGGTTTTGTATGAAAAGTATGGCGAATTGAGTGCTCTTAAGACAAAAGAAAAGACAGCGGTCACTTTAATAGGGTTCCAAAGGACGTGTAATCCAGTAACGGTAGAGAATAGTCCACATGTCAAACGAAATGGCGAGGATTGTAGGTACTTAAGGTTAGGTCATGTCTTGGTCTCAGCATAATTACTACCTTCGCTTAAACTGTAGACTTGTACAAATATATATAACCTTTTTTTTAAGACAGTGTATTTTTAGTAGCCAGGCAACGTTGCAACTATATTTAGAATCGGCTGGAGGCTGCTGGCCTAGATAGAAATAAACCTGTCTAGCCTGTGTGGGTGCGATTTGAATCCCGGCCTTTTGTTTATTTATTCTTAAACCGAGTAGCTGGTTATTATAATGAAGTAGCATATTGTGTCTTATGTCATCATCTACATGCTCTGTTTCCCATCACTAGGTATCTGATAGTTGGTTGGTTATGTAGTGTGTATCTATTAATATCAAAACAGTGACCGGACTGGGTTGGATGCGGGTGGCAAGAAATCGGAAGGAGTGGCGCGCTTGGAGAGGGCTATGTCCAGCAGTGGACTTAAAAAAGGCTGATGATGATGTATACATATTAATATTTCTCTAGATTTATTCTATAATCATAAAGTAATTTTTTTCCGCAGATGTTTTAGTAAAAAGCAACGGTCGAGCTTGTCGATGACATAGTCCTAATATTATAAATGTGAAAGTTTGTGAGTATTGATACCCTTTCACGCAAAAACTATCGAACGGATTTGGATGAAATTTGGTACACAGATAGAATATGTTCTAGATTAACACATAGGATACTTTATATCCCGGGAAAACATACGATCCCTCGGTAATTCGAGTGAAACCGCGCTGGACAGCTAGATTGACATAAATTTTAACAGGCTTAAACAAATTGCGTATTTTTTATGTACCTACACCGATTGTTCCGAGCTTTTTTGACCAATTGCGATTGTCCTTCCCCAACGATAAATGGTACGAGTATCTTATATATTTTATTTATTAAAAACGGCAATTGTATGAAATGTATTAAATAACACTTTTTTAATCTTAGCTAATCAACTCCACAATGTAAGTGGTCACACTGCCAACCCGTCCACTCACGAGCTTCACTAACTAACCGTGTTACGAACGCATCCGTCATCTTTCACTCGGTAATCTCAGCGCAATCCGGGTGAGAGCAATTGCACGTTCCACGAAGACAGTATCCCTATCTAGGGGTTTACCTACTCCGAACCGAATAACGTATAAGATATTCCGAACATCGTATTGTGATATTGATTATAGAATATTTGCGCTCTATATTGTCGGGACGTGAATTTGAAAACGTAATAACGTGTTTTTATGAAACGTATTTTAATTACTTATTTATTTTGTTTTGTGATGTCATTATTTTTTAGACCTGAGATTTTCTTTCCATAAATAGCACCAATTTAAATCACGATTGTATTGAATTTTGATAAGCCCGAATCTCTTGCTCCTACCACGACGCTTGACGCAATGACGCATCTTACATATTTTTATGGAATTTTTATGTTGTAAAATAAATACATACATTTTATGAATCTAATAGAAAAAGTAATTTCAAAGGGCTATTCAAAATAAAAGTCTGGTGTCGAAGTCAATGACCAAGTTTCCTTTACGAGCAAAATTTCCCGCATGGGAATATCGCCTCTATGTGAATAAAAATAAAATAACATTTCATTCCAAGCTATTGTGCTAAAAAGACATTGTCACTCTGGCCGCATAGAGCACGAGACATGTTCCACGATAAACGACATTAAATAAAAAATAAAATAAATAAACTGTACTCTTTTCTGTCCCTGAGTTCATCGATATTCTAGAACGCTGCAATTGATTTGAAATTTTCTACGTAATGAAATAAGGTTAACTTTGCAATGTTGGTTTACTAAGTATTTTTACATAGGTGCATTGCATAAAGTAATTTTATTACAAGACACGGTTATTATGATAAGATGAAGCTATTTTAGCATAGGTTCGGACCGCAACAATAAGATATAATGGCGCATCGGTTTTATAAACAGCTTATTATCTCAGAAATAACGATATTATTTTGCATTTACATGGATATTTTGTCAAAATAAAAAAGTTCTGTATAAGCTGAACATATTTTTATGACAACAAAAAGATTTCGTGATGGCGCATTCAGTGCATGTGTATTTTAAGTGTTATAGGACTGGTTTTGTCTGCAAATTGTTGTAGGTATCATGGAAAATGCATGAAGTTCATATAAACATAAAAAACAATATGCTGGCCGCATAGATTATTTCGCGCAACTAATAATACAAATATGGATTCGAATTCGAGATTCAAATTTTTATGGAGCTAGGAAGGATAGAACGACGACGTTTGTATAATGGAAAGTTAAAACTTGTAAAGTAATCGTAAATGAATGTCAATGGCTTTGGTTCATAGATACCTAATACGACCTCTCGGAAGCCTTAGTTTATAAGCTGAGGCTTTACCCTATACAGGCCGTACGGATTCTGTGCTTTACGCATAGATAATAAAAAAATGTGAAATAACGTCACTGACTTATATTAAATTGGAATTTGTTTTTCTATGAAAACACCTCATTTGAACCATGTGTCGTTTAAATGGATAGGATCGTTATTTTACCTCGTGTTTCCTTAATGATGATTTCATCTGGCAGGCCTTTCCACAGTGACTTTATTTATCAACTTCCCGTTTTTATCTCACTTATATGGTCACAATAAGGTCCTCTTCCATTTCTCAGTATCAGCTAGCATTATCTCCTTTGTAATCATGCCCCGTTTCACACAATCAACCCATAATAATTTCAGTCTTCTACTTACGTTCATCAAGCTTTTATATTAGGCATTTCTCTTGCTATATGGCTTTCATCCCCCCTCATGATATGTCCATCCATGAAACGATCTATAACTTCACAATAGTTCTTCTTCTTCTTAGTTTTAAATTTGGCAACCACATATAATACTTTTTACTTGGAACTTATTTTTGCCAGTGTCGAGTTATATGATAAGTTCTAGTCACGAAAAATCATAGAAATCGTACCGTCAGAAGCCGCCCTTAAAAGTCAGGTTTTGTAAAATGTAATAAAACTTAAACTTGACTTTTCACGAACTTTTTGAGACAACTTGAAAAGTCATGCATGATACACTTAATCCATTTCACTTTGATCGAATGTCATTTCATTTCACTTCACTTGTGCACATGGATTAAACTTTATTGTATAAAATATCCACCGATAATATGCAAAACAACTCAACGTCACTTTGCAAGTTCCCGCCAAAAAGTCCTTATTCTATCGTCATTGCAAAGGCTGAAGTGATAACTTTGGTGTACTATTATCTATTCTGAGACTTTTGTAGCCAATTCGAAAATAGAATTGTAGCATTTTCAACATGCTGCGTTCTGAACAGTCAATTCAAAATTGCCCACTTTATTTTAAAGTAACTACCAAAAACTAGTGTCAAAATAAATAAAATAAATAAATAAAAAAGCCTTTATTTCCATATCCTTATTTACATATTAATTTTTAAATAAGTTTCATTAATAGGTTAGTAAATGTTGTTTAGTAACTAGTTGTTAGTTTGGTTAGTTTTCTGCTTTTGGATATGAACCCCTCTTTGGGTGAAGGCCTCCTCCAAATTCTTCCAAGACTCCCTATTACCGCCTTGGGTAATCCAATTTCTGCCGGCATTTTCTACAATGTCATCAGCCCACCGTCTATTTGGCCTGCCAATTTTTCTTTTCCCTACTGGTCCTTCCCATCGGGTTGTTTGTATAGTCCACCTGTTGTCCTTTAAGCGCGCGATATGACCAGCCCATTGCCACTTGAGTTTAAGGGCTTGTGTGAGTGCATCAGTTATTTTAGTTTTGTGTCTTATTATTTCGTTTCTTATTTTTTGTATTTTCTTTATTTTTAGCATACTTCTTTCCATTGCTCTTTGTGTTGTTCTGATATTTTGTTTAGCTTTATTTGTGAAAATCCATGTTTGGCAGCCATACAGTAAACAAGGTAAAAGACAAGTATCAAACACAATTTTTTTCATATTTATAGAGTAGTCTCCTTTTAAAATTTCCTTAAGTGACCAAAATTTCTTCCACGTTATATTACTTCTTCGTTCAATTTCTTCTTCGTTACTCAATTTACTGAATGACACTTGCTTGCCAAGATAAATATAATTGTTTACATATTCTATAATATTTCCAGTTGTTCTTATGGGTATTCTATTGCAATTGGTCATTATTTTGGTTTTGCTTGAATTCATCTCTAAACCTATTTTGGAGCTTTCTTGGTCAAGTGAATTTAACATTTTCTGTAAGTCCTTAGGTGTTTCGGCAAGGACGACGATGTCATCTGCAAATCTTAGGTGATTCAGGAAGCAGCCATTTAGTTTTATACCTTTGCTTTTCCAATCCAGGTTTTGAAATACATATTCTAGTACAACGATAAATAGTTTAGGTGAAAGGGGGTCGCCTTGTCTAACTCCTCGCTCTATTTTTATTTCTTCTCCCCTACTTTCAAGTTTTACCCTGCTTGTACTGTTTGTATATATATACTTTAAGATATTTATGTATTTTATGTGAATATTCAGTAACTTTAATGCATTCCAGATGGAGTTGTGGCTAATACTATCAAAGGCTTTGCTATAATCGATAAAGGCTACATACAGAGGTCAGTGTCAAAATACTTACATGTAATTCCATACCGCAATAATGCTATGATTTAATAATAATAATACTAATGTATAATGATACTTTTAGCTGCAAAGCGGATGCAATAAAATACTGCGATGGCACTAATGGACGGAAACCATTTCTCTGCACAACTCCTTAATGTAGGCATAATCAAATTGGCCGGATTAATGCTGGCTAGTGCATTGTTGCATAGATAGAGCGAGATGGGGCGATGGTGTTGTCGCAAAAAATTTAAAAAAGCATAGATTCCTTTTTTTTAATTTTCGAACGCAATCTTTTATAAGAATATATTTTTATGTCCAACTAGTACTGGCCATATAGTTTATTCGTAAACGTTTGTCTGTATGTCCAGACACGTTTGGCCATATCATTGATGACGGTGGCCATAAAAGTAACTTCATAGTTGTTTGACGATGCGCTCGGTTTTTTTTAAACGCTTGAAATTTTACTCACATCTCTTTCAAAAAAGTTAGATTTCAAGTCATTCCATTCATTGGTAGATAACAATATAGATATCATAAGAAGAACGAGTAGGTACCTATAAGTATGTGTACATAAAAGATTAATGTACTTTAATTCCCCTTTGCAAAGAATTTGTTAGCTTTATGACGTTGTTTAGGTGGAAACAATGATCTCAGTGGATAGAGATTTCGCGTGCAGATAGCACAAATCCGGGATTAACGTCGGCTCTGACTTGTGACGTCAGAATGCTAAGCCTCACGAGGCTAGCTCTATTAATAAATTACTTGTCTCAATGTACCATAAATTACAATAGGTATTTAACACTAACTATATCGTACTAAGGCTGGATTCGACCAAATGTCACGTTACACCAGAGTAGCTATGGAATATTTTACTTTTGTAACTTATTCCTCGTATAAATTCATCTGCGTTTTTCCATCACAAACTGTGTTTTGTTACTAAAGGAACAACTAACAAATATGGAATTATTATTATTACAGATAATTCAGCAAAACTTTTCAGCAAAAGAACCTTCCGAACTGTGCATTAGAATATTAGTTTGACTATTCATAAGTGCCCGTGAAGACCTATTTGAATGAATAAATTATTTCATTTCATTTCAAACGAATAAATATGAAAACCAGACTGAACTGAAAACACTTTTGGTTCTCAAGTACTAATTGAAATCTTACGTCAACCTTAAAATATTTAGCAAAAGCGACATTATTAGGATATTCAGGTAATAGAAAAAAAACTCCTCAGGCTCTAGGTATATAGTGAATTGTTTGAACCCCTTTCACTCGATTCGCGTCTCCATGAGTTATTGAATAAATAATGTATAACTTACAGAAATATCATTGGAACAAAGTCGCTCTCCGCGTCTGTCTATTTGTCTGTTTATCAAAGTCAAAGTCAAAAGTCAAAGCCATTTATTCAATTTAGGCCCCAGAAGGGCACTTATCCGCTAACTCCTTCCAAACCACGCAACGGATTTTAATGCGCGTGCAATAACACCTCTACCACAGATTAAAGTTGTAACAGATACCTCTCTTTCTTCAGCAAAGTACGCCATTTTGAGTTCAATTGTCGTGACGCTAACATTCATATTGCTTCGCTCTGTACCAGCGAGTCGGTTAGATCCCTCTACATTGCATCCGTGCGAAGCCGGGGCGGGTCTAAACTAAAAATTTCTCATTGAAAATGAGACTACAATTAAATATTACTGTAACCTCAATAAATCATTGTAACTCATCAATGGCGTAATACAAAATAAATCGTGACAATGGCTATAACAAGTTGTGACCTTTCAATACATATCTTTGTCACACTTTCATCTGATCAGACAGAATCTGTCACTCCTCATTACATTGTATCATTCGATAATAAGCCTTAATGTCAATTTAAGAAGTGTCGTTATTTGTTTCTATCTGTAGCAAAGGGGAAGGGCAATGTCAAGTTGATTTGGACGTTGATGTCATCGTAATCACTAATAACTTTCTACCTCTATGTTGCTTGTTGAGTTATTTACAAACTACACAGCAAAAGTTCATTTAATGTGCAGGAAATAAGCTTCAAATTCGAACAAGATTACATGGATCCTGATATTAGCAGACCGTACACGCATTATATATTCGTTTACAATCAGATGCTAGAAGATGAGTTTCCTAGAATAAATACTATAAGAGCTGATTGTTTGTTTGTTTTAATAGTTCTTTATTTGCCAATAAAATTTAATACAAAAGCCCAGTGTAAATTTATCCTAGGCCAATTGAGACATTTGTTATTACGCTTATTCCTAGGATAAAACTATACCTATTTTTAAGCTTATGTCTACGGAGATTTAGAAAAACAGTTATTGTTAAGGATTAAATTGTTACTTACAGATTATTATGTTCGCATTGATAGCTCACATTTACATCATGCACGACACGACTCGAACAAAACAACATAATATTTTTCACTTATTAGGTGTAAACATTTCACAATTTCACATTAATACCAGTAGTTAGGATTTCTTATTCTAAGTTAACGCACTTTGTACATATTATGAGCAACGAAGATATATTAATTACATATTAATAGGAACATCATAAGTAGTGATTGCTATTCACAGCAAACAAAGCGGGTAGGTAGAATTGACCGTTCGCCACTGCGCCGGCCGGGTGGCAGGTAGGTGCGTTAATTATTTGTTAAAATGATCAAGCTGATAAGAGCTGATGATGACCAGCAGAATCTTGTTAATTCTACAGAATTGAAGAGAATCACTTTACTATTAAAATTTTAAGGCGATGATAGCTCAGTGGTAGTGACGTCGGATACCGAGATGAAGGTCCCGGGTCCGAATCCTACAATGAGCTTGAGCTTTCGATGAAGGAAAACATCGTGAGGAAACCATAGCACGGTGGTACTTTGTAGTATCCGCCTGGCTGGCTAGCACCCTCAAGTTGAAAATCTGTCGCCAAGCACCTTTCGGTGTGTTCCGATAGCTGCACTTTAGAGCCAGTTCCTTCTAGGCTTTGTGTGCTTACCACCTTCGGCCGCATCATCACTTACCATGGTGAGATTGCGGTCAAACACAGGCCTATAAACAATAAAAGAAAAAAATAATAATAATAAGAATGTGAAAATCTATTAGTTTGCTCCAAGCAAAGATGGTTGTAGATCAAAAAAGATAGGCATACTTAGGTTATGATGTCATTTTGACGTCACACCCGATACATTTCGTATTATAGCCCCACAAACTTATCTGGCCCGGTGTCCAAAAGAGAACTAGCGACGCCAATTTTAAATGTCAGTCTGTCTGCCATTCGCCATCGGTTGTTTGCTCCACAAAATGCGATAACAGCGAGACAGATAAGTTTGTGGGACTATACTTAAACTTTTTTTCTCTATCCTAAGGTCACGATGGCGAGAAATTGTAGTGATTTGCGCAGGTCTGTCTTTTTGACCATATATAGCAGATCAATAAAATCTTATAAAACTACCCCCTTATTTATAACCGCTTTTTAACTAAATCAGTGTAATAGTGTCCTCCGTCTCACTCTTTCGATCCCCAAATGTCTCGTGTCAGATAAAGACTTCAGAATTTTAGCTAATCAACGTTTGATAACTTTATTATGAATAAGGGGGCTAGAATTTAACCTCATTTTCATGTACACACGGCAACACATCAAGCTATACATTTCCAGTATAAGCTGATCGCGCATTGTATAGGATTTCCCTGCAATGAGAGGTCAGCTTATATTGGAAATGTATAGCTTGATCTGTAGCCGTGTGTACAAGAAACAGTATCCCAAACAATTCCAAGTGCCTTGACGGCAAAACTGAAATCTGACATCCTTAGATAACTGGACCGTGGTTCGTAATTCGAAACCTGAAAGCAACCAATAAATAAGCTGTACCATTAATGATTGTGCAACAATGACCGAAAGAATGCGCCATTGTGACATAGCCGTACAATTTACTAGCCCTAGGTTAGTTGGGACCGTAACATTATAATTTTATCTCCAACAACCATTTTCTTGTTCAGTTATTTACAATTCTGGCTGAGCTTTTGTATTTAAAATACAAGATATTTGGCTTGCGGTTTTATCTCAGGGTAAATTAACATACAACGTTAGTTAGCCAGTTCGGATTGATGTATTTTTATGCAAATTATCAGTACCTGTAGAATTAAGGTCATATTGCTAGAGCTTATAACTACAGCTCTACTTTGAGCCCCAATTATTATCTAGCCTTGTAGATTGTTTATCTTATTATTTAGGTAAATGGAATCGAAGTAGCTAATGATAGATGACGTGATAAAAAAACAAGCGCTCTTGGTCTGTGAGTTTCTACCAGACAACCGTTATTTTTTAAATAGTTGACTAACTTATTTCTGCATCATAAAGTTCTTAGCCTAGCCTTAATATCTTTGACTCAACATGTCTCAATCTGGGGATTAGTGACCCTCGAGGGTCGCAATATCTTCAAAAAGTTATATGAATATATATATTTTTTTACAAAGAGTTTTTATTCATTCTGTAGTAATAGTTTCTCTGGTAATGATGTTATGGCAGAAATTGAACAACAGTGAGTTACGCGGTACGTCGAAGTCTAATGGGTTTCAAACATCAAAATGAAGCCCATTACCACTGAGTTTACACGTTAGAACTACCTTATACGAAAATTACCTTTAAAAACTAAATGTAGATTATATTGTATCCTACGTAATAAAGCTAGTGTAAAAAAATATTGACTGTTTTTTTTCTGGCAATTTGGGGCTCTGTTGCATTTTAAAAAGATTAAGATATCAGATAAATAATAGACAAATTCTTAAGGCAATCCATTAGGTAGTATATCCGTGTTAACGCCCAGTAATTTGCCGTCGGGTCCAAAACTGATAACACGGCGGATGGATTTGCGACTCGGCTACAATTTTATGGGGCCGCATTTCTGTCAATTACCACAGTTAACACCTATCAACGTTAATTTAAGTCAAACTAGAATGTTTGCATGTTTGGTTTGATTGTTTTTTTTAAAATAATGTAGTGCCTGGTCAGGTCTAGTGGCGTTTTTGTAGTATCTTGACTTTTGTTTTTGAGGGTGTTACTGGATGAAAATGGCTGAGAAAATTAGTCCGAGGTTACTCAGCATCGAAATTTTAAATAGTCAGTAATACGGTGTTAATTTGCATGTCAAAATAAAGAGACTCAAGTTATCTCTAAGAACATCAGATAATCTAATTAATCCGGTAACACACCGCATTGCGCCAGCTAACAAAATTATCAACTTACTTCATTTCTAAAATAGGTTCTTTATACAAGATCCCGGGTAAAGGTAGAATGCGGCTGAGTGAAGAATCTCCCAAGAGAGAAGTAGTTACTAAGCAATAAACACGAAGAGCTGATATAGTATAGCTCCCAGTGGACCAAGGGTCTGTCGGTCTGTTGACGGCGTTATTTAATTATAAACTTTATTGGATTAGTATAGCGATGAAATTGGCTATCGATATTTTTTAGGTCGTAATGATTGAGAATAAGGATCTAAAAGGAGTATTTTTGAACTTCGCAATAATTTGATTCTTTTTTGTTCACAGAATTGAGTGCTCAAGACGGTCTGGCGAGGCGAAAATAAAGGTAAAGTAAATTAAATCATTTTATTTTATATCTAACTCCCGCCTTCGGGACTGTCTTAGAACTGTGTCAATTATGAGTTCTGTTAAAGGCGGTTTTAGTTTGTGTTTTTTTTTTTGTGAATTATGATGCTAAACGTGTGTCACTTTATAAGATAAAGCCCTGTGACTGTGACAGACAGACCGACAGACGGCACAGGAACAGGCTTAGTAAAAGTCTCCTTTGAGTACGGAACCTTTAAAAAGGCCATAAATGATTCCCACAAATTCGAAATAACAAAAAAGGATTTAGGAGTCACTACAAATATACGACAGTAAATGAAACCACGTAAAGTACTCATAAGTATGATCAAAATACTATGGGACCAACTTCGAAATCACAAAGAAAATTACAACTTTTCATACATTTTTGTCGAGGATACATGTACCTACCTTTTGTATGAAATGCTGTAATTTTTTTTTCGAGGAGACATTACCCTTTTGTATGAAAAGCTATAATTTTCTTTGTGATTTCGAAGTTGGTCCCATAGTATGTTGATCATACTTATGAGTACTTTACGTGGTTTCATTTATTGTCGTATATTTGTAGTGACTCATAAATCCTTAACAGCTTTACTTTATAAAGTAGGTACCTATAGTTAATTAAACAAGTAGCCATATACATTAATAAGTAATTAACAATAAGAAAAGAGCAAACGATTTTTAAAGTCTGGTGTACACTGTATAAAATCTGTATAAATTTCACATTTGTGAATATCTATAATGTTGGCACAGCTTGGATCATCCACTGAACTTGAGAGCCAGTCTTCTTAGTGTTTTATGTGCACCACTTCATCATTTTCATCATTACTTATTGAGATGAGACTGTGGTCATTCAACCTAATAAAAATTTTTTTTTACCTTATTGTAAGGAAAACAAAATACTTAGCGTATTTAAAAAAAATACATTTTATTTATTATTGAGTTTTTTTTTTACTGTTTTAGGCCTGTGTTTGACCGCAGTCTCATTATGGTAAGTGATGATGCGGCCGAAGGTGGTAAGCACACAAAGCCTAGAAGGAGCTGGCTCTCAAGTGCAGCTATCGGAACACACCGAAAGGTGCTTGGCGACAGATTTTCAACTTGAGGGTGGTAGCCAGCCAGGCGGGTACTACAAAGTACCCTACCACCGTGCTATGGTTTCTACACGATGTTTTCCTTCATCGAAAGCTCAAGCTCATTGTAGGATTCGAACCCGGGACCTTAAACTACTACTACAAAAAAAACTTAAGCATAGTAACATAATAACAATGAACTCAATCGCAATCAGATAAGGCATACAATTCTGGTAATCTTAATATATAAAATTACTAGCTTTATAGCCCGCGACTTCGTCCGCGTAGATTATTTCTTTTTTCTAGATATTAATCATTGTAACAATATAGAGCTTTGTTCATGGCTATTGTCCGCTACTACGTGTGATATTCACAATAGTTCAGGTAGATCATATGCGAGGATGCCACATGAAACTGAAACAGTCCTGCCGCAAAACAACTCTAGCAAATTTCAGAGTTTTTCCCTGTGACTACAAACCTTAATTAGGAACTGTTATCTTTTAAATTCAAACGGAAGGTGATTTGGGATCAATGGTATACGCGGCAAGAAGACTGTTTCTCCTCTGGCAGAACCAGTAAATATTTTGGCCTCAATAACATTGCGGCGGAGAGCTGTTACTTGTAGTCTAGTTCCACAGCACAATTTTGGAGGCCTTATCCTCATGTCTGAGGATCGTGGTCAACATCGGGTTTGCTTCTAGAGCGAATGATCTGCCTCCACTGGTTTCTGTCTTCTGGTTTCTGTAAAACTTGGAGGACGATGAGTCTTTTACTTGATCGGACCATCTTGTTGGTGAACGACCATTTAGTCGTTTTCCTTCCGTGTTCCCAACTATGATCAGATTTACAAACTTTCATCGCCTTTGCGCACCATGTGGCCGAAATACGAAAAAATACGTTGGTGGTATATGGTGGACAATCGTGTTTTAATTTTGAGCTGCGATAGGATTGATGCATTGTTGCGTTTAGCGGTCCAAGGTATTTCCAACATCCGTCTCCAGCACCACATCTCGAATGCATCAATCCTTTTTCTTTCTCGGGCCAGTATAGTCCACGCTTCCACTCCATACATGAAAATGAGGATTTTTCCTGATGTTGTTTAGGCGAGTCATTTCAATACACCAATACCATAAGTATACAATAATACATTTAGTGAAGTTTACTTTGAAATTGAAGGACTTGCATACCCAACTTCATCCCCCTTTTCCTCCCTTCGGTGGTGGAATTATCACAAACGCTGAGATAACTACACATTAATTTTCAATCGTCAGCCTAAACACAAAATTTGAAGGTCCTAACTCCGAAACTGATGGACTTTCATATAAACTTGCATCCCCTATTTTACCCCCTTAAGGATGGAATATCCAAAAATCCTTAGTGGTTGCCTACACTGTGTAATAATATATTAAGTGACGTTTACTTTGAAACTGAATGACTTACATACATCCCATACCTTTTCACCCTGTCGGGGGTGGAATTGTCAAAAAAGCTGAAACATGTATAAATTAATTTTCAATCGTTAGCATAAATACAAAATTTGAAGATCCTAACTTCAAAACTGACGAACTTTCATACAAACTTTCATCCCCTATTTTACCCCCCTAGGAGTGGTATTTCCAAAAATCCTTCCTTACTGAATACCTACACTGTATAATATTAAATTTAGTGAAGTTTACTTTGAAATTGAAGGACTTTTTAACACAACTTCATCCCCCTTTTCCTCCCTTCGGTGGTGGAATAATCACAAACGCTGAGATAGCTATACATTAATTTTCAATCGTCAGCCTAAACACAAAATTTGAAGATCCTAACTTCAAAACTGACGGACTTGCATACAAACTTTCATCCCTTATTTTACCCTGTTAGGGGTGGAGTTTCCAAAAATCCTTCCTTACTGGATGCCTACACCGTATAATAATACATTTAGTGAAGTTTACTTTGAAATTGAAGGACTTGCATACCCAACTTCATCCCCCTTTTCCTCCCTTCGGTGGTGGAATTATCACAAACGCTGAGATAACTACACATTAATTTTCAATCGTCAGCCTAAACACAAAATTTGAAGATCCTAACTTCAAAACTGACGGACTTGCATACAAACTTTCATCCCTTATTTTACCCTGTTAGGGGTGGAATTTCCAAAAATCCTTCCTTACTGGATGCCGACACCGTATAATAATACATTTAGTGAAGTTTACTTTGAAATTGAAGGACTTGCATACCCAACTTCATCCCCCTTTTCCTCCCTTCGGTGGTGGAATTATCACAAACGCTGAGATAACTACACATTAATTTTCAATCGTCAGCCTAAACACAAAATTTGAAGATCCTAACTTCAAAACTGACGGACTTGCATACAAACTGTCATCCCCTATTTTACCCTCTTAAGGGTGGAATTTCCAAAAATCCTTCCTTAGTGGATGCCTACATTGTATAAGGTATCTTTGTGCAAAATTTCAAATCTCTAGGTCCAGCGGTTTGGGCTGTGGGCTGATATATCAACAATCAGTTTATCATCTTAATATATAAAATGATAAACTGATTGTTGATATATCAGCCCACAGCCCAAACCGCTGGACCTAGAGATTTGAAATTTTGCACAAAGATACCTTATACAGTGGAGGCATCCACTAAGGAAGGATTTTTGGAAATTCCACCCCTAAGAGGGTAAAATAGGGGATGACAGTTTGTATGCAAGTCCGTCAGTTTTGATGTTAGGATCTTCAAATTTTGTGTTTAGGCTGACGATTGAAAATTAATGTGTATTTATCTCAGCGTTTGTGATAATTCCACCACCGAAGGGAGGAAAAGGGGGATGAAGTTGGGTATGCAAATCCTTCAATTTCAAAGTAAACTTCACTAAATGTATTATTATACGGTGTAGACATCCACTAAGGAAGGATTTTTGGAAATTCCACCCCTAAGGGGTTAAAATAAGGGATGAAAGTTTGTATGCAAGTTCGTCAGTTTTGAAGTTAGGATCTTCAAATATTGTGTTTAGGCTGACGATTGAAAATTAATATATAGTTATCTCAGCGTTTGTGATAATTCCACCACCGAAGGGAGGAAAAGGGGGATGAAGTTGTGTATGCAAGTCCTTCAATTTCAAAGTAAACTTCACTAAATGTATTATTATGCGGTGTAGGCATTCACTAAGGAAGGATTTTTGGAAATTCCACCCCTAAAAGGGTAAAATAAGGGATGAAAGTTTCTATGAAAGTTCGTCAGTTTTGAAGTTAGGATCTTCAAATTTTGCGTTTAGGCTGACGATTGAAAATTAATGTATAGTTATCTCAGCGTTTGTGATAATTCCACCATCGAAGGGAGGAAAAGGGGGATGAAGTTGTGTATGCAAGTCCTTCAATTTCAAAATAAACTTCACTAAATGTATTATTATACGGTGTAGGCATCCACTAAGGAAGGAATTTTGGTAATTCCACCCCTAAGAGGGTTATCTTAATAATAATTATCTTAATATATAAAATGATAAACTGATTGTTGATATATCAACGCACAGCCCAAACCGCTGGATCTAGAGATTTGAAATTTTGCACAAAGATACCTTATATAGTGGAGGCATCCACTAAGAAAGGATTTTTGGAAATTCCACCCCTAAGAGGGTAAAATAGGGGATGACAGTTTATATGCAAGTCCGTCAGTTTTGAAGTTAAGATCTTCAAATTCTGTGTTTAGGCTGACGATTGAAAATTAATGTACAGTTATCTCAGCGTGTGTTATTATTCCACCACCGAAGGGAGGAAAAGGGGGATAAAGTTGTGTATGCAAGTCCTTCAATTTCAAAGTAAACTTCACTAAATGTATTATTATACGGTGTAGGCATCCACTAAGGAAGGATTTTTGGAAACTCCACCCCTAACAGGGTAAAATAAGGGATGAAAGTTTGTATGCAAGTCCGTCAGTTTTGAAGTTAGGATCTTCAAATTTTGTGTTTAGGCTGACGAATGAAAATTAATGTATAGTTATCTCAGCGTTTGTGATAATTCCACCACCGAAGGGAGGAAAAGGGGGATGAAGTTGTGTATGCAAGTCCTTCAATTTCAAAGTAAACTTCACTATATTATACGGTGTAGGCATCCACTAAGGAAGGATTTTTGGAAACTCCACCCCTAACAGGGTAAAATAAGGGATGAAAGTTTGTATGCAAGTCCGTCAGTTTTGAAGTTAGGATCTTCAAATTTTGTGTTTAGGCTGACGATTGAAAATTAATGTATAGTTATCTCAGCGTTTGTGATTATTCCACCACCGAAGGGAGGAAAAGGGGGATGAAGTTGTGTATGCAAGTCCTTCAATTTCAAAGTAAACTACACTAAATTAAATATTATACAGTGTAGGTATTCAGCAAGGAAGGATTTTTGGAAATTCCACTCCTAGGGGGGTAAAATAGGGGATGAAAGTTCCTCAGTTTTGAAGTAAGGATCTTCAAATTTTGTATTTAGGCTAACGATTGAAAATTAATTTATACATGTTTCAGCTTATTTGACCATTCCACCCCCGACAGGGTGAAAAGGTATGGGATGTATGTAAGTCATTCAGTTTCAAAGTAAACGTCACTTAATATATTATTACACAGTGTAGGCAACAACTAAGGATTTTTGGATATTCCATCCTTAATGGGGTAAAATAGGGGATGCAAGTTTATATGAAAGTCCATCAGTTTCGAAGTTAGGACCTTCAAATTTTGTGTTTAGGTTGACGATTGAAAATTAATTTATATGTGCCTCAACGTTTTTGATAATTCCCATCCCGAAAGGGTAAAAAGGGGGATGAATTTGTGTATGGAAGTACACTAAATTTATTATTTAAGCTTATGGTTATAAACTAACGCAACGAATATCGGTGTTGTTGGAATTTGAACCCTTAAGGAGTGAAAAGGGGGATTCAATTTAGTATATGAAGTTCTTTATTTTCGGAGTGAAAATTTCAAAATTTATTATTTCGGCTTATGGTATTGGCGTATTGAAATGACTCGTCGAAACAACATCAGGAAAAAGAGAGGAATCGGTATTAAAACAAAGATCCGGTTAATACGAGCATTGGTATTCCTCATTTTCATGTATGGAGTGGAAGCGTGGACTATACTGGCCCGAGAAAGAAAAAGGATTGATGCATTCGAGATGTGGTGCTGGAGACGGATGTTGGAAATACCTTGGACCGCTAAACGCAACAATTCATGAATCCTATCGCAGCTCCAAATTAAAACACCACCATATGCCACCGACGTATTTTTTCGTATTTCGGCCACATGGTGCGCAAAGATTCATAAGTGCCTTACTAGGGCCTAAACTGAATAAATGACTTTTTGATTTTGATTTTGAAAGGCGATGAAAGTTTGGAAATCTGATCATAATGGAACACGGAAGGAAAACGACTACGTGGTCGTTCACCAACAAGATGGTCCGATCAAGTAAAAGACTCATCGTCCTCCAAGTTTTACAGAAACCAGAAGACAGAAACCATGCATGGAGGCAAATCATTCGCTCTATAAGCAAACCCGATGTTGACCACGATCCTCAGACATGAGGGAAAGAGAGATAATGCCTCCAAAATTGTGCTGTAGAATTAGACTACAAGTAACAGCTCTCCGCCGCAATGTTATTGAGGCCAAAATATTTACTGGTTCTGCCAGAAGAGAAACAGTCTTCTTGCCGCGTATACCATTGATCCCAAATCACCTTCCGTTTGAATTTAAAAGATAACAGTTCCTAATTAAGGTTTGTAGTCACAGGGAAAAACTCTGAAATTAGCTAGAGTTGATTTGCGGCAGGACTGTTTCAGTTTTATGTGGCATCGCATATGAGCTCTTAATCTACCTGAACTTTTGTCAATATCACATGTAGTGGCGGACAATAGCCATAAACAAAGCTCTATATTGTTACAATGATTCATATCTAGAAAAAAGAAATAATCTACGCGGACGAAGTCGCGGGCTATAAAGCTAGTTTTATATATTAAGATAAACTGATTGTTGATATATCAGCCCACAGCCCAAACCGCTGGACCTAGAGATTTGAAGTTTTGCACAAAGATACCTTATACAGTAGAGGCATCCACTAAGGAAGGATTTTTGGAAATTCCACCCCTAAGAGGGTAAAATAGGGGATGACAGTTTGTATGCAAGTCCGTCAGTTTTGAAGTTAGGATCTTCAAATTTTGTGTTTAGGCTGACGATTGAAAATTAATGTGTAGTTATCTCAGCGTTTGTGATAATTCTACCACCGAAGGGAGGAAAAGGGGGATGAAGTTGGGTATGCAAGTCCTCCAATTTCAAAATAAACTTCACTAAATGTATTATTATACGGTGTAGGCATCCACTAAGGAAGGATTTTTGGAAATTCCACCCCTAACAGGGTAAAATAAGGGATGAAAGTTTGTATGCAAGTCCGTCAGTTTTGAAGTTAGGATCTTCAAATTTTGTGTTTAGGCTGACGATTGAAAATTAATATATAGTTATCTCAGCGTTTGTAATAATTACACCACCGAATGGAGGAAAAGGGGGATGAAGTTGTGTATGCAAGTCCTTCAATTTCAAAGTAAACTTCACTAAATGTATTATTATATGGTGTAGGCATCCACTAAGGAAGAATTTTTGGAAACTCCACCCCTAACAGGGTAAAATAAGGGATGAAAGTTTGTATGCAAGTCCGTCAGTTTTGAAGTTAGGATCTTCAAATTTCGTGTTTAGGCTGACGATTGAAAATTAATGTATAGTTATCTCAGCGTTTGTGATTATTCCACCACCGAAGGGAGGAAAAGGGGGATGAAGTTGTGTATGCAAGTCCTTCAATTTCAAGTAAACTTCACTAAATTTAAAATTATACAGTGTAGGTATTCAGTAAGGAAGGATTTTTGGAAATTCCACTCCTAGGGGGGTAAAATAGGGGATGAAAGTTTGAATGAAAGTTCGTCAGTTTTGAAGTTAGGATCTTCAAATTTTGTATTTAGGCTGACGATTGAAAATTAATTTATACATGTTTCAGCTTTTTTGACAATTCCACCCCCGACAGGGTGAAAAGGTATGGGATATATGTAAGTCATTCAGTTTCAAATTAAACGTCACTTAATATATTATTACACAGTGTAGGCAACCACTAAGGATTTTTGGATATTCTATCCTTAAAGGGGTAAAATAGGGGATGCAAGTTTATATGAAAGTCCATCCGTTTCAAAGTTAGGACCTTCAAATTTTGTGTTTAGGTTGACAATTGAAAATTAATTTATATGTGCCTCAACGTTTTTGATAATTCCGATCCCGAAAGGGTAAAAAGGGGGATGAATTTGTGTATGGAAGTACACTAAATTTATTATTTAAGCTTATGGTTATAAACTAACGCAACGAATATCGGTGTTGTTGGAATTTGAACCCTTAAGGAGTGAAAAGGGGGATTAAATTTAGTATATGAAGTTCTTTATTTTCGGAGTGAAAATTTCAAAATTTATTATTTCAGCTTATGGTATTGGCGTATTGAAATGACTCGCCTAAACAACATGAGGAAAAAGAGAGGAATCGGTATTAAAACAAAGATCCGATTAACACGAGCATTGGTATTCCTCATTTTCATGTATGGAGTGGAAGCGTGGACTATACTGGCCCGAGAAAGAAAAAGGATTGATGCATTCGAGATGTGGTGCTGGAGACGGATGTTGGAAATACCTTGGACCGCTAAACGCAACAATGCATCAATCCTATCGCAGCTCAAAATTAAATCAAAACACGATTGTCCACCATATGCCACCAACGTATTTTTTCGTATTTCGGCCACATCGGGGTGCGCAAAGGCGATGAAAGTTTGGAAATATGATCATAATTGGGAACACGGAAGGAAAACGACTACGTGGTCGTTCACCAACAAGATGGTCCGATCGAGTAAAAGACTCATCGTCCTCCAAGTTTTACAGAAACCAGAAGACAGAAACCAGTGGAGGCAGATCATTCGCTCTAGAAGCAAACCCGATGTTGACCGCGATCCTCAGACATGAGGGAAAGAGAGATAAGGCCTCCAAATTGTGTTGTCGAACTAGACTACAAGTAACAACTCTCCGCCGCAATGTTATTGAGGCCAAAATATTTACTGGTTCTGCCAGAGGAGAAACAGTCTTCTTGCCGCGTATACTATTGATCCCAAATCATCTTCCGTTTGAATTTAAAAGATAACAGTTCCTAATTAAGGTTTGTAGTCACAGGGAAAAACTCTGACATTTGCTAGAGTTGATTTGCGGCAAGACTGTTTCAGTTTTATGTGGCATCCTCGCATTTGAGCTCTTAATCTACCTGAACTTTTGTCAATATCACACGTAGTGGCGGACAATAGCCATGAACAAAGCTCTATATTGTTACAATGATTAATATCTAGAAAAAAGAAATAAACTACGCGGACGAAGTCGCGGGCTATAAAGCTAGTCAATCTATAAAATGCATGCAAGTCATTAGGTAACGAGTACCGTGGTAATGCCCTAATGTTACAAAGCCTATAAGGGATGACTACTTTCAACTCTCTCCTAGGATATTTAAATGTGTAGAGTTGTAGACGCGTTGTCCGTTGCCCGGCATTCACTTAGTCACGCTGCTAATAATGTCGCGGCTATACGTCTCTTTCAATTATAAAATTATTGCAACATACTGCGGAAAAATGCCTTCCTGTGTTTTAGACGATGTGCGAATTGTATTGCTATTTGGCAGGCCAGTTGGCGTCGTTGATGAAGATTCCACCTATCACGCCGCAGGTCGTGGGTTCGATTCCCACCATTTGTGTGCATTTGTATTACCAGTCTGCATGTCATGAGTCTGGGTGTAATTAGGTATGTATGTATGTTAAGTATGTATATAATAACCATCGCAACTCCCGCCATCGACGGGGAGTCCATCCTCACACATTGAAACCAGAATTGTTTCGAACTGTGCGGGCTCAAAGGAGTTTTCTTCCGCGAACGTTCAGACTGTGGAATGAGCTCCCCGCCGTGGTTTTCCCAATGGAGTACAGCATGGGGTTCTTTAAAAAGGGTGTGAAGAGATTTCTTCAGGGTCGGCAACGCGCGAGTGATACCCCTGGTGTTGCAAGCGTCCATAGGCTACGGTAATTGCTTACCATCAGGTGGGCCGTATGCTTGTTTGCCACCTTAGTGGTATAAAAAAAAATATCAGTTGTCTGGTTTCCACAGTACAAGCTGTTTTTGGGATGATAGAGCCGTGTGTGAATGCCCCAGAATATTTATTATTTAATTGTGAGGGAGAAAAACGATTGAATGCCTAAGTAAGTAGGTATGGTCAAATTTACGCTATTTTTTTAGAGCAGTAATGTTGATCTATGACGTATCTACTTATAAAACATCATTGGATTTCTCTGCCAACAGTAATGTAGTAGCTTTAAGCCGCATTTATATTTCTACTACTTTAACTGAGTTATGCAGATTCTTATCCGAAACAGGCCCTTTGCGGTCCCTTACCGACTCCGGTATGTCTTTCTCAATACGATTAACTATCAAACAAACTTACATACGCACCGCTTGCGAACCAATTTGATATTTATTTCCATTGAAATAAAGAACACAATGGCCTCATTTAATTGGTTTTTAGTCGGTTTAGTTGGAATTGAGTTTTTTCAATCGATGTTCAATTAATCGTGTTCCATTTGATTCTTTTGACGAGTAATTGAATTTGCTCTAGTCCTGTTTACTCGATGATGGATAATTAAATGTAATACGAATTGATTTTGTAGCAAAGAGCTGTTTAATTATGTAATTATATTATTTAATTTTAATTATATATTTTGAGAGAGGTAGAGCATAGCGTAATATTCACTCAAAGAGCAGCTCGACTGGGGAAGTACCTCCACCTTACAGAATACCACAGCCAAATAACTTTATGTTGCGTAAAGTTGTGTTCCTGCGCGTGAGTAAGGTCGCCAGGGCTCATAGGGGAGGGGGGAAAGGTCGGTAACGCGTGAGCGATGCTTCATGTGTTGCAAGCGTCCATATGGCTACGGTAACCGCTTACCATCAGGCGGGCCGTATGCTTGTTTACCGACTTAGTTGAATAAAAAAAAAAAAAAAAAAAAATATATTTTGTTTTCATTTCGATCAGTACTTGTTACTATTAAATTATTTAGGAATAATTTGTTCACTTCACTAGATTAATAAGCGCGCGTTTGTTGCTAACCAGTGTTTTGAATTTAGAACGCTGCGAATTGGCATTTTTAATTTCATTGGCGGACTTTTTGGCGGGAACTTGCAGAGTGACATAGCGTTTTCATTTTTATTTTCATAAATTCGTGTATTTTGAGTTTTATTGCATATCCATGGTGGTATTTTATCCAATAAAGATCAATCCATGTGCACCAGTGAAGTGAAATGAAATGAATCATGTGTATCGTGCCTTTTCAAGTTGTCTCAAGAAGTCCGTGAAAAGTTTTAGTATAACCACCATTGTACTAAAACATGACTTTTATGGACAGTGACTGACTGAGGACTATTTGAACGTGATTTATTGTGACTAGAACTTGTAATATAACTGGAAAATGGCAAAATACACAAGCCGTGTGACGCCAACAAATTAAAATAAAAAAAAAAATCATTGGCTTCTGAATCGTTCAAAAACTTATACTTACTAACATTTTAATTTCTTAAGTAATTTTTTAATATGCTCCAGGCAATTTAAAAAGTTCCTATAGATTTCTGAATAATTTGTGTTTTAAAAACTTAATTCAATTAAATAAAGTTATAGATCCTTTTTCCAACATAAATATTTAAAACAAAATGAAAAATTTTCACAGATATATTGTGTAAGTAAACTATAAGTAGGTACTCATACTATTTATATATAATTTACTAGTTTCTACCCGCAGTTTTACCTGAGTTCCCGGAGGATGTTGTAATGTTTATCTACACATAAACTTTCGCAGTAATATTTATGCAACTACGTATATATCCATTTTTTTTTTCAACGAGTTCATAATAAGGAGCTTCTCGCCTTTCTTTCCAAGTCAAAGTTAAAGCCATTTGTTCAATGTAGGCCCTAGTAGGGCACTTATGAAGATCAAAGCTACTGAAGTTACCACCAGTTCGTAAGTCGGCCTTCAACTGAGAAGAACAGGCAAGAAACTCAGCGAGGTTACATTTTTTTAAATATTAGCTTTAGATTAGCTTCCCGCCCCCGCAATTCCTTCTACTGCCCTCTTACGGGTTGAATCTGATAATCCCTTTAAGGCGGCGATATATGTGAATGGGCTTCATTTGGGCTACATTAAAACCTTTTTTCTCCGTAATCTGTATAGAAAAAAAAAAAAAAATATATAAATTATAATCTACATGATACAAAGCATATCCTCTTCTTTTCAGAAAATTAAAAATACAATTTAAAATAAGAGAAAATAAAATGCAAAGTACCCTCTGTTTTCAAATATAAAACCTTTTTTCTCCTAAAATATAAATCATAAGATTTGTTTTTTGCCATTACCATATTCGAAAATGAATTACCAAGGTCACCTTCAGCTTATTTTTACAAATATTTTTTCTAATAATTTCTTACGAATTTTTCTTCGTTATCAATACTCGAAATACGTGTGGGCGACCCCTCTGTCGTCCAATAAATCAGTGCGGGACGAGACACTGTGCTGAACGGACCTATGTCACTTTTCTCCGTGGCTTTCAAAGTCCTGTGGCTGGCTTGAAATCAATTTGTTATTTTGTCGATTCTTGGTATTAGGCGGGTTTATTGGTACTCCCGTGCGCGATAAATTGAGACCTGGCGCGGTGACGTTATGGTGTACAGCGAATGCCATCCATACTATAATAATAGTTAGGTTTTTTATTAGTAGTGTTTTTGATTTTAATTTTAATGTTATAAAAAAATTGTTTTAAGCTACAATAAAATTAAAGATGATAATAATGTTATTTATACATTATTATTATTAATATTATATCCCACCTAACTTAATAATATTATAAATTTGAAAGTAAGTTTGTTTGTTTGTTTGTTACGCCTTCACGCCACAATTACTCAACGGAACCTCATGCAATTTGGCATGCAGATAGCCTATGATATGGAAAAGGACAGTTTTTTTTTATTTAGGTTAAACAATGTTTCTATTCTGTGTTATGAATACTTATTATTTTATTGACATAACAATATTATAGTACCTGGGTGACCGAGCTTTGCTCGTTTTTTTTTTTTGGTAAATCCAAATAGTTTTTCTCACAAAAAAAGGAACTTGAAAAAAAAAGGGAAAAAATAATAATCATCTGGACTTGAACCGAAGCGTTTCGGTTTCGGTTTATCTCACAAAAGAAGGAACTTGAAAAAAAAGGGAAAAAATAATAATGTTCTGGACTTGAACCGAAGCGTTTCGGTTTCGGAACCGCCCGATTTACCACCTGAGCTATTGTAAACTTGTAGATTGTGGGAAATTTACCTTCGTATTCTAATAATATTGGAGCAGTTTTTCATTGCCTGAATGCATGGATAAAACAACGATTTCTAAAAATTAAGACTAAAAATTTAAACTAAAAATTTTCGGGGGGTGATAAATCGATCTAGCTAGGATTCATATTCAGAAAACGTCATTTTATCCGTGTTTGCAGATAATGAAAAACTGCTGTATTATCATTAGAATACGAAGGTTAATTTCGCCAACGTTTACAAGCTTTCAATAGCTCAGTTGGGAACGGGCGGTCTCGAGACCGGGAGATCGCGGTTCGCGTCCGGTTGACTATATTTTTTTTGTTTTTTTTTTTTTTTCAATTTCCTTCGTTTGTGAGACAAATTATTATGATCCCACCAAAAACATTTTTATGTAAAATGTTGCCAAGACATATAGCTTGCACTGTCAAAAAGTTATCAGATCTCATGGAGAGCCAAGCTTATAACTCTACTTGCCCTTACTCTACACTCTCCATGAGATCTGATAACTTTTTGACAGTGCAAGCTATATGTCTTGGCAACATTTTACATAAAAATGTTTTTGGTGGGATTTCACTTCTTTTTGTAAGTTACGATTGTTTTTTTTTTTTTTTTATGTTTGAAATTTCCAAGTTTTATATTTTTTTTTTTATTGTGTACTAATACAAGCTTACATACCAAATTTCAGCTTTCTAGGACTTCCGGAAGTACCCTATGAGTTTTGATGAGAGTATTATTGAAAGTATAAGAGCTATATTATTGAAACTTAATATGTTTAATAAGTTTACAATTGACATCATGTCCCGAGAATTTTGTTTATCTGGTATAATCCAAACCCAAGTTATGAGGCTTCAAAAAACGACGAAGCGCTTCGAGAAAAGGAAGGTAGTGCCCTTGCGCTTCGCTTGGCTGTCTTGGCGGGGGGCACTTCCGTGCCCCCAGATTTACCAACAAAAAATCGAGCAATGCTCGGTCACCCAGGTACTAATACTGTTGATATAATGAATAACTGCTGTAATATCATTAGAATATAAAGGTCAATTTCGCCAACATTTACAAGCTTATAATAGCTCAGGTGGGAACGGGCGGTCTCGAAACCGGAAGACCACGGTTCGAGTCCAGATGATTATATAGTATTTTTTTTTTTTTCAATTTCCTTCTTTTGTGAGAAAAACTATTATGATTTACCAAAAAAAATTATAAAAAAATTATTATTATTATTAAAAATTAAATAGTGAACTTCCTCTTGAGGGATGAATGTATAGGTCATTATCATTAGTAATCAAAAATAATATTATATACATATAAATACATATATTTTTTAAAAAACAGAGGGAAAAAAAAATCTTTGACTTGTATGGAGTCTCTATGCAAGTCAAAGAAAAAATTTTTTTTCCCCTCGTTTTTTTTTTCTAATATATGTATGTATATGTATATAGGATGACTGGTAATTAGTAAACGATACTAAGACACATGATTATACTCATGATAACAAACAACTTTCCCAAAGAAAGAAATAGGGATAAACAACAAATTAAATAAAAATGGTATATTCTTATTATTGTTAGGTACTAAAATTAAATATTATGGGCTCATGTGCCATATCAATTAAAAATAAAAATCTTTGGGAAAGTTGTTTGTTATCATGAGTACAATCATATGTCTAAGTAACCATCCTATATACATATATACAAGAATTCCTCGTTTACAGGTTAGTACCTGGGTGACTGAGCCTTGCTCATATTTTTTTTTTGGTAAATCATAATAATTTTGTCTCACAAACGAAGGAATGTGAAAAAAAAGAGAAAAAATATTATAGTCATCTAGACTCGAACCACGGTCTACCGGTTTCGGGACCGCCCGTTCCCACCTGAGCTATTAAAAGCTTGAATATGTTGGTGAAATTGACCTTCGTATTCTAATGATATTACAGCAGTTTATCATTATATCAGCAGTATTAGCACCGAGCATTGCTCGTTTTTTTTTTTGGTAAATCATAATAATTTGTCTCACAAATGAAGGAAATTGAAAAAATAAAAAACATAAAAATATAGTCATTCGGACGCGAGCCGCGATCTTCCGGTTTCGAGACCGCCCGTTCCCACCTGAGCTATTGTATGCTTGTAAATGTTGGCGAAATTGACCTTCGTATTCTAAACCCACTGCATACAAAATTTTATGAAAATCGTTGGAGCTGTTTCCGAGATTCAGATTTATATAGGTATATATATATATTTACATATATACAAGAATTGCTCGTTTATAGGTATTAGTTGTTGGTAGTATTAATATAGTCTGAGGTATTAGATTATTATTAGATTAGATAATACGATTGTGATAATTAGCAATATTTAGACATTTTGAAATGATTATGTGTAACTCCGAATGTAATTTGATAAAAAACTGCGATCCAACCAAGTGCAAATAAAAAATAATACCGACATCTTTACTAAATACCGGCCGTTTGTAAACGGGTGAATTTTGTAATTCGCCTGCAACATACACTCGTACGAGACGCGCTGCGCGTAATTATTGTCGGGGGGTGAGGTGCCCCCGCACCGATAACGCCCATTCGAGCAAGGTCAACGGCGTACATCCCCACCTTAAGTGGATGCCTACGTTTAAGGAAGCTGCAAGCATTTTTTAACGGGTTCACCTTACGCGCCGCAGGTCGAGGGTTCGATTCTCACACAGGACATGCATTTGTGTGCATGAACATGTCTGTATGTCCTGTGTCTGGGTGTAATTATGTATATTAAGTATGTATTTACAAACAAAAAGTAGTATATGTATGATATCAGTTATCTGGTTTCCATATTACCTACAAGCTCTGCTTATTTTGGGATCAGATGACCGTGTGTGAGGAATGTCCCAGGAAATTTATATTTAAATCAGGATATTTATTATTTTGTATTAATATTACATATTTTTCAATCTACTTGTTCTCGAGGCCCGAATCTAAATTCTCCAGCGTTAGAAGTAGACTGTACCCATATGCAAACATTTCCAATATTGTCTTTGCATTACCATAGTATTGGAGTTTCAACTCTCCCGTCTACTTTCAGTTACCTCCAAGCAACTCTAGTCGCGTACTCACAAAATGAAAGTAATTTAGGTACATATCACCTTGTACCACGCTCGTGTACTTTAGGAAGCAATTAGACGTGTAATGAAGGAACGGGTGGTTTGAATCTACCCATTTCATGCTCCATGAAATAACAATTCTGATTTTCAACGAGAACAACATTGAAATATACAGGTGAATTTTTTTTTCTACCCAGTGAGGGCAACTTCTGAACTACAGGTCTTAGAGAAAAACGCTGAAGGGCACCCCGAGCTAAATTTTGAAGAAAATAAAAATGCCATTAAAAAAAAGAAAAAAAAAATGTGTTTTAAATTTTTTTCAAAAATTTTCTTTTTTCTTTTTCTGCTTCTACTTCACAATACGAACAAAATTATGTATGACAATCTTGGTCTGAAGTTGCTAGAAGTTATCAAAATTAACCTCAATTTTTTTTTCACAATGCTAAGAGCCAATTCTTTATGGCTAAACATAGTGAGGTCCCTGCGAGATCTGCTCCACTTCGTCAAACTTTACGCAGCATAAAACCATGGTCCAGGAAAATATAAAATAATATTTTGGATAACTTCTAGCAACTTGAGAGCAAGATTGTCTTACATAATTTTGTTCATTTTGTGACGAAGAAGCAGAATTTCGAAAAAAAAAATTTTTTTTAAAAAATTCAATGTCTTCGAAAATACATTTTTTTTTAAATAAATTTTAATGCCATTTTAATTTTCTTCAAAATTCAGCTCGGGGTTCCTTTCAGCGTTTTTCTCTAAGACTTGTAGTTCAGAAGTTGCCCACACTGGCTAGAAATAAAAATTCGCCCTGTATATTTAATTTCAATGCTTAGTATTTTATTTCTTAGCACGTATCTTCTTTGTAGTACCCAAAGATCTTGTGTGTCCAAGATAAACAGAAACAGATCGTAACGCGACAAAAAGTAATGATAGGGATTTGTATGGGAAAAATAATAACTAGTGTTGTGTTACATACTAGATTTAGATATAGATAAATGTCGTGTTGTAAAAACTGATTTTGGAGCCGATGATAATATTGCGTTTTTTTTTATACCACTAAGGTGGCAAACAAGCATACGGCCCGCCTGATGGAAAGCAGTTTCCATAGTCTATGGACGCTTGCAACACCAGGGGTATCACTCGCGCGTTGCCGACCCTAATATGCAGGTCGTTGTTTTGGTCAGCGACAAGCGACTCAGGGTCGATAATACAAATGATAGTGGTGCTAAAAAAAATATAAAAAAAATACTTTATTTTTTTTTAATAATAAAAATTAAAAAAAAAACAATTTTGAAAATCATGTAATAAGCTAAAGTGTAGACATAATACTCAACGGGAGTACGAGGGAGTAAAGGGGTGGGGTGATGGCGGCTTGTGCCTAGCTCTAGTCTGTGCACGTGCCTAGTAACCATACTTTGCGGTAATTTTATTTCAAATTGAATAAGGTATTTCTCAACATATTTACAGTATTTAATGGAATTAAGTCCATTTTTGGGGAATATATATTTTGTACTACCGCTCCTGGGTCGCTTGTCGCCGACCAAAACAACACCCTGTATATATGATATGATATAGTTGAAAACATTCCAATGAAAAAAAAACCTATACACTTTTCTGTTTTTATTTGTAAGATCGTATCACACCAAAGTACGCTGTGGGCTCTTGCTCGATTTTCTTTGACTCACGTCAAAATTGTATAAGTACTCTTTCTATTCTGCATCGTAAAGTTCATAAGGATAGTGATATCTCTTTTCTACGCTTCGGAGGTCTGCTTAGCGTAGCGAAATTCTAGGTTTATGGTAGCCTACCTGCCTGGCTGACTATTGCTAAGCATCTATTGGTGTGTTGCACAAACAGTCCTGTTTTAGATTTTGACACAGATGTAGGGTTTGTATAGTTGGGGGCTTGGGGCTTGTAGAGTAAGGCCTTGTAGAGTAAGGCATTGTAGAGTAAGGGGCTAAGCTTTTCATGCGATCTGATAAACTTTTAAGTGTGAAAGCGTTATGAGGATGAGCGTCTTGGCAACCAATTTTACATGAAATGTTCTTGGTGGGATTATTATTATTTTAAACAAGCTATGACCCACTCCCGGAATAAATCAAGCCAATTATTAACTAAATCGGTTTAGTAATTTGGCCATTTAGAAATTTTCTATAATAATGATTGTATATTTTGCAAATATAAAATTAATTTTGATTAGTTCAAATTGACAGCTAAATCTTTGAGAAACACTAGCTCATCACATACTACCCACAGAGTAAATCCACTACCTCTTCTCGTAAGGTAATGAATGGTAATGAGTGTAAACCACCTTGTAAATGGTTATGTATCTGAGAATAGAGCGAAATTGGCGGCAATTTGTGATGTATTTCCGCATGTGTCGCGGTGCGGTGAACCGTGCGTCGCTCCTTATTACCGCATCGTGTGTGGAACACGCTTTAATACGTGCTTGTGACGTCATGAATGCTTTGCCGTTTGTTTCCGATATAGATAGACTAAGAGCTGGTAGACATTTCTGAGAAGGTGTTTGAGGTAAAACTTTTTTTTTTTTTATTTATCCTAGGTTACACCTTCTTTAGTGTTCCCTATTCATACTACAATCTAGCCTTAATATTAGGCTAATAAGTAATTTAAATTTAACATAAACTTCTATATTGACTATTTCTAAGAATGTGTCCATTAACACTTTTCTTATTGTCTCTATTAAGGGGAAGACACTTTGTTCTTGTGTTCTTTATAATAGCACTTGGACTACGTTACACTATTATAGCTATCACTACACTAACTCAAATGGTTTAGTTCTTTTGAGTCGTCTCACTATGTCTGTGTGATCGAGGAGCTGGATTGCCTCAACGTTCACATGATGATGAAGCCGGTTGTGGTGAGCTTCTGCATATTTTTTAATCACTGACTGTACGAGCTCTACTTTTAGGTCCCGATGGAGGTCGACATTTCTGATGTACCAAGGGGCATTCACTATTTCCCTCAGTACCTTGTTCTGGAAGCGTTGGATAATCAAAATATTGCTCTGTTTGGTGCAGCCCCATAGCTGTATACCATAAGTCCATACTGGCATAAGGACTTGTTTGTATAATACAAGTTTATTGTGTATTGACAACTTAGAGTGTTTTCCAAGCAACCAATACATTCTTTTATACCGCAGGTGTAATTCGTTGGTTTTCTTCTTGACGTGAGCTTTCCAGCGTAGCTTTACATCAAGCGTCATGCCGAGATATTTAGCTGTATTCTCATATGGGATTTGTTTGCCATCAATATAGACTGGAGAATACTGGTGTTTCAAATTACTAAAGTCTATATGAATAGATTTGGATTCATTAAGTTTAATTCTCCATTTTTTTGTCCACTTATAAACTTGATCAATAGCTGTTTGGACTAGGGAATGCAAACCGGTTTCACCGAAAATCGAAAAACCGGTTATTCGGTACGGTTATGACCAACTAAAAAAACCGGTTTTACATAACACCAAAACCGGTTTTTCGGTTTTTATATCAATGTTTGGAAATACTAAAAAAGGAAGATTTGCCGCTGTTTTGTAAACTGAGTGCAAAGCAGTGAGTATTTTTGTGATGAACTGAAGTGTGTAGATGTGTAGTGTGTTGAGCTGGTAAGAAAATAACTTATAATGATTATTGTTTTTATGATATAAAATATGTTAAACTTTGTTTTACAATACTTATGCAGCAAACTAGCGTACGGCCCGCCTGATGATAACCAGTTACCGTAGCCTATGGACGCTTGCACTGGCAACATAACGGTTATCACTCGCACGTTGCCAACCCTCAACCTTTTTGAAGCGGGGAGCTCATTCCACAGCCTGAGCGTCCACGATAGGAAGCTTCTTTGAAACCGCACAGTACGAGACCATTTTGGTTCCAATGTGTGTGGATGGACTCCCCGTCGGTGACTACGATGGTAGAAGGTAACTGGGCATCAGGTCAAACAATTCTTCAGAACACTGCCCGTTGGAAAAGTGGTAGAACACACATAAGAAGGCAGTGTCTCCTCAGACTAAGGGGCTTTAAAACTTGTGAGCTCGGGATCATCGACAATTCTAACGGCACGTCGCTGAACTGAGTTTAAATACCCAAGCTGGTATCCAGGTGCCCACAGAAGACAGAAATACTCAATTTGGGTCAGACTTGCGACTTATATAGTTGCGGTCTTTGTCTCGATAAGAAGTACTGCTTCGCTCTCACTTAATCACACCGAGTTTTTTGGATACCTTGTAGATGACTTTGGAACAGAACGTCTCGCTATAAATATTAATGCGAAGGATCCCAATGCTTTTCGTGATGTTGAGGGACATGTTCTAGAAATGAAGAGCCACATCAAATGGACTTTTCTCAACGGTGAATGCGCAGGCTTGTGTGTGACTTAGTGGGGTTGAAATAGACTAGGTTTAGTCGACCCCAATCGGAGTCACTACCCCCTGCCCTGTAGCTGGGGCTTAGAATAACAGCTACGGTGTTCCCCTGCCTGTCGTAAAAGGCGACTAAATGGGGCCTTTGGGGTCGTGGACAATCAGGGCGGGGACCCTGTGCGTCCAGAAGCGACCCCAAGGAGGACGATGAGTCGATGTGGTCACGACTCATCGTGCGATAGCACAGCAAGGGTGCTGGGGGGAGGTAATACACTTCCCCCGGGACGAGCCATCAAAGCGCCGCGCTTGGAGGGGTGAGCAGGTACGCGTTCAACACGAGAGCCCGCCCCCCTCTCTATAGCGCAGATGGCGACCACCGTGGGGTTTTAGCCGGTAAAAGTCCGGCATAACCTGGCCGCTACCCCCGGGGTGGTCGGGTATCCTACGAGGATTTCCCCACCAAAAAAAAAAAAAGGTTTAGTCGACTCCAATCGGAGTCACTAGTTTGTGTACTCTCGATTTAAGACGTAAGTCCTTCGCGCCTTTTCTCCAATATAGAACTAGGGATATTTGCACGGCTCGTGTAATGAGCGTCCCCTGTAATTTCATCTGCATAGCAATTAATTCTGGCAATAGAGAGTATATCATTGATATGCTAGAGGAATAGTGTTGGAGATAATTCAGAGCCTTGCGGGACGCCAGCATTAATGTCATGCTATCGGAGCAACTACTGTTAATGAAGGCTCTTATGTATCTGCCAGACAGCAAGCTGATTGATTGGTGTTATTTTTTACCCGTCTGCACGACAACAAAGACTGGGTAATGTTTTTTTTTTATCTAAGGACAACATTCGTATGGTAATAATCACGTTTTTGTGTACACGCAAGTTGCTGTGCCGCTATAATAAGCCATATTCATAATATTACGTGTGAAATGAATATTATAACGTACGAAACATAATTTAATAAATGTTTAAATAAGTACTTATATCTCTGATATTAATCTATTTTTTAACATAAAGTCATCATATCTCATAGCAATTAAAAACCAAGCAAACGTGATATGTTTTTATGATTTCATTCGTATGAAATAAAATCAAAAGCAACGAACCGTGTAGTCTATATAAACGAGTCTCTGATGAAAACGAATCTACAGAGTTAAATAAACTATTATTTCCATCAATTTGATGAAAAAGATATGGATGAATTGTATGAAAGATGATAACGGATAGAAGGGACGAATGGAAGAAGCGTACATATTGCACCGATCCCAAATGATTGGAAACACGGCAGGCAGATGGCGATGACGTTTCTTTTATACCCACTTCATTACCTTTAACTGATAATTATTCATCAGTTTGCGATTTTTACATCTTAGGCACGGTTAGTATCTATAATTCGAGCTATAGAAATAACGTGTAAAAAAACGAGAGCACATTAAAAAAACCGGTTTAAAACCGGTTAACCGGTTTTTACGTCTCATAACCGAAATAAAAACCGGTTTTCATTTTGCCACGGTTTTGCATTCCCTAGTTTGGACCTTATCAGCTGCCTCCTTGTGGCTATTCCCTGTAGCCATTATGGCAGTATCGTCAGCAAAGGTTGCGATGGTGTTGTTTTCAAGTTCAGGAATATCACAGGTGTATAATAGATACAGGACCGGACCCAATACACTACCTTGTGGTACACCAGCTCTTATTTCTTTCAGTTCAGAGTAGGCATCTTCTTGCCTTATTCTAAATACTCTATTTGAAATATAAGATTCCAGGATATCAGCGAACTGCTTTGGTAGGTATTTTCTGAGCTTATGGATGAGACCTTCATGCCATACTTTATCGAAAGCCTGTGCCACATCCAAGAACACAGTAGAGCAAACTTTTTTCTCTTCAAGAGTATTTTCTATTAGGTTAATAATTCTGTGTACTTGATCTATTGTTGAGTGCTTTTCTCGAAACCCAAATTGATGATCGGGTATGAGATTCTTACTTTCAATGATACCTTTTAGTCTTTTGAGCAACAGCTTCTCAAATAGTTTAGACATGATAGGCAGCAGGGAGATCGGCCTGTATGAAGTAGCTTCATGTGGCGGTTTTCCAGGTTTTACTATCATTATTACTTCAGCAACTTTCCATAAGTCAGGTACTTGTTTTAACCTTAATGAGGCATTTATAAGGGTTGTTAGTTTGACTATACCTTTTTTTGGTAGATTACGAAGTATTTCTCCTGTTATCAAATCATAACCAGGAGTTTGCGTGGGCTTATATGTCGCTTAATTTCTCGTGCAACTTCTCTAGGTGTGACTAGCTTTATATTTTCATCAGTATCATTTGGCATCGTATTTTTGTCCAAGGTAAGGACTTCATTTGTTTCACCATCGTTAGGTTGAAAGATGGTTTCTAGGTGCTCTGCAAACCTTCTAGCCTTTTGCTCGTTATTTAATGCCCGTTTTCCATTCCCATCTTTGATTGGTGGAATTTGAATAACAGGCTTTTTCAGATTCTTGGTGGCCTTCCACAGGGAGTAATCTGTGGTGCGATCACAAGTAATATTTTGTAGAAATTTATTTGTGGAATCATCGTTAAATGCCTGTATTTGCCTATGAACTTTTTTTGTTAAGTTGTTAAGCTTTCTTTTATCTTCAGGGCACCTAGATTGATGCCAGGTTTTCCTTTGTCTTCTCTTTTCAGCTATGAGTTCTATTATTTTGGTAGGATACGTATTTCCTTTGGTTTTCTTGTCCCTGAGTGGAGTATTTTTCCATGCTGCTTTTTGAATGTCTTCTATGAACCTTTGGACTCCATTGTTTAAGTTTTCCAGTGTCTTAAGTGGATCTTAAGATCTATATAGTTATCTAAGTCTATCTTAAAGCTCTCCCAATCTGTAAACTTATTCACTAATGTCAGAGCGCTTTTATTATATAGAATATTCTCACTTATTTCTAGATATATTGCAGAGTGATCTGAGCTCATATCATAGCTATGCTGTGCTCTTATATATTTGGATGATATATTTTTTATGATGAAAAAATCTATGAGGTCTGGGATTTTATGGGGATCTGTAGGCCAGTATGTGGGCATTCCAGTAGATGCCACGTCACATTGTATGCCTTTTATAGCGCCCAATAATTCTCTGCCCTTAGTAGTAGTTAGTCTGGAGCCCCAATACGTGTTTTTAGCATTGAAGTCACCTCCTAAAACAAATCTACTCCCAAGGCTCTTTAGAAAAGTCATATACTGTTCTTTCCTGATTATATATCGAGGTGGACAATAAATGGCTGAAACAGTTATAGGATATCTCTTGGTTTTGATAGATATCGCCACAGATTGTATTTCTTTCTCTTCATACTTTATTTCTTCGTGATGTTGAATGTTTTGTTTTACAATCACAGCACTACCGCCTCTAGCAGTATTTTTTTAAATGCCTAAAAAAATAATTTAAAAAATGTTGCTCCTTTTAAGGGTCGGTTACGCCCCACAACATTCTGTCAGGTTTGCATTTTCGGGTTCAGGTATCAGTAGAAATTTTTAAAAAAATAATTACAGTGCCTCAAATCTCAGAAATGTCTATCAGCGCTGGTAGTCGTGAAGTATGGTAGAGATATATTCGGTGAAACGTAGGTCATGTTCTAAGCTTTTTGGTGAAAATGGAAATAAATACTACAATGCGGCCATATATAAGATAAAACAGAATTAATTAATACTAATTAACATATTACTTATAAAATTGATGTTTTTTAAGTGCCAGTAATGATATTTGTTTTTCCTGTGTGTTTACAAAAAAGTTTTTTTTTAATCTGATTGAAGTGTGCGTGTACGAGTAATCCATTTCACACCCTCAATAAATATTCTGTTCAATCCTAACACGCGATTAAAAAAACTGAAACGTTAATAAAGCTACTCCATTACATTAATCACAACATTAGACGTTACTCGTGTGTTATTGTCACAGAGACCGAGTTATTGTAGTTGATTTATAGATAAATCTATGAAGCGCTCGTGGTGTAGCATGATTAGCCGTTCTTAATCGATCGGCAAAGTTAAGCTACGCTTGTCGTGGTCGGTACCTGGATGGGTGACCGCCTAGTGGTATTTCAAATCGAGCGTTTCCGTGCTTCGGAAGGCACGTAAAGCCGGTTATCACTTAATTGTGATAGTCGTTAAGCTAGTTGGATGCCTCCTAGGCGGCTTGAAAAATTCCAACAGTAGGTTGACCACTAGCCTACCTCTACCGATCCGCAGTGGGCACGCGTGGTGGAGTATTGCCCATTCCCTTTCGCCTTCATTTGTGAAAGGAGGCCTGTGCTCAGCAGTGGGACATTATAGGCTGATGACGATGATGATGAAATTTATGAATCACATCTTGTTCGATACAAGAATCGCAAAGATGTTAAGTAATTTTATGTGAAATCTATTCAGTCAATTTCCCATCACGGCTAGGGTTACCATATCTCAGGATTTGTCCTGAGATTTCAGGATTTTTGGACTTTTCTCAGGATTGCGGCTGGCTTTTGCAAATCTCATGAAATCTCAGGATTTTTTGAATTTTCAATAAAATACAGCTTACATTTTAAAGATCTCTTTAATAAAAAGTTAAACAAACTAAAAATAATCTTCCTTTGGTAATAATTGCACAATTAAAATCAGTACTTATTTATCCAAGTAGGTACTTAATCAGTTTTATCATACTAATACTTTAAAATATTTGAGAATTTTATGATTTTTTTGAAAAATTCTCAAACTGTAAAAAATCTCAGGATTTTTCAATGGAAATCAGGCTTTTTCTCCGGACTTTTGATTTTTTCATCTGGTAACCCTAATCACGGCCACCCACCAGTCAACGACACACTAAACAATTATTGCCCTTTCTTATTATTGTTCAAAATCAGTGCAAAGGCACTGACTAGTTACGGAATTGGATTGCTCGGAATTATTACTCTAATGGGACTTTTCCTCGTTGTGAATTTCTAACTGCATCACTATAATGTTGAAATTTCCCATTGATATTTCCTGAGTTATGTTTGAATATTTTTCAAAACGGTGAAATACTTTCAAACGTTCCATAAAAACGATAAGGTACCTTTTTTCGCGATTTCAAAGTTAGTCACATTTGTTGTTCATGTTGATGAGAATGATTGATTAATTTTAGTTTCTTCATCTAGCAAATGTGAGATCATATACTGAATTCATAGTTATTCGACATCAAAAACTATTATTCTTATAATAATAATACCTCAAGTGATTAAACTTGATTATTTCTAAATACACAGACTTTTCTTCGAAAATGTATGACGGACGAATATTCTCCATCGTCAAATAATAAATACTACACACAATTCGATGAATATCGAATAATGGCGGCTAACCGCGGCATCTCTAATATTGAGTTGCAAACAATAGCATATTATTAATAGCGAATAATTATATAATTGTTGATTTCCTTATTTTAGTCATCTAATGTTGTGAATATGTTTTTACCCGACTGACCCGGAAGGTAGGTTATGTTTTTCGAGTGTATGTATGTATGTAAGTGTATCTATTTCTTTGGCACGCTCTGCAGCCTAAACGGCTTGAGCAAAATTCTATAGATTAAAGAGCTTGTTTTTCTCTTTTCAGTTAATTTTTGTTTTACGCAGTCGGGTTTTTTGTTTCTTTTAATAATTTATATGTGTTAGATTTTAATCAAAATATAGTCAGTCATGGATTACTAAAGGTATTTCCTAGCGAAGCGCGAAAAAGTTAAAATTTTTCAACGAAAGCCCACAGATTAAATATCGCTCCGATATCAGATCTAGAGTAACAGTACCCGAGCTAATGAGAGCAAGTATCTAAGTACAGGTATCAGATCGAGGAACAGTTATAAAATACCATCAGTAGGTGTGTACATTTGGTTACATAACCAGTTAAGTATAACGGTGGGTATGACGAAACGCGAGCTTAAATAACGCGCCGATAACATCTGCTAACCGGTTTTACATCGAAACCATATTTCAGCTTGTTTAAATATTGGAATCCGTGGTGGTTTGGAGAAAACGGTCAAGGGAAACTGCAGGGTCGGTCAAAGTAAATCTGTTGACTCCGGAATAGAAATCCTTTCTGCTCTCTATCCAGGCTTTGTGTGGAGATATTGTGGTCTATCCAATATGAAAGAAATGTTATTATTTCAAATTGAATAGTTGTCAGTCAGGGTGACTCTATATCACCTAAATTTTATTATTCTCACCAGTTCTAGAGATATTCAAAAACATGGAAAAATTGACTCAACATAAATGGCGAAAACCTCAACTATTTGCGGTTTGTGTCTACAAATTTGACCTTATTATATTTTCTGAGTGTCCACGGAGTTTAGTGCAACCACTATCCGATGAAAGTAAGGCAGGTCTGCAAAAGTAATTAATCACATTTAATAAGAGTAAACCATGAACGAGTAGAGCATATTACCGAGTAAAAAGAAATGTTACCATCATTGGAAGAAACACTTGGAATCGGTTTTGGTCAGTCTGTGAAGGAGAAAATAATACGGAACCCTCGCCAATACACGGAACACGTACTTGTTAGTATCTCAATTTATTTCAATACCAAGTTTGTAGTAACGGATGATATATGAATACAAATCAGCATCTGGGCTAGATATCTGAAGATTTGCGAACCTCCAACTACGAGGATAGTTGGACTTCTTACGTTATCTGGATCGTGAAATAATAATAGGACTTTATTTCAAAGAGATGACACCCATAGAGAGTATTGTGCCGTGAGAAAGCGTATGTGCAACGAACTGCGCGTTCATAGTTTGAACGACTAAACATAATATATTGAATGCCAATTTCTTTTTCTCCTGTTTTTTATTATTTTTGTATTTAGGAGATGTTTGACTTGCTACGATTGGTCTGGCTGTTTGCAAAAAGTTTTGAAATAGTTCCCTGAGTATCATATATAAAAATCAGCTCTCAGAAAAGTACGAAATGTACATAACATACTTTTCATACCTGGTACACACGGCAACACATCAAGCTATACATTTCCAGTATAAGCTGATCTCGGATTGTATAGGATTTCCGTCAGCTTATATTGGAATGTGTAGCTTGATCTGTAGCCGTGTGGTGGGTTTTTGCGTACAAATATCAATATGGAAAACGAGGAGCCTCCTAGGATAAAGGTAAGGACTTACCAGGAACTCCTATGGCAATCCACTGCACACAGCAACTATCACCACTATCTCACATCAAATCACAAGTCACTGAGTTTCACTGAGTTCAATTTACAAATCAACGCCTCCCGGTCGGCAGCGGTTTTCGTACTGTTTATTTATAAATCACAAAGTTTGATGTTTCCCGTTCGGTAGCGGATCTCGTACTGAATGTTGCGAGGCGCGCGTCTCGTTTTACTCGCACACACGCGCTTGGCGATGCGTCGCCGAAGTATGTAGAAGATTCCCGAAGCTCTTTTCTCGCTTTCACATATGATGTGGGAAAAGGAGAGGAATCGGGAAGTAGAGGCTCGTCATTGAAACTCAATATGAGTAGGTTTTTACTATACATATTATTATAGGTATTTTGGCCTAAACATCCTCCGCCGCCTTGAGAATACGTAGTGTTCTCAAAAGAAAGAAAAAATAATTAATTATAAGAACTAATTACAGATTAAAATAATTACTAAAGTACTGAATATAAGATGCGGTATGATTAATTTTTATTGTGAGGGTAATGGACATAACTTGACAATGGGTCTTTTGAATGATCCATTTGAAGTTTTTACTAAAGCGACGCGGATATTTCCATCCTTGCCAGGATAAACTTGTGATATTATGCCCAACGGCCAACGTAAAGGGGGAATATCATCTTGATGTATAAGAACCACAGTACCAATCTTAATGTTATCTTTATCAATGAGCCATTTCTGTCTAACTTGAAGATTATGTAAATATTCTATACGCCATCTTTTCCAATAGCTACACACCATCTGATCTAATAATTGTTTCCGACAACGTAAAGATATGGTTTCCTCGGACACATTCTGAAGCGGCAATGAAGTCAATGGTGAAGCCATTATAAAGTGAGCGGGAGTAAGAGGCTCCGGGTAGGGATCCTCAGATAAAATGCAAAGCGGTCTAGAATTTAAGACTGTTTCAATTTGGGTAAGAACAGTGAGGAGCTCTTCATATGTGAGGAGCTGCGAACCGATAACACGGTATAAATGAGTTTTAATCGATTTTATATTAGATTCCCACAATCCTCCGAAATGTGGGGCGCGGGGTGGAATCATTTTCCATTCAATGCGGTACTGATCGGTAAGTAGTTCTTGTAATTGAGCTTTAGCTCCGACAAAGTTAGTTCCGTTATCGGAGTAAAGAAAAGAAACAGGTCCTCGACGGGAAATGAATCGCTTAAAAGCGGAAATAAAAGTATCTGATGACACATCAGTTGCCAATTCGATGTGTACAGCTTTGGTTACTAAGCATATAAACAAACAAATATATGCCTTTTGGCTCTTTTGACCTCTGCGTCTACATAATGTTACTTTAATGGGTCCAGCATAGTCAACGCCCGTATGCACAAACGCTTTGGTCTCCTGAACGCGGCAAGAGGGTAAATCAGCCATTTTTGGGCTGAGAAATGAAGGGGAATTTTTAAAACAAAAGTTACATGAATGTACTCTGTGTCTTATGACACTTCTAGCGGACAGTATCCAATATTTCTGGCGCAACAGTGAGCTCAGAAGATTGGCACCAGTATGGCAATGAGCACGGTGAAAATAGTCTATAATAAGATGAGTAACGTGGTCATGTTTAGGTAAAAGAGCGGGATGCTGAGCTTCATACGGAAGATTTGCATTTGAAAGTCTACCTCCAATTCTAATAATTTTATCTTGATCTATAAAGAGGTCAAGTTTTTTAAGAGGGGAAGATAATTTAACTTTTTGAATATTATTAAATAAATTTTGAAAATTAACTTGTTGTACAGAGCGTATTAAATATACTTCAGCTTTATTTAGCTCAGAAGCTGTGATGCGGCTGTGACCTTGATCACGAGAAATTATGCGAGAAAATCTAAGTATGTATACTATTATGCGTAATATTTTATTCCATGATGAGTATTTCAGAGCAAGCTCGTAAATTAAATTAGGCTCAACAGAAGCGGACGCGGTACAAGTAACAAGCGTTTTACTATTAAATTCAGGTAGGTCCTCACAGCATTCGGGACTAAATGGAGTGATAGGCCATTCTGAAACTGGATCTTTTAACCATTTCGGGCCGTGCCACCATAAGTGATGTGACACTAGCTGCTCAGGTAAAATACCTCTAGAGAGACAGTCGCTAGGATTTTCTATACCACTAACGTGGTAGAAATGTTTTGGGTCAAGATTTTCTTGACATTTAGCAATGCGGTTACTAACGAAAACATTCCATCTATGTGGAGATGAATGTATCCATGACAGAGTAATTTTAGAATCGGAGAATGCGAATATATTATCAATAGCGGTTCGAGCACTATAATTCTCATTATAACTAGCGCGTAGCTTTGGATCGCGTAGCTTGGTACGCTCCAAAGCAAGTAAACGGCGGTGAGCAACGGAACGGGAATCACCTAACACGTCAGGATCCTCACGAAACGGTAACGCGGTGCAATATCTGCCTGCGGAGTCCCGTGAGAAGTTACGAGAGAACAGCTGTTCACACTCCTTTTCGGCCGAGCTCATAAATTTTTGCGCGGGAATTTCTTCGAGCTCCCAAAACTTAAGTAGGGAATCATCTAAAGAAATAGTAAGGTCATTGGGACCAGAAATGAAAAAAGTCGCGGTATTAAAATAAGTGGATGCATTTTTATTAATATTAGAGTTAGCGGGAACGTCGCCCATAAGAATATAACCGAACACGGTTTCAAGGGCAGAAGGAGCGGGAGGTGCAATAATTTTTTGACCTAACAATAAAAATGGGAACAATTGTGCCCCGAGAACTACTTCGACCTCTCCGGGGATGTGCCACAGAGGGTCAGCGAGCGGTAAGTTACCTAAATGTTGCACTATAGAAGTCTCAACATATTCAGTCGGTAACCTGTCAGTAATGCAATCAACGACAAGAGCGGTAATATTATAAAAATATTTTTTATTTTTCGCGGTTATTTTAAGTTGAACGTAGCCGTGAATAGGACGCGAAGTGGATCCTACACCCTTTATAAAAGAATTGCTAAGCGGTATTATATTTAAATTTAGTTGTTTACAACAGGCAGTTGTAATTATGTTGTTTTGAGACGCGTTATCTATTAAACATCTAACTGAAATATATTTATTGTCCTTATTAGACGCATAAACTTGAGCGGTTGATAAAAGTACAGTAGTATGGGAAGGATTTAATTTATTAAAAGAATCGCGTTCGTTATCATTATTCTTATCAACTCGCGCTCGGGTGCATAGCGACACCGGTTGCGGAGCGTCCGTAGCGTTAGAAGGAGACGCGGTCGAATGCGCGGGCGAGGCTGCGCACGGGAGCGGTCGCGGCGCGGCGCGGGCGGCGGCGGACGTCTGCGCGCAAAGCTGCGCGATGCGGTTATCGCTCTTATCAAGACGCGTCGAGTGAGAGGGACGCGAGTCGGAAACTATTTGTTGCGATTGTGAATTACTATCCAAATGCAAAAGAGAATGATGGTGTTTATTACAAGTTTTACAACTATACGAAGACTTACACTGAGAAGCAGTATGCGTAAGGCTGAGGCAGTTTACACAGCCTTTTTTAGATTTAACAAAATCTAAACGATCTTTAGTATTAAGTGCTTTAAAAGAGGAACAATAAAAAATCTGATAGTGATCAGATTTATTACAAAATAAGCAAGTGCTTTTATTATTATTATCGCGTGCAAGGAAAGCATGGTGGACTGTATGTGAATTACGCGGTTGAGAACGAGAAGCGGGCGGATTATTAAGGTTGCTACCGACTGGGGCGGTTCGCGCGGAGCCAGCAATTGGCGTAGAAGTGCGGTCTAATATTTTTACTTGCGATTTAATAAAATCAACAAAATCCTTATAAGAAGGAATTTCTTTATTCCTCATAAACATTTCAAAGGAAATAGCGGTTGCGGGATCTAACTTCTTTAAAGCTAAAGAAAGTAAGATAAAATCTTTCATATCTTCAATACCTAACTGTTCCAAAGCAGATACAGAAGCGTGGAAAGTTTCAATGAACGTATTTAAAGACGCGGAATTATTTAATGCGGGTTTAATATTGAATAAATTAGACATGTAGTGTGAGCCTAATGCTCTTTTATCTTGATATTTTTGAACTAAGCTGTCCCAAATAGAATTATAATTATCACCGGACGGTATAATACCTGCCGTGATTTTTAAAGCATTTCCTGTTAATTTACCTACAAGATATTGTACTCTTTGAGAATTTGAAAGATCAGGATTTGAATGTATATTAGATTTAAAAGATTCAAAGAAGACGGGCCAATTTTCTATTTTTCCATCAAATGACGGAATTTGAATTGGTGGTAGTTTGATACGACCTTTATATTGGGACGGAATAGTATTCTGCGCGGACACATTCGACGTAATATTTGTCTTACTGACGATAAGAGAACGAACCCTTTCTATTCGGGTGTACACTGTATCAAATGAAATCATTTTTTTATAATCAATCTTATATTCTGGATCAAGTTGCATATTTAACGCGTTAATTGTATCTAAATTGGCACTAAATTCATGACGAATTGTACTAATAATTTCAGTGTCCGCCATGAATGTCTCTGAGGAACGAAGGTCTGCACTCGCGGACGTGGAAACATTCTTAGAAGAATCATATAAGAACGATAATTGTTCAAAAATAGCTTCATTTTTAGCTTCCAATATTTTAATTTTAGTTTCAATAGCTTCCATTGTGAAAGATTGCGTAATAATAAATTGCAAAATTACCTAATTAAAGTAAAATGACGTAGGTAAGTAGGTAGGTATATCCAACAGTTTAGGCACCTACCTATATAGGTATGAAAGTTTATTTCAAGTCGACAGACAAGGCTCATAGAATGCAATTATATGCGTAGTAATAGTACAAATAGTAAGTACGTATTGCGGTTATTAGTACACCATATGATTTCGTATAATAAGATACGAATCGGTACCTATAAAATCTAAGTCCTAAAAATATGGAGGAGCGGCGGCGGTATTGAATACCTAACTACTTTTTATCACGATTGGCGTGGTAAAAATGGCGGGAGTACGAAATATCGTATTTATATAGTCTAAAACCTATTTATGAGGTATAAGACTTGCGTATTATGAGGTATATACCTATTTAGAGGCATAAAACCTATAGAAAGCGGGAAATTATACGTGATTTGATATGAAATTAAATTGCTGTAATGGCTGACTCAAAATGAATCCGCTCGAAGGCGTACCAGAAAAAATGGTGGGTTTTTGCGTACAAATATCAATATGGAAAACGAGGAGCCTCCTAGGATAAAGGTAAGGACTTACCAGGAACTCCTATGGCAATCCACTGCACACAGCAACTATCACCACTATCTCACATCAAATCACAAGTCACTGAGTTTCACTGAGTTCAATTTACAAATCAACGCCTCCCGGTCGGCAGCGGTTTTCGTACTGTTTATTTATAAATCACAAAGTTTGATGTTTCCCGTTCGGTAGCGGATCTCGTACTGAATGTTGCGAGGCGCGCGTCTCGTTTTACTCGCACACACGCGCTTGGCGATGCGTCGCCGAAGTATGTAGAAGATTCCCGAAGCTCTTTTCTCGCTTTCACATATGATGTGGGAAAAGGAGAGGAATCGGGAAGTAGAGGCTCGTCATTGAAACTCAATATGAGTAGGTTTTTACTATACATATTATTATAGGTATTTTGGCCTAAACACCGTGTGTACCTGAAAATTGGCCGACGAGACAAGTTAGCCGGTATTCATACGTTTGAAGTACGAACTAACACTACTCAAATCTATACTTTTGTCCGTCAGAAAATAATTAATGTCTGGCGGCACTGGGATCTCCCACTATAAGGACATTAAATTCTAACTTAGATACTCATCCTTCACCAACTAAAACTTTAAATGGTCCCCTATTAATATTACCGAAAAAACCGAAGGCTTTTAAGCGTTAAAAGGAAAAATGACGTCATTTGTTACCCCGTGGTCTCAACCCCTGTCCAAGACTTTTTGTGGAATCAAGGCTACTTATGCTAATATTATTCAGCCCTTAAAATATGTGGTCTTTTTGGCAACGCTGGAGATTTTTGCAACGCGAGTTTAATATCGTGAAATGTTTAATGGCCGACGCCTATGCAACGCGCCACTTCGTAGTTCGAATTTAAACAAATGGTACTGTTAACTTGTATGAAGATTTTTTTTGCAAAATGTTCCGGAAGGCATATCCTTAGTTTTGAAATCATTGCAAAAAGTAGTATACAGGTGTAACGGAAACTGTATATACATTATAGTAATCCACTTTTTTGGTACGAGGCGCACAGATCGCGGAAGATAAAATTTTATATTCATATTAGTAAGGGACGCAAAATGACAATGACCCTCATTGACCGGTGACATGTTGGTTATGATTTTAATTCAAAAAACTTGAATTAAAAAATTTTGTTTGAATTTTTTAGTAATGTATTTTGAGCTGAAACTTTTTATAGAGAGTCTGTACCTGATGTAGTTCACCCCCTTCGGATGTATATACCCTTTCCGTTACACCTTATATATGTAGTCTATCAGTTTTCATGCCTTCCAAGTAGCTGTAGGGAGGACAACAAGAGTATTGCACAACACAGAATAATGTCAAACTAACTTAAAGTAACACTTAGGTGATAAACAATTCCATATATCTAACAGATAACCGGCCGTATCTCACACAGCTATCGAACACGCCTCAGGAATGGCGGCGGTATCACAATCCAATGACTTTACGACTACGGGGTACCGTGTTACTACAATGGGAATTGCTATCCGGATGGTGTCCGGATGCCGGTTACGGTTACCGGCTACCGGCTACGATCATGACATGGATATAGAGTCGTAATAGAACTCTCAAATTTCTGTCACCATTTCGGCCCGAATTTTGGTAAGTTTTTTTTTTTATTTGCAATTAAGGTTGGGCCAACAAGCTAAAATATACCGCTGTAACAGACGGACAGATTGACACCATTGAGACGGACGGAGTGGCACCATTTTTTACCTTTTAGGTCCTAAACGCAAAAAATTACAAAGACTTTGTTATAGCTTGAAAAATAATGATATATTATTATCCACAGTACATTTATGGTAATTTTAATAAGTAATATTTTTAGAGTATTATTATGCGATTCACTTTTATGTGTCAAATAACAATTTATAGTCAAATAAAAAATAAAGCACGAGGACTATAAAATTCTACGGCGAGATTTAATAAAAAGTGATAAAATCCACATAATAAAAGAATACAGCGAATTTTCATGAAGAAACGAGATGTAATAAAATGCTTATAAATTGTCGGATAAACCTTGTTGAATGTGCTTGTTTATTTAGAGGGAAACATTAATGTCTGAAATATAATTTAAGAAAATTGCTCTAATAATAAAGATGAGAAGGAAACATTTTGCGGCTTGATATATAGAAACCGGACAAGTGCGAGTCTGAATCTGACTCGTGGACTGGGAGTTCCTTAGGTCGTAATTTCTTGTTTTGCGCCATAACTTTTGTAAAAAAACGGATCGCAAACTAAGCTTGTTTGTGAAAGAATTTTATGATTTCGAAAAAACTGCTAGTTAGAAACATCGTTCTATATTTCCTGTAATATTTACGTTAATATTTATCAACTGTATTATGTCTGATTCGCTTTTCGCTTTGTAAACTTCGTAGATATCTAGAGTAGGGGTATTTTTTGGGTTTTTTCATGAATGTCAAAAACTACGCAACATAAAAGAAATCTTAAACCTGTTTTGAAATGTAAAAATGAAGTCCTTTCATTTCAACTCGTAAGCTTATACGTACTTTATTGGTCTCCTATTTTGGCCCAAATAGCAAAGAAACTAAAAAAAAAATTGCGTAACGTTGGTTAAATAATATTTGTAACTGTTCCATATTTCAAATCAATAGCATTAGATGTTAATGAAATATACCGCTGTGACAGACGGACCGACCAGAACTGACGGAGTGGCAAAATGATCCTTTTTTAAATTTTTGGTACGGAACTCTAACAATCGTGTTTGTAATAAATTCATAAACTTGTAAGCATTACTCGTGTCACGAAATAATTCCTTTGGGGACGCGTAACATTTTCTATACCCAGGAATTTTACTAGGTCACCCATTTGATAAATCGCTTTGACTTCGAGAATTCGAAAAATGAATTCTGTTAGCAATATTGCTTTCGCTTTCGCCCCTCAGAATTTGTTGCATATTGGAGTCTTCTAAGTATTACTATTATTCGTCTATGCCTATGGTATAAACACCCCATTAACAATACAGGCACTCAATCACGTGGCGCGCCACTACATTCAGTAGGGTAACCATGTCGTCTGGCTACTCGTGCGGTAGTACTAGAGACTGTCTCGTCACTGTGACGGCTCGGCGAATCAAAACGTGCCATCTGTAATGGCGGGTGGCACTTGCATTTGTGAGGTGTAGGGTGACTATAGTGTAGTGATATTTTTGGATATTTTTAAGTGTTTAATGAAAAAGATTAAAGACGCAATCTTCATTTTGTCTGGTATTGACTTTTTTATATCTATATATATAAAATTCAAAGTCCTGACTGACTGACTGACTGATTGACTGATATATCAACGCACAGCCTAAACCACTGGTCCTAGAGACATGAAATTTAGAGGGTATATTCTTTGTGAATAGTAAATATCCACTAAGAAAGGGTTTTTCGAAATTCCACCCCTAAGGGGGTGAAATTGGGGATGAAAGTTTGTATGAAAGTCCGACAGTTTCGAAGTTAGGATCTTCAAATTTTGTGTTTAGGCTGAAGATTGAAAATTAATGTATACGTGTCTCAGCGTTTAATTCCACCATCGAAGCGGGATGAAGTTGTTTTGTTTTTTTTATTGTTGTAGAAAAATATGTCATTTGATTCCTGTAGGCCACGCGGGCTAAGCCGCGAGCAGAAGCTAGTTTATGTATAAAATTGCTTTTAAGTTTTTTCCGTCGACTGACCCCAGAAAGAATCAGTTCACTTTTTGTATTTATGACAATTAACAGTTTAAATTGGTTTTAATAACTATATCCCATTCATTAAAAAAATATTACTTAAATTATAGCAACAGGAGAAACAAAGAAAAAAATATATTTAATATCAAAAATAAAATAATACCTTTACGCAGAAATAAGAACATCAAATAACCAAATATTCCCACGAAAAATTCAACCGTGAATCGGAGTTCAAACAATGTTTTATCCTCTCAAGGTATAGATACCCTTGCCTGGAGGCGGTTCCACCCGAGGGGGGGCCAAGTGGGGGTGGTAGGTGAGGCCTTTGTCTGCTCCCCGTCATTACTTTGTCAAAGGTCCTTGGTGAGACGCGATTCTAAGCTCATACGTATCCTGGCTATGCGGCAGTGATGCTATACAAGCCTACTTTGAGGTGCTTCGGTTATTTGGGGGCGGGTTTTTTTTCTTATTTCTATTCGCTAGGGATTTAACGTTACTGTATCGGTTTATCTTTACTATCTGTAGGCATTCATGTTGTTTGAGATATTTATGAGCCGTTACGATATTTTTTTTAGAAATTCTATGGCGATTTATGGAATAACAAAAGTACTATATAAATAGAATTCATCGATTCATTGGAGAATAATTTTATTTTTGTTTGTTTATGTTTTTTGCTGTCGTTTTTTTGAGTAATTTATGAGTAATTTTCGATTATAATACCTACATACAACTTAAACAAATCGTAACTTACATATCTAAGCATGCAAATTAAAAACAGCTATACGCAGACGTAATAAGACTCAAAAAGACGACAAACACATCGGCATAAATCAAATTAAACGGACATAATGTACTAATTGCGGCGTTTCGAAGAACTGGCTAGTTAATTACAATTGCACATAAATTGAATCGCAGAAACCGAACCGAGCCAGTGAACCGTCAGTAAATGCATCAATGGATACGTAAATAACTGTATGAAGTGTCCACTGACCGCTAAGTACAGACGACAATCAGTAGAGCCACGGGCATAACTGAATTACCGTACTGTGCGCGCGACAGCCGACAAAAACTTGTGCCGTAATGATTTGTTGGTGTAAGTTATAAGAGGCTGCTATCCTCTTATAACTTTTTAAAAGTTATCTCATAAATTAACGTTTATTTATTTATATCTTGATATGTGTTTTACCCGAAAAGGGAAAAGCAGTTCAAAATATTTCACACGCGTAGACGGTTGCTTTTACAGAGAAAACACGGCTAGTCGGCAATTTATATCAACTCAATTAATTTTAAATTAATTGTTACCAATAGCTGATTTAACTCTATATGGTGGTTATGTTAAGGTATTCAAATTACATTCGATGCAATATTTAAGATAATTTATATTTTTCTATCACTTTTTTTTTACCGAAAAGTATTATTACTACCTGCTAATATCATAAATGTGAAAGTTAGTGTAACATACCCACATGACTGTATGCACGTTTGTTACTCTGGAAAAGCTGAACAAGACATAAATATAACGTAACCTGGACTAAAACAGGACTTAACCCTCGGGAACGCTGGTAAAACCGCTATTAAAATCGCTACCGCTTCATCTTATACCTTGAACATAATGAAGGAAGCTCACAAGAAACGCCCGACATGAGTAGTGTCGGTCAAGAGGCCACACGACAGTTACCAACCTCATCATTACGCTTTACGTCCTAGGTTTATTAGGATTTGTCGTACAACGTGCTGACATGCTGCTGACATTGAAACAACGCTCATGATACTGACCTTAAACGAGGTCAAGGACGAAAGAAGGTCCGTTTTATTGATTTATATAAGGTGTTCCCTTTAATGGATGGTGACTGAGTTGATAGTGGTTCATTTTGCCTATTTGTTCGGAATTCCGGTACCGCAAACTCGGATCTAGTTTCAGCATCAAATTTCCCAATTTGAGGGCTTGTAGAGTAAATGGTCGTTGGTGGTAATATATTATATATCACCTACTTATATAACCGGCTTTCCGTCCCGCGTATTCTCCCGCGCCCCTACTTTACCCCCTTAGGGACGGAATTTCCAAAAATCTTTTGTTAGTGCTTGCCAATGCCGCCAAAGGAATGTGTATTATTTTTTGAGTTAATCGAGACACGCACTAAAATCCTCCCCTTAAAACTTAAACCCCCTTTTTCCCTAAGGAGGTAGATTTTCGAGAAAACCTAACATTCTTTATTTTCTGTCAAAAGTAATAATACCGAGTTTCAATTTAATCGGACTGCGAATATTCTTTTAAACAAACTTTAACGCAGGGGGCGTTAAAGTTAAAGGAATAAGATCTTTTCACCTCCTCAAATGTTACATATCCAAAAAACTCTCTATCAGTGCTCAGCTACATTATAAAGTGAGCGAAATCGCATGACGTGTTCTATAGAAAATATTTCGCTGACTTCAAAACAGTGTCAGATAGGAGTTATTTCATACTTTTTAGTGTACCTACTTTGAAGGCAGTTTATTTTTTTGTTAAAAAGTTAATTTATTTTTGAATTTTTAATAAATTAACTTTATTTTTAATGAATATTTATATGGGACCATTTCGGAATAAACCCCTTTCGAACAAAAAAAGAATTTTGCAAATCTGTCTATATATGACGGAGTTATACCCGAAGAAGATACATAAAAAAAAACACAACTGAATTGATAACCTCCTCCTTTTTGAAGTCGGTTAAAAAGGAAGCCTTGTGCAAAATTTGTTCCTCAATTGCGGTGCGATAATATTAGAATGGAATACAGAAAACACAATAAATAGGTAAAATATGGATGTAGCGGATAAGGGCGTTGGTGTTTGCTATACAGTTCTTATACTCCTGCTGATATTCAGTTCTGGTTCCTAAATATACATATTTTCGTTCAAGACCAAAGTTTGGGCTAAATGAATCGGTTATTCCAATTACCGAGGTTTTCATACGCCCGATTCGTCCACATTTTTAAAAATATGCAAGTTATTAATTAATTTATTTGGAATTATTCCAAAGTGTATTTTACATTTCCAGTCACGAATTAACGAGTATACCAATTAAAATTCAGGGCTGGGCTGTTTTTGTTTCGATTAACTTGCAAAATTTTAAAGTCCTGATTTGTCCATAGATTACTGTGATATATGGTTGACCTAGTTTTACAACTATTTGCCGAATATTGCATCAAGTTTATTGTAAAATGGCTTCACTTACTTAAAATAATGAATTTATTAGTAATATTATTATTCTAACAAAAATAAAAGTAGTAATTTATTAGTAAATCATATTATTATGCTAACAAAAATAAAAGTAGATTATAACAAACTTCTTATTACAATACATTAAATAACAGCCCAGTTAAATCAATATTCCAAGACTAACAAACCCCGTTTCCATTCAAAGAGCAAACTTCATTGATGAGAACGTCTTTGAAAATATCGTTTCATACAATTTTTATGAATAACTAAAGTTGACATAATTTTATTCACTGCTTTAAGTATTGTCTTCGAGCAACTGTATTGAAAAATTATATCAATCTAAAAATCTATGGTCATATTATAACATTATACAATTAATATTTTTGAAATAGGGTATTCCACTACGCAAACGCGATGTTTAGTTGGACGATTTCTAAACTCTAGCGACATTTGTATCGTTTCGTATTACGAGAATCGGGCCACAGTCCTCCGAAAGCAAAGCATGCTTACCTTTAAACAGCTTTTTAAATTGTACTCAATCCACAAGCCTATAACCATTCAAGCACGACAGACCTAGAGATACACGTGTTTTATCATATTTAATAAGCCTAAGTACAATAATATTACAGTTACTAGTAGGAATGCATCTATCCGTAGTAGGTATAGAAGCTAAGCAGTAGTGTCACCCTTTTTACTATCATAATAAAGTACCTAATGTAGTAAATATAAAAGGAGAAACTGACTAACTCACAGAGACACGTCCAGCTTAAACCTTAGGGTATAGTAATTTGGATTATTTTAATTATTTTGATTTCTTATATGATGTAGGCATCTAGTAAGGAAGGGTTTTTCCGAATTTCTCCTAAGAGGGGTTAAAGAGCGGCAGATGAACCCGGGGTGCAGAAATCTAGTAGTTTATGAGTTCCTACTTTCAAACGTGCAATTTTTTTTGTTTTCAAAAAAAATTGCACGTAACAATTGAATGAAAATAATATAAAGCTATATTCTGAAAAGAATCTAACGCAAAACCCTGACGTTTCAATCAAGATATCTTACCTACGCAGGCACATCATTATGTATGTTTTACATTGATGCGGAAATCAATTCAAGATTATCCGTCAGTTATGATACTGTATCTAATTGTACTGTGTGGTCCGATACCAAGTGTAACGGATTGAAGATTAAATAATTGCCTACGTGTCCCAGTAGGAGGTGTCAGTGGTATTTTATTTGAGACTAGCATCCGCCACGCGGCGCCGCTCGGCGTCCATTTCAATTCTCCGCTACCGGTTACATGTCAAATAATTATTTATGCTGGCAAGTATAAAGTTACGTTAGGTGGGAGAACTGCGATGTAGGTGTGTTTGTACATTTGATTTAGAGGTTTTCTTGGAGAAATTAATATGTTCAAGTGAACATGGTATTTCTCGGAGATCTGTTCTGTTGGACACACTACCATTAGGGTGCTTCTTATTTGGCCCAAAAAAAATATTTTTTTTATTTGATCTGCGTCACCCTTTCATTCTGTTCTAAGGCACAAAAAAATAATGTAATATTTTTTTCAGATTTTTTAAGTTATATTTAGGGGTCGCTACCGGAAAATGAAAAATATAAAAAACTGTTTTTGTTTATTTTTTATTAATTTACAAAAAGGACAAGCATGCACAAATTATATAACTATACACATAAAAAAATTATAACTTATGCTAATAACGTGGTTTTCTTTGCATTAGGGTACTTTTGCCTATTTTTTTTACAACCAAAACAATGAATTGCTTTTGTTCTTCATCGTTAATAATAAGTTTATTATACGCTTCAATCAAAGCTACGCCTCGTTTTGCAATTTCGAATCCTAAGGTGTTGCTGGACACGAAATCCTCAATATTTTGTTCATTTCGCTTGGGACTGTAGTCTGGACCTTCCTCATACAGTGCGATTACCATTTTTTGTTTGCTTTAAAGACAAACTTCGTCGTCAAAAAAAGCTAGTGCTACAAGTTCTTCGGACAGATACCATAAATACCCCAGTAACTTCGTTAGAGCTTTCTTAGACCACCACTTTACATCAATTGTGACAACGAAAACGCACATTTCAGTGATCGCTTTAAGTTCCCTTTTTGTGAGTTTAAACTGGTCTTTAAACATAAGCCCCTTATTAATAAATAAGGTGTAAGTCAGTCTTGTAATAACCAGGTATTATGATAGCCTCATCCCTTTTTGTTTATATGAAATTAGAAAGTGACGGATATATTTTAATCCTAGGTTTAACTATACTTGACTTACACCTTATTTATTAATAAGACGGAAAAAGTTTAAGGTAATAAATGTCTTTTGCCATACATCGTATCGTACACGACCTGCTGGAGGTCTGAATGTAATCCTTATTAGGAACACCTCCCAAAAATATTATTGCAAGCATTAATTGCAAGTTTCAACTATTTCTTGTAATCGTTTCGTGGCTGAAAATCATTTAGCTGTTTCTTAGAAAATGAAATTATGCTGCTTACTACATTTTCTACGCATCTTGGAGCGTCAGGGTCTGAAGAAACTGTACTGAACTTATTCTGATCAATGTTAGGTCAAGCAGTTCTAAATCGTTTGAAGATCAATATTTCTGGTCCACTCGACGGACCTAGTGCTTGAACTACGACTGTTTCTAGCATTATTTCCATTAATGATGACGACAGGCCAACCAAAGAACATCTTTTTCCATCTTCTGCTCTAATAGGATACAAGCACCAGCTCTTAAACCGATGTTGACTCTGTTGACCACAGTGGTGTCGAAGCAAAAGCATTTTATTTCTCGATCTAAAAAACGTTGAACGCGAAAATTTTCCTCCTGTTTCTTAGGTACGAGTATCTTTGGATGGACTAATGTGACAATAAGTTGAATTACTATTTTTTATCATGTTTGAATAATGAATATAACTATTTTATGTACATTGAGCTGCAAGTTATCATATCGTCATTTTTTCAAACTTTGACTCGAGGTAGCGACCCGTCAAACCGTATATAAAAAATAAATAAAAATCACAAGTTCGTTATTTAGGTGATAGAAGCGAATGGCGGGTTGACTCAGTTATTTTTCAAAAGTCGAAAAATAAGAAGCACCCTAACTACCATAGAATAAAGAATAATACTAACTACTAGTAGATTTTCCATTTCTTATAATTTGCACGTAAAGTACAGTTATAGCATTATAGTAATTTTTTGTCTGATAATTGAACAGCGTATTGTAACTGTGTAAAAATTATGTTCAATGTTCATATTCCGCCAATACCGGTGATTGTTAGGAACACTGTTCTCGAAGTTGTCGACGAGTATGTTTAGTTAAGACAAATTGTTGCAACTAGGTAGGCCCAACTTCGACAAAGAGGTCAATCGAAGAATTCAACTCGGCTGGGCAGCGTTCGGGAAGCTACGGCATATCTTCACGTCCAAAATACCTCAGAGTCTTAAGACAAAGGTCTTCAATCATTACGTGTTGCCAGTGATGACATACGGAACAGCGACGTGGTCTTTCACTGCTGGCCGCTTAAATAAGCTCAGAGTCATTCAGCGAGCTATGGTACGAGCTATGCTCGGAATGTCTCTACGTGACAAGGTCCGAAACGAGGACATTTGTAGAAGAACAAAAATTACCGATATAGCACATAGAGTTGGCAAGCTGAAGTGGCAATGGGCAGGCCACATCGCTTGAAGAACCGATGGGGAAGGAAGGTTCTTGAGTGGCGACCACGTACTCGAAAGCGCCGAGCGGGACGACCTCCTACCAGGTGGACCGACGACCTGGTTAATGGGGGAGGTCTATGTTCAGTAGTGGACATCCTTAGGCTGATATGATGATGATGATGAATATTAAAAGATCTTCCACAAAAAAAACCTTGCTGAGTTTCTTGCCGGAGTCTTCTCAGTTTAAGTGTATTCCGAACCGGGCGGTGGTAAATTCAACTGTATGTACCAATGTAACGTTCGTAAGTGCCTTACTAGGGCCTAAACTGAATAAATGACTTTTTGATTTTGATTGTTGAAACCATGGAGTCAGTCCTTTGTTTCACCTGTGGGTGGAAGGTGGTAACCAACCAGGCGAGTACTATAAAGAACCCTACCACCACCACCACCGTCCTTTGGTTTCCCACGATGTTTTCCTTTAGCGAAAGCTCAAGCTCACTGTATGATTCGAACCTACAACCTTAACCACGTCATTCTTCACTACCAGTGAGCAGTCATCGCCTTATATACTGAAAAAGATCATCATCATCAGCCTATATTTCCCACTGCTGAGCACAGGCCTCCTTTCAGAAATGTCATTAGCCTATCTTTCCCGCTGCTGAGCACAGGCCTCCTTTCACAAATGAGATAAAAGGGAATGTGCAAATATTCCACCACGCATGCCCACTGCGGATCAACCTACTGTTGGAGTTTTTTTTTTTTTTATAAAACATTTATTAAACCCAACCATCACCAAAATTACAAAAATTCAACATCGCCAAACTGCTAATGCAGTTTGTAGGCGTAACGCTCTTGACACATCTATGACCTAAACATATATCAGCATGTCCTTGCAACACAATCACTACAATGACATGAATTTTCAAGCCGCCTAGGAGGCCTCGCAACTGGCATAAAGGTTTTAGGGTCGGCAACGCGCGAGTGATACCCCTGGTGTTGCAAGCGTCCATAGGCTACGGTAACTGCTTACCATCAGGCGGGCCGTATGCTTGTTTGCTACCTTAGTGGTATAAAAAAAAAAGACTATCACAATTAAGTGATAACCTGGTGGGACCAACTGCTTTTCGTGCCTGCCGAAGCACGGAAAACGCTCGAGTTGAAATACCACTAGGCGGTCCCCAATCCAGTGACCGGCCTCGCCACGGTAGTAGCTTAACTTTGCCGATCGATTAAGATAAGAACGTCTAATCATGCAAAACCAATAACGCTTAAAAAAAAGCGCGAAAAAGCTTCAAGTAATTCTAAAAAATTGTAGGTAATACCTACTCCAAATGCCCAGCATTATCGTCATTTGATCTGACATAAACAAACGTAGCCCAACCAGTTTTTCATTAAGTATATCACGATTACTCGACATATAGAATAAGAACGGAACTGTTGTCTGTTTATGGCGAATAAGGTTAGTCTGGCTACGGTTATTTAGTTTTTATTGGCGGCCATTTGCACGGAAAATGAGATGGTTTGTTTCTCAATGAACTACAGAGAGATAGCTAGTCTTCAAACTAAGTTAAGTTTGGTCATGTACTGAAACATATATACTTAATGTTACATTATCGGAAATCGTCGAAAGTCGACCCATAGAAACATTATAGAAATAAAATAATGAATCGACCTCATTCATCCTAAGTTACGTCAGTGCTAATAATAAAATAAAAGATAATTTTATTTTATATCGCTCGAAATATACCTTAGAAAAATTGTGATTGGGATGTGTGTGGCCTACTCCACGCCACCAATATTATTTGTGTGTAATTTTGTTTTGTCCAGATTAGTATTTTTTATTCTTTCTTTCTTTCTTTAACTACAGTGTATATATAACAAGCCCGTAATGTAAATAAATCAAGAGATAAAATTCAGGTTGGAAGTCAACACAAACTAAAGCAGCACTTTCATGTTAAGCTAATAGCTAACCGTGTAAAATTAACGTTCAAACAACAGTTCCTAATTCAAAACCATAAACTATTGAGTTGTTTGTTACGTTACGCGGAACAAATAAAACAAAACCGCGAAAGTAATTTATTTGCCACAAATTACTTGAAAGAATTCCGTACACACTTGGCCGGGGGTGCCGGAGGTTAGGACGCACGCACACCTAGCGGGTGCATTTACACAAGTGAAAGACGCGATGGTGCCCGGAGCATCGCGAATAATTTCACTACTTAAGGAACGTCGTGCACTGGAAACATTCCACTGTTGACTACTTTGACAGTCGTTTCCGAGTTTAAAACACGTTGCAAATAGTTTTACGAGCAAGTTTTTTAATGCGATTTAAGTTGTTTAAAAGTGTTTTATTCAGCTTTAGATGTTCGTATACTCTTTATAACCCACCCTTAAGAGGAAACGCTGGTGGCGTTTTTTCCATACAAACGTAATCCTCAGTTTCCTCTCTGGATAATGACACTAGAGCTATGATTATTTTACCATGCACTCTGTAGGTACCACTGTGTGTCCGTCGGTTGTGTTTTTCTCCATAAATTAATTATTATAAGAATTAGGAGCCTTCTAAAATCACAAAGACTGACCATTTTTACTGCCCTTATCAGACGTCTAGCAAACAAATTTAACGAATATAAAAAATAAAAGGAAAACCGACAGACATAGCCAAAGCCCTTCTTATTCCTATTTTTGAAAAAACAAAACGATCCAGTATTGGAGGAGGAAACTGGGGATTACGAAATAGCGATTTCGTCTATTTTAAATAGGTACAATCGATCCAAGCTGCAGTTGTCTCTATCGTCCCTTATACATTTATATCCCAGCAACAGCGCGACAGCAATAGATTTGTTAAATACCTATTTTTCAAATTTCTTGCAGCCATCCTTTCCTCTTAAGGCTCTTGCGACATGAAATATAAATGTCGCGTGGCATAACAATAAAAGTAAGCCGTAATAATAAGTCAACGTGGCGCGAATGTGAATAATGACGTCATACGATATACTGGCTAAGAATTTTGAGAGTTTCAGCGAAGGAATATTTAATATGAATACGTGGGCTGTTAGAAATTCAGCTCCTTTTTGTAAAATAATATCGTTTTATTTTTAGTTCACTTCTAGGTATTATTTCCAAATTTAAAAGAGCTTTAATAATATTTCTCCTACAGCAGGGGTGTTCAAACAGTCGATTGCGCTAAAGTATAAAATATGTCATATATAAAACAAGTCTGGTTTCTCATCCGGGTCAACTCGTCTCATTATTAATAAGCATGTAGAGATCATAAACAGGGATTCTGTAGAAAACCGCTTACCATCAGGTGGCCGTATGGTTGTTTACAGATTTTTAACTGAGAAGTGATAACGCTGTTTGTCCATATTTTGTATTACTGTTAGATTGCAATTTTATTACATTAACATGAGGTATGTCTTTTTCTTTCAAAGTAGTAGGTTGGGAATCGAACTTGCCCCCTAAATATTTGCTGGTAGATCGCTGATCTTATAAGTCGCATCTCACAGTAACTTAGAAACTTTGTTGTTCATAACAAAAACCATACTTCTTCTTCACTGTCTTCAAAGGTCCGTCGCGTCCCACTGACCGATAGTCTTTGTCCACGGCAACTGCTTAAATCACTCGGCCTTTATTACGGGTAGTATTGGTGTCTTGTAAATCATCCCGGCGTGGTCCGTGGTACTCGCACTGATGCTATACCCCCCACGATTAATGTTGTTGTATTTTAGATTAGAACGGGGTTTTCTTTATGTTTCGTAATAATAATTACATTTTGAATATGTTGGGATATTGTTCACATAGCTGTGTGTACTGTAGGTACCTTGTAGTAGCTGTCCCCGCCCGGCTGGCTACCCTCATCTGTTGCCAATCACCTACTTGCGCTATTACCAAAATCTTGATCTTAACTTTTGAACTATCAAAAAAAAATATTGGCCATAGACGAGGTTAAAATTTTATGGAAATCCGTTCGATTAGTTGTATTTTTTGAAGGGACAATCTATATATTCAAATGGTTACCACACCCCCCGTGAGACTTTAGAAGTTCAGGGCTTATATTGGACATCAATTAAGTTTAAGCAGCAATTTGATTCTTTTTTTACTTTTAAAATGCTATTTCGAAACCATTTCTCATGTAAAATACGACGAACGACACTATTGGGTATCCGCCGATAAACCACATGGGGTTTGGTGGAATATGTAAATAATAATTAATGGCAATTAAAGGTTTAAAAAATCTTCTATCCTAACCTCTATATCACTAAACTATTCATTAGCCTGCCTTATAAAATGCAATCACTAGATACTAACATTAATATAATTTGCCGACCCTAGCTAGTGTAGTCAGTCATAAGCAATCTGTGGTAGTATGAATGCAAGCACGCTCCCTGATTGTGTATAATTCATGGCATGTTGTTGGTAACAGCTTCCGGGGTGTTCATCATGCTGCTGTAAAGGTATTCATATTTGATGTGTGCTCGTGGAGGCGGTAAGGGGTGGACTTTGTTCAGATGAATTTTGATAGACAATTTTATGGATGGTTTTAGTTTTGCAGCAAGGAGAGACTTCCTGGTCGCACTATGTTTGTCACTTTTTGGCACATTGATGTACGCATATATAACTATCAAAAGTGACCTAATATAAGATGAGATGACCCTAGCTTAAATACTTAACATAGGTACCAATAAACCCTCAGAGCAGTTCTACTAGAGAAGTACCTACCTCCACCTTACAGAACACCACAGCCAAATAACAATGTTGTGTTCCTGGTTGTGAGTAAGGTTGCCAGATCTCATTCAGGAGAGGGGAAGGGTTGGTAACGCGTAAGTGATGCCCCTGGTGTTGCAAGCGTCTCTTGTGATGAAACACCCGTGGCATCACAAGCGTTCATTGGGCTACCTAACCGCTTGACACCAGACGGGCCTTATTCTTGTTCGACTTAGACATATAAATAAAGCCTTATAACCTGATTGCTCGAAGAGCGATGATTGCTCGAATAGTCAAAGGGTAATGAATGCTGTGGCGAAGGGCAAGAGTTTGAATCTTATAAAGAACTTGGACTTTCAGTGACAGAATACATAGCAATGTGTTTGGGTCATCATGCTATGTAAGAACGTAATGTACTTAAGAGTGGAGTAATCTGAAGACTATGTGTTAAAGCTGACTGAAATGTAGTTAATATAAACCTTGCTCCAAACATCTTAGGGATTAGACACAACAACCCTCCCTTACTACGTTATGTAGCTACATATAAACTACTTTACCACTGTAAGTGGCTTTAACGTCGAATATACGAGTAAATCAATGCGGCATAGCAGCCTGAAGCACTAAGAGAGTTGAATAGTTAAGTTTTAATTAGTCAGTTGCAATACTTGCAATTTAAACAGCTAATTTTCTGTTTGTTTTATTTCTGTCTGGAATTATTGGACTTCTCCTTATTTTTGTGATATCATAGAAAGCAAGAGAAGACTTTTATTCTAAACTCGCAAACAACAGCACAGATAACACATACTGATTTAGCTGTGTGAGGCTAAAATGGCACCTATTCGAGCTTATGCTGCATATGTGGTGTATAGGTAAAGTTTATCCTTTCTTTCTTTATCGTCAGCATTTGAAGATCCATATCTGAATGTAATCCCATATTTTTCCATAATGGGCGATCCATTGCTATAGCGTAGCGACCCTAATATCTTGCACAGCATGTCGTCTAATCATCGGTCAGATATTGTTGGGCGTCTTCTTTCTATTATAATATAAAATAGAATGTGAAAATAGACATTAGATGTTTGTTTAATATTTGTTTCAATTGTTTTTTTTTAGTTTGGATATTTAAATGACATTTGGCACACTGATAGATTTATGTTCTGGATTTACATAGAATAATTTGTATCCAAGAAAACATTAGATCCAATAGAACCTATCAAAGGAGTTTTCTCTGAGCTCCACGCCGTGGTTTTCCCAATGGCGTACAGCATGGGGTTCTTCAAGAAGGGTGTGAAGAGGTTTCTTCAGGGTCGGCAACGCGCGAGTGATACCCCTGGTGTTGCAAGCGTCTATAGGCTACGGTAACCGCTTACCATCAGGGGGGGCCGTATGCTTGTTTGCCACCTTAGTGGTATAAAAAAAGCTAATTTGAAATATGTAGAGATTGAATGTATCTTTCACAAAGCATGAAAAAGCTTCCTTATAACTTCCGTGCAAAATAAAGAAGCAACTGAATTACACAACTCAACCACAAAACAACGTAACAAAGAAGCTACTATACCATTATCTTAGCACATCCACGTGCAATAAGCCTAACTAATCGAATGCTGCCTCTGTTACGCGCTACCGGCAGCCCGTGGGGTCACGTAGACCGACTAGACGCTTACATGTATTATATAGCTACCTGTTATTAAAGGGTTGAATAGGAAGCCAGTATTTATTACTCGGTTTAAAGTTATAGAAGAATAGTAATGAGAGATATTTTCAATTAAGGATTTTATTGACAGACTGGTTGGCGTCGCGTTTTTGAAAAATTACTCTAGAATTCCCCTAAAGATTACGTTACATTTAAAATAAAAAAATCTCATACAATTTCGGATATGTAAGCCGTATAGATTAACTTAGGCCCGGTTTCAATAATTTACGGACCGGTATCGGTTAAGGTTTATTAAAATTAAGACTCTTATATCTTTACTAATAATGAAGCAAAGACCTCAAAGCTTTGCATAGCAGACCCTGCCATATGGAAGTAGCTATCACAGGTAAAATTAGCTTACGAAATGATCTATATGCCCAGTTTGGCAGTAAAAAAACCTACCATTGGTAAGCAAAACGATTCGTTTTTGTTTATTGAAACCGGGCATTAAGAAGCAAAACCAAAACCGACGAATAATCACCAATATCAGAAAATATAAAGTAATATAATATAATCAATTACTATACGCAAGCAATTACCGTTGGCCTACATTTTACCTATACAGCGAAGGTAATATCATAAGATAATGCGTCCATCCTGTCCTATGTAAGCCAATCACGCCAAGTCACCGTGGTCGTTACGACCGATCGCCGCACGCGACCGTCCGTCAAAATATAATGTATCATCGAATTACGAATGGGGACGCAAAATGCTCGTACGAATTTGCTGGGGTATTCTTTATGCTTTGATTTTGCGTGTTTCACCTTAGCTACAGTTCAACACTTTTATTAACTACAGGGTTTCAAGTTGTTATACCAAGTATCATAATTAAGATTAACTCAGATTTTAAAGAAGACGACAGACGTTTGAACTGTTGTAGACGTTCAGTGCCGTCGCTAAGATAGTGATGCTGAAGCCTTCAATGAACTTAACTTTTCCGTGATCATCATAAGGATTTATGATATATTTATGGATATATTTTGGAGAGTGTGAGCAGGAATGATTTCATTCCACCTTCCCTATTATTGCACCGAAGTATAAGACTCCGGGAAAATCTTGATACGAATTACGGATATATTTTGCATCCTCATTTCATTGGACAGCACAGAATCAGGCGTCTGTGTTTCCTAAATCTTATATTATCTGGGGACTTTAAAGCCCAGTGTGGTTTATTCTAGCAAGCGATGCTCCATCATCGGCTTCATCATCGTTCGTTATGTAGTCCTAAAAATCAGGATCCTTTAAAAGGAAAATCATTGTTTTAATACACTCATCTTTATAAAACTTATTTGAATGCTATATTGATCTTGTTGCAGAAAACCATTGTTAGTCTCAAGCATTAGTCAGAGACTCACAGGTCGCTTAGAATGCAAGGTTGATACACTTTATCATGCAACGGAATGCTTGCCAGCTCCCGCGCATTCCGGATTTTATCTACGTGAAATAAATACCTGGATACTTGGTATTTACGGACTCCCACTGGCTTATTTTACTTATTTATAGGGGTGTTGGCTGGGTAGCTTCGAATGTGTGGACTTTATTCCACTCACGATTCTATTATAAGTGTGCTAGAATTCTTTTGTTGATACACACTAGGTAGGAGTTATCATGAAATATTTCCGCAACCACGCAAGATAGCTTGTTGAATTGAAAAGCAACATTTAAATGTATTTAATAACGCATTAAAAAGCACCAAATTGAAACAAAAATAATAATTTAATGTGTTAGGTAATGAAGGAAAACCCAAAATAACAAAACAATAATTAAGTCTTAAGGCGCCGATTCCACAGGAGAGTTCGAGAGTTCTGCGTTCCGTGTTCTGAGGCCTGAGTTGGTCCCTTTTTGAATGAAGGCTGCTGACTTTGTCTCTAGCCAGGCAAGTTCTGTCCAGAAGCCTTTCCGAGGATTTGTGGCCTTTTATGACCCCTGGCATAGCACCTGCAATCAACATTATAATAATGATAAATAAATAATAAATCTTATCATTATCACGTGTAATATTAATTTTACATTCATGATCTATTTTTTCATGGATTGATAACATTCCACCAGGGCTTAATGGATTTACTGGTGCTAAGATTAACAGGATTATCGGTATAGTTTTAAAGTTCCTTTATCAATTACGCAATTTTAAATCTCATAATATTTTAAAACAGAGTTGTCAGCTTGTACGTTTAGTTCTTTATAATGCAGAAATATAGAAAATATTAACTTTCATGTCCAACAAGCAGTAAGCAGAGGCAACTATATACCGTCACCCATGGATATAAGGGGCATCCATTAATTAGGTGAGCTTAGGAATGGGCAGGGAAAGAAAAAAAAATGTGAAGGAAAGAAAAATACGGGAAAGAATGGAAAAATACGGGTAAATTCCCGAACGGCGGGAAAATACTCAAGTGGCTTTATGTACCTAAAAAAACATTTTTAGATGCTTTTGATTGTTATTTTTAATCATACTCGCTGTTGTATGTACCTACATTACCTACGCGCGGACCGACGCGGACCTTGCGCGGACTGGACCGAGTATCACACTTCCCGACTTCGAGTCGGACGAGTATGTACTACCACGGCGTGGTAATTGTGTGGGACCGCCCCGCCTGTGTACCGGCCCTTCATCACAAAAAAAAGATTTTTTATTGTATGATATATGTGTATGACCGTGGTATGACCCTAATAGAAATCTTGTTAAATGTTATTCAAACGATTTTGTTATGGTGGCTCTCGCTATATACGCAAAATCTAGTAACTGTGACCATTTGAGTATTTTCCCAGCCAATGGGAAAATTCCCGGGTTTTTTCCCACCAAATTGGAAATTTTCTCGAAGTTGGGTTTATTCCCGGGAACAAACCCAACCGTAGGTGAGCTTAAAAATGGGGATTCAGTAATTTCTGTATCGACATTGTAATACCGAATGATTCTGTCAAAAGCAAATCTTCCTTTTTCTTGCATTTTCGCCAAAGAATGTTCCAATATCAACATATCATACCAAAATACCTCTAAGAAGACTTCAGCTGTCAATCCAAACGTCTTACTTCCGTATTACAGCAAAAATTCACAAACATAATTTCAATATTCTGAAGATATACATCAAAAGTCGTCTCGGATTATGTCAGGAATGTTATAAAGGGGCGTCTTTCATTATTTGTTGGATATCGAAGGAACATCGTAAAACGTGACGTGTGGGACGGAAAGTCGCTTCATGAGGTTTTCAAAAAATATATGCATACGTACGTAACTTTTTGGTATTGAATAAATTAGTGTCACTTTTTGGCTTATTTGTTCATTGCAAATAATTAGGTCACTAGGTGACAAGCAATCAAGTAATTCATTAATAAAGTTCCGATTACATCGATTTCAGCTGGGCTATTTTAAAACGCTCGGATTCGAAATCGGAAACGGATTCAAAAACTACCGACGCGATATTCCGCAATTGCTTTTTTAATTTCCGAATTCGAATATTTTTGATGTTTCTTTATGGAAATATCAATTCGTTTCATCGAAAACTTTTCGAAAATTAAAATAGCAATTGCTGAAATTCGCCTCGGATTTTTTTTAATCCGTTTCCGTTATCGATTCCGACGTTTTAAAATAGCCCTGCAGGACACTGGTTGTTATTATGTAACTTAAGTACATACAGTTGTTATTAGGTAACTTCAGTAAATGTAACCTTCATAAGTGCCCTTCTGGGGCCTAAATTGAATAAATGGCTTTGACTTTGACTTTGACTTTATTATTAAGGTGTTTCAGTTCGAAAAGAAGCTATAGTCTGGCCCTACTGTAGATATTGCAAGCATTCTAACGTTTTTCTTGATACCAAAACAAGTACCCCATTGAATTCTTAAAAGCTTCTTTCAAATACAAATCAACAAATTTTTATCGCCAAAATTCTAAATCGGAACGTACTGACAAATTGAAAGGAACAAAATATTAGCACAAGTCGTTCCGCTTTTCATCGGCTCGGCACATTGCCTGCTGAAAATCGGGGAGTCGGTAATTCGTCGCACGAGGGCGGGCAACGAGAAATTGTCGTTAAATTGACGTTTCCTGAACGCCTGATTGCGTCGCTCACTCCCCGCTTCCGCTCCCGATGTTTGCTTATTTGCTCACAAGTGGATTACATTTTTCGTATTTAACACCTACATTGATTGCACATCTACGAATCATAAACGGGAAGAGAAGTTCCGAACAAGGGATGGATAGATTATGTGAGAAGGGATATGGGTAAGACAAGAGTGAATGCTAGAGGAGTATTCATATTACGCCGACCCCAAATAATTGGGAATGGGGCAGATAGATGATCATTGATTTCATATCGAAGCTGGTTGCCGAGCATGGATAGTCGATAAGTTTAAAACATCGATAAACAAGATTTTTATCGCTATCAAATGATCTCTCATAGAGTTATGTCAAATTTGTCGAGAAAAATCCATTGAGCTATTATTACTACGTATAGAGAAGCGATCATAAACAAAGACTATGTCCCATTTTTTTAGGGTCAATTAAAGTTCTCTTTAGCTCTGAAACAATAATTTGTCGTCTAAACAGACAGTAGAAACACGTAGCGCTATCAGAACGCTTTTAGGATTTTTCTCGCAAACACCGTGATTTTCACGGCTCTTACGCGTTTCATTCATCGTTCTACTATAACAAATGTGGCCGGATGGCCTCAATTGAACGGAACATAGTTGTGATGTGTGGCGTCTTCTCTATACATAGTAATAATAGCTCAATGGAAAAATCGATAAAATTTATAGATAGGAGATCCTCTCATTGTACGGAAATCCTATACAATGCGAGATCAGCTTATACTGGAAATGTATAGCTTGATGTGTAGCCGTGTGTACAACCATAGTCGCAGCGCTGAGCAGAACTCCTATTGTTAACATTGTATTTTTTGTAAGAGTCCATACAGCTCGGAATAGAATATAGCAAATAGAATAATTGTTTATTTTTTTTCACAGCTTAGGCCTTGTTACTTAAAATTGGATACTGATACTCATAAAGCTTGCAATGTAGGTATGTATGTATGTACGGGTCAAATCTTGCAAGTCGAATTTCACCCACTTCCAGTGGTCGGATTGACTTGATATTTGGTATACATTAGTATATTGAAAGAAAATGCAAGTACAGTCAACAAAAAGTACAGTCACCAAAAAAGCTTGAATTAAAAATGAAATTTTCAACAAGAACTTATTATATTCACCTTTTATTTTAATTCATATTTCGGGTACCTACCTACATTGTTTTCTTTGATAACAGTTTGATAGATTCTAATATAGCGTATATTCTTTTGTTTTAAATGTCGGTTGAAGTTTTTTGATCTTGCCTAAAATTTTAATTATACTTCATTGCATCGTCCTCGAGATTAGATACATAAATTTGTAGTACCACGTCTGGGAATCGCCAATCTACCACTAAGTTGAAAGCAGAGTGAAACTGCTTCTATATTTTTTTTTTTTTTTTTTGTGGGTATTTTGATATCTGTCTCCTGCCGCCCGGACTGACCGACACTCATTCGCGTTTTAGTGCCTCGTCGATCACCACGTTATTCTTTGTTTTTTCGCAAAAAAAAAAGTTTAAAAACGATGTCGAAACGTAGTCACAGAAACGATAGTGATTATCTACGCAGGATACGAGCACACTTTGACATATCGTCAAATTTAAAATTGTGTTGTGTACATATTATGGTGATGTTACTTTCATATCTTTTGGAATCCCAAATAATGGGCTTATGCGTATAGCGACTGTGTACATTTGAAAGGAATGTTACCTTCACGTTATTTAAAGATATTGTGAATAATAAGAACTATATCCGTATCAAACTTTGACATAATTATAGTCAAAATTCCAATGTTACCTTCATATCATTTGGAATCCCAAATAAATGGGCTTTTATTAGTGACTGTGTACATTTGAAAGGAATGTTACCTTCACGTTATTTAAAGATATTGTGAATAGTTAAATAAGGACTATATCTGTATCAAACTTTGACATATAATCAAAATTCTAATGTTACCTTCATATCATTCGGAATCCCAAATAAATGGGCTATTGTTAGTGACTGTTTACATTTGAAAGGAATGTTACCTTCACGTTATTTAAAGATATTGTGAATAGTTTAATAAGGACTATATCCGTATCAAACTTTGACATATAATCAAAATTCCAATGTTACCTTCATATCATTTGGAATCCCATATAAATGGGCTATTGTTAGTGACTGTGTAGGTACATTTGAAAGGAATGTTACCTTCACGTTATTTAAAGATATTGTGAATAGTTTAATAAGGACTATATCCGTATCTCACTTTGACATATCATCAAAATTCCAAACTGTGTTGTGTACATCTTATGGGGATGTTACCTTCATTTCATTTGGAATCCCAAATAATGGGTTATTGTTAGTGATTATGTACATTTCAAAGGAATGTTACCTTCACTTTATTCATCAGATTGAAAAAGATGGTAATAGTCACGTGCCAATTTTTGTGAACTATTGCCGCGTTACCATCTAGGACCACGGCAGTGCCCCATCAGCCAAGTCGAACAAGAGTCACAGGTGAGTTACTGTAATTTCAAATTGAAATCTCGTTGCAAAATCAGACATTTTACGCGCTTGGTAGGCCTTATCATTTCATCTTGCCCTGCAATTCAGTAGGTTGGATATTTACCAAGCAAATGGAAAGATGCAAATATCTTGCTAATACATCTTGTGTAATACAAGTAGACATGAATGAGCGCGCCGATCAGTATCAATAGTAGCAATAATCCTAATTTCCATGGCTGTCGAGATTTGTGTGCTACATTATTTTGTATAAAATGTATTTGTAAAACAAAAATTCATGGTATGTATGGTAAAAGTTTTATATCAAGGTCACGCCGCCGACGCCGCCGACTGATTGTACATCGGCGCGCATGTCTAAATACAAGAAGCTACGATAGTTTTATGTAATTTTATGTCCTTACCACAGTATTTACAGGATGACTATACTTAGTTGAAAAATTCTATTGATGTCGCAGTTAATCCCTTAACCCGCTGCTTCTAGCGAGGGACGCGCGTCCTATTATAACAATTGATGTCATTGTTATATTTTTAACCGCGAGCCAAGCGATTAAGACTGGACAGCTATTGCTTAGAAATGTTTTTCTGATACCAGCAAAAAAGGGGGGGCGTAGTATATGGTGAGGAGACCGCCAGCGGCCAGTGGAGTACCAATAAAAAAAAAATATAATAATAATTATTATTTATAACTGATTATTACTGATCGATCAGATCAATCTCAAATATTAATTATTTACTATCCAACCTTGAAATAATAAAACTATACTAAATAATAACTTAATCTAAATAATAATAAACTTTTAACTAAAATTCATTTAGTAACTATTACTGTAGAAGAGCTCCAGTCAGGTACATCCACCTCGATTACACAAGTCGCGGTCACGGACTCACCGCAGCCGCAGGCAGAACTATCCGTCGAAACAAGACTGGATCCGGAATTAGATGACGAGATTCTTAATCTATTGGGAGAAATGGCTTCGAAAGATAAAATATATGGATTGGATATTCGAGATGAGTTAGCTGTGCGATGGGAGCACATCGCTTTAAAATCATATTGTTCCCAAGGATTGCACAAATATCGACGCATCCAAGCCTAATCCGAAAATTAAAGTGCCCTTATCGGAGATACTCGTTAAAAAAAAGACAAGGCATTAGAGAACAAGCAAAATCAGTGAAACTCTCACTTGATTGTTGTCCTTAGAACATGAAGATCAGAAAATAATAGAATTATTGATCGAATCTATTACAAGAAGGCTGCAAAAAGCAATATCGAAATCTGGTGCCGAGATAAAAATGAATGCACCAATTAGGATGGTTAATCCAGCGCAGAAACAAGAATTGGCTCCTACCCAAGCTTTAAACCATGCCTCCGCTCCTAGCAGCCAGACAGGCCGGAGCAGCGAGGAGATTCGAGTCGACCACACCCCGCCCACGGCAGCCGCAGCCGCCATGACATCCGCGCCGCCGCGATCGTGACACTACCCAGCCCCGCGTCGGTAAATCCGGTAGGTTCCGCAGAGCAATTATCTTATTGTTATGATCAATGGCGATTGATAACTAAAGACCCCGTCATACTACCTATGATGGGTCAAAAGTTATAATAATAATAAAATCTTTATTAAAAAAAAAAAAAAAAAAAAAAAAATACAAAAGTATGAGATACCTTTTTTCCAAACCGGTTTTCTCAATCATATGAACCGAGTCCACCTGTCTTATCCGCATCCGAAACCCTTCAATACAGAAGGTACAATAAAATACATCACTGATATTATTAAGTAGTGAAGATATATCACAATGTAAACCATGTGAAGAACAGTTTCTCTCTAGTTATTTTCTTATCAAAATACCAAATGGTAAAAAACAGATTTATCATATAAAAATTCTTTCCACGCTAGCGGATAAAAAGCACTTTTGCCTTATAATTCAAGTTCGAGAATAAATTGTAACTATTCAATGTCCTTTCGTATTTTACAAAATTATTGAGAACCAGTAGGTTGTTTACACAAATCATTACGTTATTTGTCATCTATTTACTTAATGTATTATTTCTAGAAATTATCAAAATTGCAAAAATAATATCAAACATACCGAAAACTTTTTGAGTCTTTACGATTTATAATCAATATTGAAAAGAGCTATATAGTTCCAAATACCGTGTGCAATCCCTTGGCTTTCCAAAAATACCAAAACACGTTAGCTTGATTGAAGATAAGCGATATTTAATAAAATTAATATTAATATATTAATCACTTAGTGGCAGTTTTCTTAGGATTACAATATTAGTAAAGGACTTCCAATATTGATAGATTTTGTATCGACATCACTGCTATTTCGTACATACATGGTTAGTTTTTTCCACATCTCAGTGGCAGTGATGTGAGTGAAGCTCGCAGAATACTTGTGTTCGATTCATACATAAGTTCAAAAGAAAACGAAATATCAGTCACAAAAATCCGATCCCGATACCGAATGGGAGTAAAAAGATCTGTTTTGAAATGATTGTAATTTGTCAATAGTCAACCAAATATTGACCTTTTTGCGTCTCGTATGAATAAAAAATGCGAAAAATATGTCTCATGGAATAGAGAATAGATTAACATTAAATTGGAAAGATCTTTCTTTTTATGTTTATCCTCCCTTTTGTTTTATTACATTTAAAGTTTTAAGGAAAATTATTGCAGATCAAGCCGAGCGTATTGTCGTGGAACTATTTTGGGCCCACGTAACCCTGGTTTCCCCTATTTTTGGAATTAATTAAATTTAGACTAATAATGTGTTATTATCTGTTTCCAACAGTAACCCAAATATCACGTTGATATTATAGTAACTTCCCTGTCAGAAAGTTCGATAAAACAATAGGACGTGCGTTGGGTGACCTTCTTATAGAAGTACAACTTTCTTAATTTCTGAATTTCTGAATTTCTTCAGTATTTCAGTTACGTAGTAACTATTTAGTAATCTGTGATTTCAGTCCGGATTACAATACGAATCATTACAACAGTCATCGCTTCGCTATGTCATTGATCTTACGATCGACAGTAGGGTCTGATGACCCTGAATAGGAGTTTCTATAGACTTCGCCCTCCAGCTCCCAAGTATAACGTCACTGGGATCCATCATTAGTTTGGATTCCTTATCGAATTGGTATCCTAATAACAATTTCAGTTTAGAGTACTTATTTAACTAAAAAGATTGTCACTCTACTCATGCTGGTAACTGCTCAAAGAGTACAGACGACAAGTAAAATAATATAATTTAAAAATATTATAGTTGTTAATATCATAGTTTTTAAAAATAAGTTGTTTAGATTACCTATTGTGAAAAAAAGTTATTTACATATGTTGTACTAATACTCATAATAATAATCATATTACCTATTATAGATAATTCTTATAAATAAATAATGATCTGACTCCACCAGACATGCAGTCGCTCATACAACTGGTGTCAATATAAATACAACTAGAAATACTGCTGGAAAATGTGGCAAATTCTACTGTCTTCGCAAAATTTTATCGAAGAGATGTTCAGTGTAATCAATCAGATCAGTTAGCTTTCACAATCTTAAACGCAGAACCTGATTTGAATTATAAAATCATTGTTTTTTAATTTCAACTATACCTATAAATAGTTTAATTTACTATGGTTGATGAAACCATAATTTCTTATAAAGTCTCTAATTAGTTTAATTTTGTTAAATGGCAAAAACATTGTTGTTACATCACAAAAATTATAAATTATATAAGTACCTATACTACTAATTACATAAGTACATTTATTTTTTGATAATTACAAATATCAAAAACATAACCCTCTTTTCGGGTCAGTCGGGTCAAAATAAAATAAAATTAGTGTTTTAATATTTCACTATCTTTCAAAATCTACAAATTTATGTATCTAATCTCGAGGACGAAGCAATGAAGTATAATTAGTGATTAAACGAACTTACCTGAAGTGAAGTTCTATCAGAATTATACGAGTTGCTTCGTCCGAAGAGATTAGCTCCCTCCCAGCCCTATAACCCCCATATAAAGTGAAATATTAAGATTGCAGGCTTTCAACTAAATGAGTGTCGGTCAGTCCGGGCGGCAGGAGGCAGATATCAAAATACCCACAAAAAAAAAAAAAAAAAATATAGAAGCAGTTTCACTCTGCTTTCAACTTAGTGGTAGATTGGCGATTCCTAGACGTGGTACTACAAATTTATGTATCTAATCTCTTCGGACGAAGCAACTCGTATAATTCTGATAGAACTTCACTTCAGGTAAGTTCGTTTAATCACTAATTGTCCACCTATTACAGTTTATGAGATACAGACGGATGGACGGACGGAAGGACAGCAGAGTACGGAACCTTAAAAAAGTGACATTTCACGGAAAAACAATTCAGTTGAGGTAAAGTTGAATTGTAGGCGGTAGGCCTGTACTTCTTTTGTTTTGCGTCCCTTAACCTTTGCGTCTCTAATTAAATTTAACGTTACCTTTTTGAATGAAGTGCTTCCAGAAATCCCCGCAATACGAGGGTACTTGGCGTGCTGAGAGGTTTCCACTTGTAACTTGGGACCGCTGAGGAAGGAGGTCGTCTCGTCTCCAAGGCCGATGAATGTCAAGAATAATTGAGAGAATATTAATCTTTATCGTTTCATGAAAAACACTTCCGACGGTGTTATAGACGTGAAGACATTTATTCGACACTGTTTTTTTTTTTTTTTTTTCAAAAATGTTGAATGGAAAGCCTCTCCAGAAATATTTGTGGACCTTGACGCGGTACGCACACAGTCTTGATTAGACATCGAAACATATTTTACATCTTGTCATCAAAATTGATCGAGACCTCCGGAGACCAGCGGGCGGGGAGCTTTTTCCGCCAACGCGTCAGCTTGGCTATCCAAAGAGGAAACGCTACCAGCCTTCTGGGAACCCTGCCGTTAATCGGAAGCAGCGGCAGGCTTGAGGAAATTTTCTATATATAGATTGTATTTTGTACATATTTATTGTAAATAATGATAACATACTTTAAATTTTTTTTTGATTATTTTCATTTAACATTTAATAAATATATATAATGATCGAGTCACTTATGCTTCGCTTCATGCGTCATCTACTAATGCGCAAAACTTTAACTAAGCTATGCGAATTCAACTAGCTTTTAATAAGATAAAATCAGATTCCTTGCCTTACAGTAAAGATATTTGTATTGGCAAGCAATTTAAAAACAAACGGGAATCCACGCAATGTAACCACATTAAGAGAGTGAACAATCCTGTTACAGCAATTGTTATTACCGGTTAAGTATAGCCGACCTTGCCCGATGTTGGGTCCGATAATATTCCGATCGTTCCATTGCGGTTCGGAGATCGGATGTTAACGGTACATGCCGACTTGTTGATAAAGCAATAGATAGTTTGTGGGCTACGTATTGTTCAAATATTGCCTATGCGAAAGTTGTCTCAGAGAAGCTTTTTGGTCGTAGAAATGTATGGCATATAAGTTTATAGATCGATGATTTTGTAAAAAGGCAGTGTGCGATATATTAGGTATGCATAGAACAAAGTGAAAATACTTTTTGTCGAGGTTTATTTCGAAATGATTGCGCATTTTTAAGTGTTTTTTTCGCTGACATCTAAAAAAAAAGGATAGGAAAAAGTTGACAACACAAAACATTACAGAACAAAATATAAGACAAACAATGAAAAACTAAACAATAATGTAATGTTGCGCGATGCCAGAACATCTGATTTGCGTTGTTCTTTTCCAATACAATAAACTGCATTTATTTTTAAATACGATTTCTATAAACACGATACCTATCAAACACAAAATCCATGTATGACGCTAGGCAAAAACAACTCCGTCTCATCTGCAACCCTATAATCTTTGTACATAGTCAAACTATCCAATGGATGGATAACTGTACCCAGTTTCTTGCGCAGTGTCATGTATCCGCCAAGCTTGATAAGCCAACGAGTCTCCGTCTCCACGATGTACAACCCGGCTGAAGATTAACTGGCCTCTTGATAAGGCGACGGAAAGACATGGCTTTCCTTGTCCTTTTTCACACTCGCCAGCTTTGATAAACCGACGTAAAATGGGTAAAGTTTATGTATCTTTCTGTCTTTAGCTTTGTTAGTCTTTGGATGTTGGTTTAGTCGTGTTTGTTTTAGGGGTGCGAATTGAAAATAAATCGAATATTACCGGCTCTTCTCAGTACCTACCGATTAGGAAAGATCGATTCTCGCTAACGATTATTTATGGAAATCATTTTTTTTGTTTTAATTATATAAATGAGAGCGCGCTCATTATAAATAATGATATTGTTCAAATAAGACCGTAAAGTTGTCTGTTGGTTCAAAGATTTTTTGATGTCTAACTGTGGTTATTAGATTTACTTACAGTTTTGTCTAGTATTTTACGACTATTCACAACTACTTGAGATAAAAAAAAACAAATAGTCGTCCGTTATTATTGGACACTAAATCCGTAGAAATCCATACGATAGGCGGATTCCGCAGCAGCCGCTGATATATCTTCAACCTTCTTATGTGCTCTCCTCACTAAATAAATAGCTTTGACTTTGACTTTGGTCGGTATTGCGTTTATGACGTACTAGCCTAGGCCCGAGGCTCCACTCACATAATTGTTTTGTCTCTCACTTGTTGCACTAAAACGGTGACTGCGCAGTTCCATTCACACACATCGCAACGATATAAAGCACAGCCTAAAATCTTCCTTGAGAAAATCCCTCGTTGCCTAAGAGTTGAAGATTGAAATTCTACACATTTTGATTATCTCATTTTCATAATCGGTAATCAAGACGAGTTTTGATGCAACCAAATCGATTTATTGCAAATAATGTTTTTCTTTGACTAATTAATTACTTATGTGTTAACGATTTCCTCTGCATAATTATTGCTAATAGTGTGCCATTAACGCAATATAGCAAAATCTAGAGCATTCGTTAAGTAATCATTTAAATAGACCTACATTCTCACGAATACAATCTGTGTAATGCAATAAATCGATCCAATTATGTCGTTCGATTCTCAGGTTAAGTACACTCGGTTACAAAATTATTGAACACTTTAAGGCTTTGCAAAAACAAAACGAATTTAGACTGAGGCTGTTATGTCGGATGAAAATATAAATAAGATGATACTGAAACCATCAACAATAGTTTCTTTTTTGCTTGTTTATAAATTCTTTGAGTGATTAGGATTACGTCAGTAGATCGTAGCTCCGAAATAGATACAATAACTTAATAGAATTGTATTGAGTAGGACATGTGCTATTCAAGTATCTGATTGAAAAAAAAAATACAATTACTTTATGTTGTAATTGTTCTGTAGACTGTACATTTTAAAGGCAAGCACGTCTTGGTGAACTTTTTCTCATTTCCACTTAATACTGTAAACTGTAGGGTTGCCACACAATCGTTTCTTATTATTTTTATTGTTAAAGTGTTTTAAAAGCCGTATTTTTAACCAACATAAAAAAAGGAGGTTCTAAATTCGGTTTTATGTTTTATTTTATGTTTGTTTTGTTACCTTATAACTCCGTCAGTTATTAACAATTTGGAAAATTCTTTTTTGTTTGATAGGGTACACTTCTCGTTTGGTCCCATTGTCATCAGATCAGAATTTAATTACTTTTTAGTGTACTTTGAAGTCGATTTAAGTTTTTTGTAAAACAGATTTATGAATGCTTTATTTTCTTTATCTGATATTTCAATTTAATAAATACTTACATATGAATAAAAAAGTAGCAAACCAGCATATCCCGATGGTAAGCGGTTACCGTAGCCTAGACGCTTATGACACCAGGGGTATAAATCGCGTGTTGCCGACCTTTTAAAACATTTTCAAAACCTTCTTGAAGAAACCCATGCTGTACTCCCTTGGGAAAACTAGGGCGGCTTATATAATATAAAGTGCTTATCAAGGTCTGAAAATTCTAATATGGTGCCTGAAATAATCTTGAGACATGAATGTATTTTCTTTTCGTTCAACCGAGCAGAACTGTTAGAAAATGCACGAGCAATGACTATGATACAGCTAATTAAAATAAATCACTACATTGTATATCTTCCTGGTAGCAACGCTTCGTTAACCGATTAGAAATCATTCATTCATTGGGTTGCCATGACATCTTTCCAGATTTACCCGTTTCTACCGGGCTATCGCGTTCATGAAGCATTTGTGATTTCATACAATGACGCGATACGACGAAGATCATTAGTGGCCCCTGATTCGTTACGATTACCACCAGATACACGGTAGAGGCCCCCTGGTATGGTTTGGAGGGCGTCCGGGGAGTGTCCAGGTCCGGGTGGGGTTTAAAACAGTCCGAATTTTATACTAATTTGAACAGTAAGGCTCGCAAAAATAATGAATACTGATTATATTAACTATATAGTTCTATAAAAAATATTATAAAATACAAATTATATAAATTTTTCATCGTAACGTGAAAAATGTTTGGCATGGAATGTTCGGGCTTAAGGCGGCCCTCTGTGGCCGGCGCAACTTCAACGCAAGCATAGTCTAAAAGCTTGTTGTTTCATCCAACGTAATGTTTGACTGAGAAAAAAGAGAGACAGCATCAAAGCCGTCGGTTATCAGTCGGTAAATTCCGCTGATCACTCGCGGCCGCTTCGCTAGGTCGTCATTCATGATTTCGCATTTCATAAAACTTGTTCCAGGCGTTATACTTCTTGTGAAAAAATCTTACAAGTTTGTGAAAAAAAAGTTAGTTATTTAGAATCTCCAATACATTTGCAAGCCTGGTATCTAAATGTTTTCGTTACTTTAAAATTTATAGGTACATTAGATATGGCCAAAGTTCAGGTAAAATTTGAGCAAAAACGCTGTTTTTCGGAGGCTGTTACTGAATTTATTTCTCACTTTTTTTTAATTTCGCCTAGATACACGGCTAAATATAGTGCATAAGATACTAATTTGTTCAAAACATCTAACGAAAAATGTTTAACAACGCCATAATAAGTACAGAGGTTTTGTATGAAAAGTATGGCGAATTGAGTGCTCTTAAGGTCAATAATCCGTTCTCAAGCCCTTTATTGATTTTACAGATGACAACCCTAATTACATGAGATAAAAAAGAACACCCCATTAATTGTCCATGCATGGTTTGAATACGTTCAATATTAATTGTTCGTTCCGATCGCTTCACACTTTCCATCAGGATTCACATCCGTTAATCATATTTGTATGACACGCTTCTCTTGTGCGTGAGTTGCAAGAACATGCTTCAATAGACGCGTTATTTAATGACTTAATGACGATTTTACTGTGTATAGTCAAGTCTTGTTTGACCACAATCTCTCTAGGGTAAATGATTTAGCCCAAGGTGCAATGATTTCCTCATGACGTTTTCCAAACTCAAACTCATTGTAGGATTCGAACTCACGACCTTCATCAGAGAATTCGACGTCACAAACACTGGGCTAATAAATGACTAAACTCGCATGAATGAATAAAGGAGACCGAAACCGATTAACTGACCGGACACGAAACCGCATGCACGTATGGAGCCTACAAATTGATTTCCAACCCAATCGAAACCTTATTCACCTACCTTAAAGCTCAATCACGCTAGAAACTAGCTAGAAAATTAGGCACCGATAGTTTACCTTTCTCGCGGTAACGTCAATTATTTCTACAAACATTATATCTACCATCGTGATAGAAAGTAGGTGACTCGCTTTAAGAACAAAAGCTTCACTGTATTAGCTATTAAAACCAATAGAATTTTCCATTTTCCACGTTTAAATTAATAATACTTTATGCAGGCGTACACAATATCAACAATATGTCCCACAGCAAGTCGTGTGCCGTTCATTCGGTCACAACATTCCATTCTTTCGAACGGCTCGTTCGTTCGTTCATCATTCAGTCGTGAGTGATAACCGCGTCGGGGTGGACGTACGCGTGTTGTTCGCAGTTCCCGCGCCGCGTAGTTCCGAACGAGTTTAATTAATTTTTAACGTGATTTAAAAACACGCTACGGTTTGTTTGTGTGCAATATAGTGGATTTATTGTGTATTATCGATTACGCTTGTATGTGTGTGTGAAACGAGTTTTTTTTTCTGTGCACGGTTAAAACACTTGGATTTTTCTCTGGCAGCGTTTTTGTGGTAAGATCAAAGTTTATACGATTCTTTGTGAGTATCTCGAGAATGACAGTTTTTGTATTAATGAAAAAAGTGTACGTGTTGGCAATTTCCTTATCGCGCAGGTGTGGTTCAATTTTGTAGGTGGGTAGGTAGGTACCTACCTAAATAACTATAACTGGGTTGCTATGGACATTTGCCATAACAACACAAAATTTTAAAGCATTGAGAAATACGCCATAGCCAGTGTTATCGGGTGAAAAACTGTCAAGTGCGGGTTGGATTCGCGCGTTATAAAGTTCCGTAGGACAAAAACCTTTTCTGTTCTACCCACTTTTTATAAATGGTTATTTTTAGGGTTCCCTACCTCAAAGGTAAAAAAGGAACCCTTATAAGATCACTCTCTTGTCCGTCTGTCTTTCCGTGTGTCACCACCGATTTTCTCAGGAACGGTTGGACCTATCAAGTTGAAATTTGTAACAGATACTGAGGACAACAACAAGTAAGTTATAGGTTTTGGGTCAAAAACCTATATGGTAGTTCCCGTTGATCTAGAATCACGAAATTTGTCAAAAAGCAAGGTCTTACAGCACAAGCAAAGGGAAAATTCAGAAAAATTTAAAAAATTGAAAATTAAGGTAAATTTTGGTACTTTAAAATTTTTCGCCTACTATTCATTTCACAGTCAATTTGAGTAAGGGGTCATTTTTATTATTATTGTACAGAACCCTCCGTGTGCGAGTCCGACTCGTACTTGGCCGTTTTTTTTTTATAATAGGTACCTAGGCCTAAAACCGAATTTATTAAAGTGCTTATTACACCTTCCTATTTGTAGGATCCTAACTAGGATCCTAACTGGGATCGCTCTGACTAGGAAGCAGAAGCTGTTCTAACTGCGATTACACCTTCCTATTTCCTAGTTAGGATCCTAGTTAGGATCCTAAAAATAGGACGGTGTAATTGTTACTTAAAATGTATCTGTATGTATAGCTGAGCGAAAAACCTACCTTTTCTCGAAGCGCTTCGTCGTTTTTTTGAACCCTCATAACTTGGGTTTGGATTATACCAGATAAACAAAATTCTCAGGACATGATGTCAATAGTGAACTTATTAAACATATTAAGTTTCAATAACATAGCTCCTATACTTTAGATTTTATTGATATCTAAAAAACCCCGATTTCGTCACTGACTCACTAATGATTATCAAAACTCATAGGGTACTTCCTGAAGTCCTAGAAAGCTGAAATTTGGTATGTAAGCTCGTATTAGTACACAAACAAAAGAAAAATTATAAAACTTGGAAATCTAAAAAAAAAACATAAGCTACTTACAAAAAGAAGTGAAATCCCACCAAAACATTTTTATGTAAAATGTTGCCGCCAAGACATATGGCTCATACTATCAAAAAGTTATCAGATCTCATGTAGAGCCAAGCTTATAATTCTACATGCACTTACTCTACAAGCCCTAACTTCACAAACTCTACACACCGTAGTCAAAATATGTGGCTTGGCCGTTTCACTACTACAAGAACTAACAAAAAAGTAATGAACGACGAAAAGAACTAACAAAAAAGTGATGCGACGGTAGCGAAACGGCCAAGCCACATATTTTGACTAAGGTGTAGAGTTTGTGAAGTTAGGGCTTGTAGAGTAAGTGCATGTAGAGTTATAAGCTTGGCTCTACATGAGATCTGATAGCTTTTTGACAGTATGAGCCATATGTCTTGGCGGCAACATTTTACATAAAAATGTTTTGGTGGGATCTAACTAAATAATTTTAATAAAGCTGTGGAAAATAAATTAATTACAGCTTCCCTATACATATGTATTGCTATCAGTAGGTACTCTTTATTTTTATGATGCGATAACATTATCAATTATTAATTGCTCGATAAATCCGATTACCGGATGACACCTATTTTTTACTGGTTAAGCTACCCACTCCATTACAAGCTAATTATAAATACAAAATACAGCTAGGTAGGTACACCATAATACCACAGTTACAAAACAGTTACTATAATACCTACAAGTTTATTACAAATTAGAGAAGATTCAAATTAACAAATAGGACAGTTAGTTAACAAAAGCGTTAATTCAAATAGCTTGAACAAGCTTTACTTTACTGTAGGTAGGTACCTACCTACCTACCTAGGTAGGTAGGTAGGTACCTACCTACCTACCTAGGTAACACCTAACACAATAAATGGAAAGCAATTTTCGTGCACACTTTATTATGTACATTTCATATTTGTTCCAATAAATAAACTTTATCTTTAATTTAATTTATTTGATAAAATGCCTACTGTTTCCCGATTTTATTTTATTTTTGTTGCCAAAGATTATAGATATTTAAAATAATGTGATTTTAAAATTAGATTTAGGACACTGAATTTCCGTTATCTGATTTTCAGAGTGGCCGCTATTGCCTATTACTTACCCAGACAGGTCCTACTAATCAAAAAATAAACTACGTTATGAGCACCTGAAAATTCAGCATTTTAGGGTCGGCAAGGCGCGAGTGAGACCCCTGGTCTACCAAGCGTCTATAGGCTACGGTAACTGCTTACCATCAGGCGGTCTGTATGCTTGTTTACTGCGTTAGTTGTATAAAAAAACTGGAAATCGGCTGTAAATTCAAAAAGGCATTCCAGAAATTCCCTTGATTATGCTGATCCATCAGTCTACTGAAAAAAAAAAACAAATTGGCGATTTGCTATGATATTTTTAACTACTTATGTGCCAACCACTTGTATTTCCCAAGCAGTTACCTATCTCCAAAAAAAAACTGAAAAGTACAATCAACGTTAAAGTAACAGCAATCAAGCACATGTTAACCTCATGACCTCGCAATGCGAACACTGTTAACCTCTGCAGCGGGTGTCATGTCAGATTCTAATGATTGCTTATTAAACGACTGTTAGGCAATTTGGATTGTAATCGGTTTGGGGCCAGCCTTTCACAAGTAGCCGGCGTGGGTGCGATGGCTAGTAACTGTGGTTTCATTTAAGCAATTTTTTGGGCCCATCGATCATAAATTTTTCTCCCTTTCCTGGCGTAATATTTATTTTTTATTCCACTAAGGTGGCAAACAAACATAAGGCCCGCCTGATGGTAATCTAGATAACTCGCGCGATGCCGACCCTGAAGAAATCTCATCACACCCTTTTTGAAGAACCCCATTCCCCATTGGGAATACCACGGCGGGGATCAAATTCCACAGTCCGAGCGTCCGCGAATGAAAACTCCTTTTAGCCCGCACAGTTCGAAACAATTCTGGTTTCAATGTGTGAGGATTGACTCCCCGTCGATGGCGAGAGATGCGATGGTGGAAGGTAGCCATTGCAGTATTTGTTCAAAATAAAGATTTTTAGAGAAGTTGCAATGAAGTTTAAAGATGATCATTGGTGCCTAAGGATGAGCCTGAGAACTTGAGCACAAGTAATTCTATGTAAATAATTATACGTCTGCCGAGATGAGATCAAAAGCTGTTATTACCTATATATTTATAAATTTTAAAGGTTTGGTCAGTGATGTTGTAGCGTCACCTTAATTTAACACTTGTCGTTGTCCAACCAGAGATGCAATATACCTACCTAATGGCATACAATAACTTAGTACTTACTGCTAAAGGTCTGAAGTTCAACCTAGCACTAAACATGTCTAGCTTTCCGAAACATGGTACAGGACTATGTTGTTTAGAATTAAACATAGTCTTTGATCTAGTCAAGATATATCAAATAAATGGTGTCATTTCTGTTCAATTGCTATTTCATAGACATTAGTGTAAGCGTTAAGTTTGTGTTATCCATAGGTCCTTATATCACAGGCCGATTATCTTTACTAACCTCCTAGAACCCTTTAGAAAATGCCTCTGTTTTACAAATAGCCTGGCCGGACGACCAGGCCGATCAATGCATCTTCATGTTGCATCATGGCCGCCCTAATTGTGCTTTTGGTTTAAAGCGTCCTTCCCAAAAAATAGGGGGAACTACCTATTTGACAAACGATGGCGCGTTGATTATTTTCACACGTCAAGGCCCGTTTACAACTCCGTCGTGTAAGCCAGAACTTACGTAGTAACTATTTAGTAATCTGTGCCAGAACGTCAACCCAGTTGTTTGCAATATGGTTTTGTTTTATAAACAGTCATGACAATTAGGTACCACTAGGTACCTTCGCCGTTTATAAACGGGTGAACTTACAATTGGCTTGGCATATACCTGAGTATAGCTTCATAAAGCCTCTATCAAACGTACGTATCACTACACTAGATGCGGAAACACAGTTGAAGCTATATTAGTAGCGTCAGTAAACACATTAAACCTATTAGCTCGCCCGGACAACCGGACGGACTGACAACCCGTAACGGACGGGATTCGTGTCAGTGTGACCGCAGCTTAACTCGTAAGCTAGACTTTGTATTGACGTATTATAATCATGTGTTTGGCTCGTAAAAAAGGGATTCTTTAAGCATTTAGCACAAAACCATAACCTCAGCTTGACAGTACAACGAATAAAGACATACCTACAAGTAAAATAAATTACGTTCAATAAATCGTCTGGAGAACAACTAGCACCAATATATTAAATGAAAAAATATGGAACTTTCTTGAGCCAGACTGAAGAGGGCTTGATAGAGGGGAAACTTACATGCAGACTAATATAAAATAGAATAAAGTGTTCAGAGAATTTCAATCTGTAAAACCAAAGTTACCCTCTCACTGAAACTACCTCTAGATTATTGTAAGTGCACGGTGGTACACTCTTACCACACTTTACCACACTTAGTTTAAAGTCTCTTGCGCTGGCTTTGTACAGGTCAGCAAAACATTAGCGATCTCTTGGTTTTGCTGATGTGACGGTGATCACTTACCATCACGAAGGCCGTCGGATTGTTTATCACCCTTCTAACATAAAAGACTATATCTATAACTTTACGTAATAATTATATCATACGTCTTAGTATCATTAGAGAGAGAGAGATACTAAATGTGATAATTAGAGAGTAGAAGAGGATTCTAGATAGTGTGGCCAGGTGTCCCGATTTGCGCGGGTCGTCCCGATTTTCAGGGGTCTGGTGACACGTCCCGATTAACCCTTGATCGGGACGCCAAATGTCCCGATTTTTCACTAACCTCATGAATCTTTACTATATTTGATAATTTTGACAGGAAAAGTGAATATAACTAAGCTGCTACTACATAAAAATATTTTTGCTTTCATTTTTTCTCACCAAATTCAGACTTTCACTACTGTCCCGATTTGAAACCCAAAATCCCGATTATTTTATCCTTACGTTCCGAAATTCGAAGAAGATTCGAGGATTCTAATAAGTAGTTCGATTGCGTCGATTCAACTACGTTAGGACTGTATCAGTCGGGCGACAGTTTTTATGCAGTTATGTCAACTGCACAATTAGCACAAAATACTGCAGCTAATAAGCGGTCATGATGACCATGAAGTTTCTACCATCCTTACGATAATACCTACTAATTGGTTTTATATTGATCAGGGAAATTCTACACAAAATTTTATTGAAATAGTCTGTGCGAATAGATAGTCGTCGGAAGTGTTTGCAATCGATACTCGAACGTATCGTGTACAACCCTACTTGCTAAGTACACTTGTATGCAACAGGGTTTTTGTAAATATGTTTTTATAGCATTGAGTGACATTTTACTCACATAGTTTTTCTTTTAAAGTTTTTTTTTTAAATTGAGAAATTGTAATCAAGATTTTTACTTTAAGGGCCTTTAGACTCGGTTCAGCGACGTGCCATCAGAATTGTTGACGATCCCGAGCTCACAAGCGGTTTAGAGCCACTCAGTCTGAGGAGAGACTTTGCCTCGTTATGTGTGTTCTACCGCTTGTACAACGGAGAGTGTTCTAAGGAATTATTCGACTTGATGCCCACAGCTACCTTTCACCATCGCAACTCTCGCCATCGACAGGGAGTCCATTCACACACATTGAAACCAGAATTGTTTCGAACTGTGCGGGCTAAAAGGAGTTTTCTTCCGCGGACGCTCGGTCTGTGGAATGAGCTCCCTGCCGTGGTTTTCCCAATGGAGTACAGCATGGGGTTCTTCAAAAAGGGTGTGAAGCGGTTTCTTCAGGGTCGGCAACGCGCGAGTGATACCCCTGGTGTTGCAAGCGTCCATAGGCTACGGTAACTGCTTACCATCAGGCGGGCCGTATGCTTGTTTGCCACCTAAGTGGTATAAAAAAAAAAAAAAAAAAAAAAAACTTATATATGGTTGAACTTATTGATATCTTAGACAGTCCGCGTAAAATTCGCCAATTATAAACCATAAAAGATATTTTTTATAGTGATTTGTAAAAATGTATTTTAAGTAATTTAAATTCCACTAACGCGTACGGGCGCGCGTACTTCTTTCTAAATATTCATCGCGGTGCTATTGTTCTATGAACATTTAACTGTTTTAACTGTATTAATTCAAACATTAAATCCAAAAAGGCAACTATTTAATGTTTTTATGGGATAGGTATTAATCTGAGTACTGTTTTTCGTCGAGAGACATGATAAATATTTTAGGCAGCATTATTTGCCATTGAGTTTCGTCTTACTTCGTAACTATTTTATTTTTGCACCAGATAATGTAGTCAAAATAACACTGCGCTTTGAACCTTCCAGTGCCGGCACAGCGACTACTCTCAACCAAACTCTTTTTGGTGACAAAGAGTTTTACAGGGTCGGTAACGCCCTAAACCTCAGGTGCTGCAAACGTCATGACCGCTTACAGCCGGCTCAGGCGAGCCGTATTGTTTACTACCTTAGCAGCATAAAAAAATACTAATAAAAAATTTGCTATCCAAACTGTGTTCGGTTGTCCAGGGTAACTGTCACACGGACGTGTCGTCACGTAACTTGACGCCGAGTACCGGCACCGGCACCGTTCATTAGCATCGTATTAGTGACAAACAGATCGTGTTACACTTGTGTCACTAAGCGTACCCTGCATTTGGGAATTTTGAGAGCAGTTAATTAAAACGGAACTTTTGTGACTGAATAATTCTGCTTTTAATTAAAAAAACTTGTTCTTTTTGTCTTCAACAAATAAATTAACGATTTTGAGGATATCAAAAAAAAAACAGAAAATAAAGGGAATAAGATCAAGGAAGAAGAAGAAGAAATAATTTTTATTTGCCCACCATAGGAATATTATATCTAAGTTACAAACAATCATTGAAAATTAAAAAAAAAATAACAATATTATTAAACACAAACAAGATAGATAAAAAAAAAGAAATTATACATAGTTAAAACACAATATACATGGGGGACAAATATGGCCTACAGCTCAGCATTATGCTTAATTAAGGAACACGATTTGAAACATACATGCAAATTGCTTTAATATTACGTAACGTACCATAATAAAATACTTTGTCTTTGAAATAATTATTCATTATCTCACCACCGTTCGCGTAAAATGCTTAAATTCAGTTTTCAGTTTTCATTCTCGTGTGAAAACACTAACTGGAAAACGCTAAGAATTAGAGCAAGGATAAACAAAAATTGTATTAGAAAATTGTAACCGTTTCGGAAGCCAACCTTTCTTGAAAGATTATTGACTCGACAATGTGTGATACGGTGTAAAGTTACAACTTATATCGAACTAAGCTCTGACTTGTCACACTAAAACGGTCACTATGCAGATCTCTTTAATTACAACATCATGGACACATTACCTAAAACCTTCCTCATTAAACCTCCTAGGTAACTGTGAAAGCTCCATCCAAATCTATGCAGTGGTTCTAGAGCTATAAGCACACTAACGAACAGCCAGATAAACAATAGAAAGTAGCATGGTTCAACAATGTCACACAGTTCTAAGGAAATGAGACCAATCGTGTATCGATATCGAATATAGGTTTATGAGTAGTTATTATGTACTTGAGTAATACACGTGATTCTGATAAGTTGGCAACAATAGGTCCACGTGCGATGTAAAAGTACGATTGTAATGTAAACAAATAATTTGATGATACCGTTATATTTGGTGGGAGTTTTGTTTCTTCTATAGAATTGCTGATTTCGTTTTTGGCTCTATATGGACCAATAGACAACCAACAAGCTTTTGTCATAGACTTAAAAGAAATGGAGACGGAACAAGGCCTGCAATAAAATTGAATCCAAAAAACTCTGCTCCTATCACGTATAAATGTACACCACTCACTCACACATAGAAACTCTGCTCAGCCCGAACATTTCATTGCACACATGCGCATTTACGGATAGACAAGTCGCTTCAGTTTGTTAATGGCAGTGATCCGTCTGAAATTCTTTTACGTCTATGGCTTTTGTATGATGGGAATCCCAAAAAGCATTCACACAAGAAGGATACACTATTAATTTGGCCAATGACGTCAATCCAACCTTTTTTAATCCAATCTTTTTTCTAAACGCAAAAAGCAAGTTAGGACAAGCATACGAGAACCGGTATCGTAATATCAAAGCGTATTGAATAGATGGACAGCAAAAAAGCTCTATTAAGATCGAAGGGCAAACTAGAATAGGGCATTGTCCACCAGATAGCTGATTCGGCGTGACGTGAAAATAATTAGAAGATACTATCGTTTTTGTGTTGCGGATAGAAAACCTTGTAGATATAATCTTGAACTAACTGTATCTTTGTAACGAGATGTTTTATTTATTTTGCGCTAATAACACGACTTGATTAAGCTTCTCTTTATTCGTTATTGGCCGTAGATTGGGTTGCTTTTTGGAGAAACCTTTCTTAGTACTCCTAATTTATAGAACTACTTTTTTTTTCTTATATCTATATTGTCTTTTGTTCGTTTTCAATATTTAAAACTTTGTCTCACACAATAAGGTTCATTTCAAATCAACAAATTCGTTGCTGCAGTCATCAACAAACTTAGTATACAGGGTGTAAGGGACATCGCCGCACAAACGGATACCATGGGTCCAGGACATGATTCTGGACCCCCCCATGTTGGAATTTTTCGTCGGTTTTTCCCAAATTTTTTAATATTTTTTTGAGTTTTTTTTACTTTAGACTGTTCATAATCGTTATTCTTACCTAACCCAAAGAGATTTAAAATAAATAAGTTATTAATTCATTACTTTCACTAAAAGTAGCAATGTAAATAAAACTAGAAACGGTGTCTTATGGCGATATTCGCCTGCAGTCAGCGACATACTACGTAGGCACAACGTTATCGCGCGTTTAAATCGCGGTGTTCACAATACATTGCGCGCTCGAAAATGACAATTTCTATAACCGATCATTAACGAGGTGAATGACTTTCACAATTTGATTAGTGGCATTAGGTGTAGCCTTTTCGCGAAGTTTGCGTTACCATGCGAAATACACCCTGTATACAGCTACTAAATGATCACCTTTTGTTTCCATTTCAAATAACTCAAAACCGTGCGGCAATCAACGAAGACATTCCTTTAAAGATACGTATCTTAAGAAATCGTTAAGTTTAATCGACTTTTTGTTTTAGCAGCTATTGTTTCTGACATGACAATTGTCAAAGATAGAAATTGTGATAATATTCGCTAGCATTGGAGTTTTGTTCCGGGTTTTTTTATATTTCATAATTCTTTTGACACTATTCAAAACAAAATACGATCAGTTGTTTCGGAGATACGTTATATATTACTTCCTTGATTAAAATGTAGTAGTTTGCATTACAAGTCTATTAAATTCTTAAAAAACTAGATCACCTCTTTGTTTCATTGCAATTGAAATCCAATCACAGTTAATGGCTTAGTTAATTGTATAATTTAAATACAACAATTTATGATATCATTTAAACTGAACCAATTTGTTGGGCACTTCCCACATCACCTTTTTCGGACGCTTGTCTATTTTTGACTAATAATAATTAATAACATTAATCTTAGCAAGTGATTAATGTATATTGAGTTGATCTGATGTAGATTCATTGCAAAATATTTCACTATGATTTGTTTATATTCCCATATGCAGAGATAAATGTGTACCTTGGTCGAATTTTGTTAAAATTTCATTTATTTTTTTGCGCACAATGGATAGGAATTTGACAACAGTAAAGTTATGATGCAAAGATTGCTCCTGCTTACTTGAGGTATCTAATGCTTTATCAGGTTTTTTTCTTTTTTTAGAGGGATGCTTTACCAGGTTAATAACTATCCCATGTGTTAATCCAAACATACGTTTATCGAGTCGCAAACAAAACTATCACGTTCACAAGCTCGCACGTTTCAGTAGTTAATTCTAATTACTCCCCCGAAAATTCCTGCTACTGTCTCTTAGATCGTCGTCTTCGGCCCATCGATCCGGAAGGCCTCCCACACTACATTTAACTTACCAAAGCACTAATTAAGTCAGCGTAGGGCGTTATTCTCGACTCGTATTACTAGTCCACCTACACTCCTCTATTGATGGAGTGTGGTGGGCAGGCTTGAGCTATAAAATTAGCGATTATGAAACTTACTGACAGTGGTAGGTATGTCGTAAATTATTTGTCTTAAGATTTATTTAGTGTATCAGATTAGGATTAGCTTTTGGCGCCATAAGGGCACGTTTTTGATTCAACGCAGCCGCATACTGCTCAAATCATCATCATCTACCTGCCCTATTCTAAATCATTTGGGATCAGCGCAATATATATGCTTCATCCATTCGGCTCTTCTATCTGTCATACCAGCATTCAGTCCTCCGCAGAGGTTTGTACTGTTTTGTCTCTTCAAAGCCAATATAATAACACCTAAAACAGCTTGTGCTAGACATAAATAAAAGTAATTCCAACTTTTATTTATGTCTAGCACAAGCTAGAGGACATTTCCATGAACAAATGGATTTTAATTTTTGGTGGGTAATACAGTGAAATTAAGTGCCACTTGTTACTTGCCAATAACGTATTTGTGATCGGTACGTTCGGTACCACAAGGTCCGTCGACCTCACATAGCCTCGGCACGATCTGATCTAGGCGAGTACGAATTCGATCGACGATCAACACTCGAATGCTTTTTGTACGTAACTGTACAACTAGCGATGGCCGTAGTTTTTTTTATGGTAAATAGGTGCTTGGTTATCTACGTGCTTACTGTCTGTTGAGTATCTTCGTTCAAATAATTTATCAGAAGTAATCGTGTAAAATTAAACTAGTATTAAAAAAAAAATTGTTTGTTTGGAAAGAATTTATTAAATTACTGACATGTTTTATACCAACAAAGATATCAGTTAACGAGTGATATTCTCAAACTTATTTCGCTGTATCATCTAATCTCTGTTACAAACTCACTTCTGACTGTACTCGAGTACTATTATTAATATACATATTGCTTTAACTATTTACATCTACAAATTCTTTTATAGTTTCTGAAATTTTTATATTACCTAATTAACAAACATCTGCTTCGCTCTATTATTCCTTTCTTAGTCAAGCGTAATTCTTTCTTCTACCATAAAGAGGCAAAGACAAATCCCGTACAGTCTCTTCAGTAGTTGTCATGTCATCATTATCAAAAATGCTAACGTGTTGATTAACAAATTTGCGTACATTCCTTTTTTTTTAATAAACACTGATATTAAGCCCTATTAATATTATAATGCAAACACAAACACCCGCGAAAACATTAGATCACACTCGGGAACGGGCGTAAAAGCGCGGGATGACAATGTATAATTTTTTTGTGTACTTACATTGGTTCAACACACGTGAATGCCTTGCCTTTACACATTTGCTAAAGGAGTGTCCCAACTCCCACGAAACCCAGCCCACTAGTGGGAAACTCCAAACCAATCTTTATCATTACATCTTTTGTTTTTGTGAGAATTAGTATCAGATTTGGAGTACCTACGGTAAAACTTATGTGCATAATAGTACTTTCAAAAAAATGCTAAGAATTTTCTTCTTGACAGTCCACGGCACGAGTTAAGACCAACGTCTATTGTTGACGTAACAATTTTAACGCTTACTTCGTTAAAATAGAAAAACAACTTTTTTACTATTTGTTTTTCTTATATTTGCACTTGTTTAGTGAGAACTTTTCGGTTCACTCGTTCCGTAGACGGGAATGCTCGTTTTCTTTCCCTCGGAAAGTTTCTATGGGATTTATGTGCAGTTAAAGGTTCGTTTTATAACTTTGCTGTTTACTTGAGAATGTACACATAATAAAAGTGTTCGAGGAATTTCCACTGTGATTCTAAGAGTAATTCTAATCGTAACTATAATATTATAAATGCAGTCTAAAGTACCTATAAAAGTAATATTCTTAATACTTTGAGCACCATATAGCTCGGACGAGGGGCTCTACCGCGTAACTTTGGTGGTAATCGTAACGAACGCCATCAATGAATTTCATCCAATCAGGGCCCACGAATGGACATCGTGCCACGTCATTGGATGAAATCAATAAATGGCGTTCATTACGATTACCACCAAAGATACGCAATACTAATAATATACCTTACAAACTAACATAAATATTATAGTAAAATTTTTTTTGCTAATATTAACACCTAAGCCTATGTTAGTAAACACAAAACTAAAACACTATCACGTCTTTGTGCGATCAATTGTTAATTTTTAACCGCAACGATGCCTTACTGTCAGGTAGACCCTACCCAATGAGTTTTGGCGACCTTATTCACGTGCTGGAACACAAAATTCAGTTATGACGAGCCAGTTGGCGAAGTTAGTTAAGACTCCACCTATTGCGCCGCATGTCGTGGGTTCGATTCCCACACAGGACATGCATACAACATAAAAACCCTGTCTATCTAATTAGCTAGGACTCATCTTATAACAACGTAAAAGGTACTTGAATTCTCCATGCAAGTTCCTCACACTATTGAGACCTAAATACAACCTACGTCTCCAACCACCTGAAGCGTGTACCCATTCAATTGTTTCTATTGTTATTGAACAAAAAACGATCGGCAATTGGCCAGGAGCAAGGTCCCCACGCTCTCACGTTTTATGTCAGTCTGTTTGTACGTAACACGTGGAATTTGAAGCTATACTTATAGGTATAGTTTGTATTATAGTTGTGTAATGACCTTGAAAGTGCTGCTTGTAGAACTGATGCAATTAGAAATGGTCAGATTCGCAATGTCAAGCGAAAAATGCATTCAAACAAATCACATAAAAAAAATTGTAACAAAAAAATTTTTTTTTTTCTATCTGCAAAGGCATTTGGTTGGTTTCGGGAATGCGCGATCTCTCGTTACTCGGAGTTTGAGATAAAATATTGTATCATGATGTTCTTAGGATATAATCGACTCCAAGAATCGTACTAGCAACATTATGCAAGAGCCCATCAGAAGTGCGTAATTGAAAACAGAACCTCTATGCAATAAAATCTCTTTTATGAACCTTACGGCTCTTCACGGTGGCATTATATAATCAATTAACACAATACCGCTAACTTTATGTCGTAAATAGTAACTGTTTACTTTGAGCAATTTCCTTTAAATTCTCTGTGAGTTAAGAACTGTTCACACGCTCTTGATCTCGCTGCGATACCGGACATGTTATCTTTATGCTGTTGTATGAGCCAGTATTTTGCTTTCTTACTTTTGGATGTAAGGTATTTGCCCGGCTGGTGGCCAGATACTTCCCGAGTCTGGAAGCGCAGCATCAGATTAAATTCCACTCACTCCTATTGCTCTTGGTTAACCCAGAAAAACCTGTAATTGGCTTATGTTAAGTTTATATTATACTTGTTGTTTACTTATATATAAGAAAATATGATGTTGGTTTTTTAAATAAATAAAATAAAAAATAAATTATATTATGCAGAAATGTTGGTGACTCCAACAAAAGCAGCTTTTCAAACCGGTATTAGAGTCCATAGTTTTTATTAGGGCTTTTTAAATAGAAAATAGTTTCATTTCATGAATCTCATCTAAATAGACTACTGTTTCCATGATCGATCTCTGATCAGATCACCATTACAAGAAAACATAATTTTGTTTAAATGTCGTTGTTTATCACAGAGCACGGAATCAACTCAATCAAGTGAATTCAATTGTTCGATTTGATTCCGTGCGTGTGTTGTTTATGAATCTGCTGACTTCCATTGGTTTTTGTTCACCTACGAAAATATTAAACTTTGAAGAACATGTCTGTCGCTGTGAGGATAAAGAGTATGTGTAAGATCCCTTATGTAATGGTGTGTGGTCGATGATAATTTTGCATTCTTTATTGAGATAAGTATTTAGTACTTTACTGATGTTTATTTTATTTACTGTAACGAATAGTGGGTGGCATCATGTCGGAAATTTTGTTTACGTTATTCTTTTTATGAATTTGACAAACTTTTATGTTTATGATTTCGAAAACCATAATGAGCTTGAGTTTTCGATGAAGTTATAGAGAAACGTTCCCCTGGTGTTGCAAGCGTCCATAGGCTGCAGTAACCGCTTACCATCAGGCGGGTCGTATGCTTGTATGCAACCTTAGTTGTATAAAAAAATAGTAGATATAAACAAATTTGGCTAGATATTTTTTTGTTAAAATTCTTTTTAAACACATATTTCATGAGTTATCTAATGCAGCCTGCAGTGTTATTGACATTGCTAATTCGACCATTTCTAATTGCATCAGTTCTGTAAGCATTCGTTACAAACAGAAAAACATAGATATAATATGTAAGATATAGATGAAAAAGAAACCAAGGTTACAAAAGGGTACATTAGTACATTATCATGACCTTAATTACTTGGAACGATCGATCATATTTTGTCATTCGTAACAGATTATCATGATCTTCATTGATCGGTCGGTTCGCTTACCTAAAATAAAACTAATGGAATTTATTATTATTTATGCATTGATTGAGTTTAGTATTTTTTTTTGAAGTAGTTAACAAACTTACGGCCCACCCCCATGGTACGTGGTCATTGACACTTGCAACAAATTCAAATTCAAATTCAAAAAGCATTTATTCAATTTAGGCCCTGATAAGGCACTTATGAACGTTAACAAATGGCTCTACACCGGTTCCAAATACAACTTGAACTGAGAAGACTCCGGCAAGAAACTCAGCAAGCGTTTTTTTTTTTAAGCATGTAAATAGAAGTATTACAATTACAAAATATATATAACAATAGCCTGCGAAGCGAACAATTCATTCAAATGCCTTTTTGTCATCTACAAAATCAGAAACTAAAACTCAGAAAGGGTTTGAGAGAGGTAGAGCATAGCGTTTATTCGCTCAAAGAGCAGCTCGACTGGGGAAGTACCTCCACCTTACGGAATACCGCAGCCAAATAACTTTATGTCGTGTAAAGTTGTGTTCCTGCGCGTGAGTAAGGTCGCCAGAGCTCATAGGGGAGGGGGGAAAGGTCGGTAACGCGTGAGCGATGCTTCGTGTGTTGCAAGCGTCCATATGGCTACGGTAACCGCTTACCATCAGGCGGGCCGTATGCTTGTTTACCGACCTAGTTGTATAAAAAAAAAAAAAAAAAAAAAAAAAAAAGAAACTTTATAGTACCCTTTCGTGCATAACTTCTGTTTAACTATCTTTTTGAATCTATGTATAGGTAGCTCTTGGATTTCTTTGGGTACTTTATTATAGAAACGTATACATTGCCCCTTGAAAGAGTTAAGGACTTTGCTGAGCCGAGTTAAAGGTACAGCAACTCCAGGGGTATCACCCGAACGTTGCAAACTCTGCAAAAATCTCATCAGAACCTTCTTGAAAAGCTGCCTTGGGGCCAAGCATGGGGGCTGTACTACTTTGGAAACTCCACGCTAAGTCATGCATGTCATGTAAAAAGTTTCTTAGCATATTTTCAAATTAAAAAAAAAGAACTCGGTCGTGAAAATAAAAAGATTTGTATTTAGAACACTTAATAGATAAACACACATGCACACATGGGCAGTGTGATGCACCCATTCGGTCAGTGCGGTAGTTCAAATATTTACACTGGCCCATGCTGGTAAGTACTAAGTAACATGAGCCAGACTACTGTTACGTGATTGTACTGTATCATGTTATGTTCCATTTGTATTTTATGTATTTTGTTACTGTTTAAGACAGATTTGAATTGAAATTGCATGAACGTTTCCTGGATGATATTATGCAATAGGCACCAGTGTGCGTTTTAAAGAAAATTTACTTGTAAAATATTTATCTATTAAATTAAATTACTCACTTACTGTCAATTATAACTGAACTAGCTTTTGCCCTGTGAGTTTATCCGCGTTCCCGAGTAATTATATGTGCCAAACATTATCGAAATCCATCACATCCATCGGCGTGACACTCATGACACAACAAAAATTCATAAAAATCCAGCAGTTTTTTCAACTTGCTTATATCGTTTTTCCTCATTCGATTACGGCGAATTACCTACATTAAACACATATATCTTTAACGAGCGTAACTTAAATATCACTTAAAACCCACTTACAACCTTCCTACATTTCATCAGCCTAGTAAATCGGTTAACATGCCTATCTTGAGTAATTAGCCCCTTTTCACCTATCTTTGTAATGTTTACTTAATTCTGACTGACAAAGAACATACGGTACGATGTTCATTTATTTCTCATTTGAATTTGGAACCTGTTATCATCGAATGGGTAGACATTCTCCTTTTAAACATTACAAACGTTTCTATAAAATCACTTTAGAACAATAAAAAAAATATACGTTCTATATTTATTTGAATTAGGAATTTAAAAATATATAAATCCATAATGTTCTGACTTTTGATCGAAATTGCTGAATTAAATGTTGGTAATCAGTAATATTACCAATACTTTATCATAGAATTATTTTTCAAGCGATAAACAATGAAATTACTTAAACAATTCTGACATAGACAAGTTTTTTTCCATCATTATCTTTATATAACCTTAATAGCTTCATATCGATCATTTCTCAATGAAATTATTGACCACAAATACTATTTTTTAATTAAAATCAACATAGAAATTGTACTGGATTTTTATGATTTGATCAATTAATGGTCCAAACAATTTATTCTTCGGACGCGCGTGACACTTTTTAAGACATTAATTTGGTCTGTTCATAGATTTTTCACGACGCCTGAAGATATACAGGTCGTTGTTTTGGTCAGCGACGAGCGACTCAGGGTCGATAATACAAATGATATTGGTGCTAAAAAATATATAAAAAAAATAAGTACTTTATTTTTGTTTTAATAATAAAAATTAATAAAAAAAAAATTTGAAAGTCATGTAATAAGCTAAACTGTAGACAATACTCAACGGGAGTACGAGGGAGTAAAGGGGTGGGGCGATGGCGGCTTGCGCCTAGCTCTAGTCTGTGCACGTGCCTAGAAACCATACTTTGCAGTAATTTTATTTCAAATTGAATAAGGTATTTCTCAACATATTTACAGTATTTAATGGAATTAAGTCCATTTTTGGGGAATATATATTTTGTACTACCGCTCCTGGGTCGTTTGTCACTGACCAAAACAACACCCTGTATAAGGTCTTTCTAAAGTTATGGCGGATATTTTTAGGGATGAATGTAAAGGATTAGTAATCAAAAAACATATTACAAAAATAATCCGTATGATAGTTCAAGAAAAAAAAATCAAAATTGTACTTTATGTAGGTACCAGGTATTAATTTATAAATAATGTAGTATTTTCCATGTACGGATTATTTTTCTAATATTGCTTTTTGATTACTACTACTTTAGAAAGACCTTACTGCACGATTTTTAACAAATTTGGTGTTGCTACATTGTTCAAATTATCTTTTGTCCAGTTTAACAATACTTTCTTGTCGTATATCGTATTTATATCATGTTTTTTATTAACAGTTATTTTAGAATCAGAAGTAAGTCAGTAAGTGGTGAATTGGTGATGTATTCTTGATAAACAGTTACTACGACTATGCTATCAATACAAATGCACTCATTATCAACAACACTTATTGATATTAGAACAAGTACCTACTGTATTATAGGAAAAGTCTATCGATAAGTTTTTTTTAATTAATTTGCTGCAATCAAAGGCCGCAAATTTATGAATTCTAGGAATTGATGACACAGTGGCGCCTCACGGATCGGAATGTATAATTTTCACAGAAATGCTCACGGATATGATTTTATTTACCTTATATGTTTTGTAATGACTTTTTTAATTATATTTTTAATCGACTTAAAAAAAAAGGAGATTATCAATTCGACACGCATGTATGTAATATTATTGGAACTGCAATATATTCACATATGATGATCTATAAGGGCTTCCAAACAAATATACATAATTTCATAGGTTAATATGTATGTATGTATGTTTGTCCACGCATATCTCCGAAGATATTAATCGGATTGTAACGATTCTTTTTTTATTGGTTTATATTTACTTCAACTTAGGAAACAGTGCAAGTTTTATCGAAATCGGTTCAGTAGTTTTCAAGATATGGACAAATATGTGTGACGGCCTGGCTTATTGATACGAGCTACGGGTGTGGTGTCAAACCTTTTAGAACATCTTAAAACCATGCTCAAACTCTAGTGCATTTAAGAAAAACTAAAAATTATGAAATAAAAAGTAATTTAAAAAAAAACGACTTCCAAGTACACTAAAACCATCTTAAAACCTTGCTCAAACTCTAGTGCATTTAAGAAAAACTAAAAATTATGAAATAAAAAGTAATTTAAAAAAAAAACAACTTCCAAGTACACTAAAAGGTATGAAATAACTCTAACCTGACACTGATTGAAGTTAGCGAAATATTTTCAATGGAATACGTCGTGCTCTTTATAGTATCGTTTTCGTGGAAAATGTATTACCATTGGCTTTTAATAAAATATACATTTATCTTAACTACTGTGGTGGTTATTAGGAAAAAAAATTGGTAGTGTGATAGTTTAAGTGGTTTCTGATGATCTTTTAATGTTCTCTATCTTCACGCTCTCAATGATAATTGATTATAATACACACCTGTAGTGTATCATATAATCTTATCTATGGATTATCGATTTATAGTTAAACAAATTCCAATAAATAGTAGATTAAATAGTTTAACTAATGTACCTATCGGTAGCGTTAGATATAGACCTACCAATTGTATTGTTCTGTGAGATTATGTGACAAAATAAAATTTATGGTATTTTGGATTACTTACCGTTTTATTTGCCTGTATGTTATACGTTTTATATACCTATACGATTAAAATTTACTTGCCTATTTGATGGAAAAGCAAATGACACTGTTGCAGGCACCCTCTTTTTTCCAAAACCTGACGTATAGGAAAATGAAAAAAGTTGTTGGCCACATAAATCTTTCAAACATGACCAAACAATTAAAAAACCAACCATTTATTAACCTACCGCGCCGGCTATATAAGTATATCTCTACCTTGAATTTGGATTTTCTTGCAATATTTTTCTTTATTATCAGATGGCGTAGCGTAATGGAGGGGGAGTGCTCAGAGGGCGCGGAGGGCTGGCTCCTAGTCCGGGTGCACGTGCCCGAGTTGAACGTGCAGAAGAGTCTGCAGTTCCCCAGGGATCAGCTCGTTTGGGACGTCAAGCAGCAATGTCTCGCTGCTCTGCCTAAGGTCTGTTAGTTTTTTTTTATTGATCCACAGATCTATGATGTGGGTATATAGGGTGACTGGTAAATAGTAAAGGTTTCTTAGACACATGATTGTACTCATGATAACAAACAACTTTTCCAAAGAAAAAAATGGGGAAAATAAATAAATTAAATAAATGCTGATGGTGTATTCTTATTTTTGTTAGATACTAAATATCAACTCATGTGCTAAGTAAATTTAAAAAAATGATTCTTTAGTAAAGTTGTTTGTTATCATGAGAACAATCATGTGTCTAAGTATCGTTTACTAATTTCCAGTCACCAAAAAAAATGTAATATGATAGTCGTTCAAATCTAACTTTTTTCTGTGGATCGAATTCAGCCGTATGTTTAATTTGTAATCAATGTTTGTATTTTATTAAGTTAATCACCGATTTAAACTATTTGCGTTGTCTACGTCTCAGCGATAAATAAATTGATTATATCGAATGAATTTACGTATATATCATATCTTATAAATCGATTAACATATTTGTGAATGATTGTACGCAACTCTGATATAGGTAATATGTGTATCAAAGCCACGTGTTCATTAGCCTACTTTTAAACTATTTCACAGTTTAAACTGGGGCAAAAAACTCAGTGTTCGAACTGTTATTTAGTGCTGGCCACAAACTTTCGCTTATTCAAATTATTTTTCTTAATTTTGTAAAGAGTTATTATTCAATATGTTAACATCGCAGCTCTAACTTGTTTTATTTAGATTACTTCATAAGTTACCGTAATATTTAGCCAGCTGTATAATGCATAATCATTCTACAATCGATTCTAGTTCACCATATATATGTTATTAATAAATATCCAATTAATACGTAATCAAGTAACGAGGCAGTCCCCTTTCTACGTAACTCATTCAATCTATGATCACAATTAAAAATTTAAAAATAAATCTGTATGTGGTCACAGAATATAAATTCCAATTCCAATTTAAAAATTAACAAGGTGACGTTCACTTCAATGTAATTGATTCCCAACAACTTTCAAGTATAAAATACACAGACAATTAAATCTCGAATAATTGTAATTTCGCGAAAGTAGTGCAAACGTCAACGTCTTGAATTTTATCGATAAGCGAGTTTATTTTCAATTCAAATCGATTTCGACATTGAAATGCAAATATCAAATTATCGGAGACGGCAAATTGCGAGTCGTCAGAATGTTTACCTAGTTTAACTCAGATAACACGACGAGAAATGTCTTTGAATTCTGATAAATAAGATTGTAAAAAAACGAGTAAATTTGAGACTACCAAGGATGTCATCTGTAATCAATAAGTCTTGTGGTACGTTACAAAAAGCTTTATGTTAATAGAAATACTTATTGAAAATTCCAAATTTGTCATAAATAGTAAGATTACTTTAAAAGTTAAACTTTTGGAAAAAAGACATATGCCAGTATGAAACATTTAAAAAAAAAACCTCTCATGAAGTTTTTCGCCGGGTCTTTTCAACTGACGACTAACTTCGAAACTGGTAGTAACATCAGAATCGACCTTCGTACCCTCCTGGGGTCAAAACTGAATGGATGGACTTTCACTTACAAAATAAGTGTGTATGAGAACGTAAAATGACGTTTGACACAATATAATATTTCTGCTACACATATATACGTGCAGGCAGCGATACGTAGGCTGCCGTAGGCGGGACAAGTCCCACGACCGTCGTAAATTGCAATAAACGTTGCATTAAAACATCACTGATTCAGTTGAGCACGATAAATACTCCTCGCAAGCTCATGCACTTTTTTACGTTTTGTTTTCTGCGAATATTTCCGCACTACACGTATCATTTCACTGATCAAATGTCAAAGTATTTAATCACGCTTTCGAGAGAGGGCTGCAAAGTTGAATCAGACCACGTCATTTAATTGTTTGCTACCGGCTTTAAATGTCGATACTGCCTGCTTACTGGCCGTCGATAAGTTTTTTTTTTTTAATTTGTTGGCGTCACACGGCTTGTGTATTTTGCCATTTTCCAGTTATATTATAAGTTCTAGTCACAATAAATCACGTTCAAATAGTCCTCAGTCAGTCACTGTCCATAAAAGTCATGTTTTAGTACAATGGTGGTTGTACTAAAACTTTTCACGGACTTCTTGAGACAACTTGAAAAGGTACGATACACATGATTCATTTCATTTCACTTCACTGGTGCACATGGATTGATCTTTATTGGATAAAATACCACCGATAATATGCAATAAAATTCAAAATACACGAATTTGTGAAAATAAAAATGAAAACGCTATGTCACTCTGCAAGTTCCCGCCAAAAAGTCCTCCGTCGATAAGTTAAAAACATCGATAAGCTAGGTTTTTTTATCGCTATCAAGTCATTCCCAGAGTGCTAGAAGTCAGATTTTTAGACATAAATTTGAAAAAAAAAACTTTTTTTATCGTTACCCGTAAAACCTCGTAAAATTACATTAATTTAATATCTCTGTCTGCTATATGATCTGTGAAAATAAACCAGGACACCTTTTGCGCTATAAAATTGTAACCTAATTCTCTTTGCTTTTGTAGTTCCAATAAAACGAGATTAATTTTGGAATGACAAGCTGTTTTTATTGCAAAGGAATCTGTTTCGTAACTTCTACAAACATTTAATTACGGTCGTAAAACACTGCTTTATCTGTTAACAGTCGTTTTATTTACACCTTATCTCCTTTGGCTTCAAAAATAATAAAAATATATTAATTGGCGCCCCTTATTTCTTTTTTTTTTTTTTTTTCAGTGTCGTTTTCATTCGAGGCATAAAGAAAATGTTTGTGAATATGTCTTTATTAATGTCAAGTGAAATTTCACGTGAAAGCGCGCCAAAAAGCCTCACGTTTCTCTTAAATGGGACATTAAGTTGATTTAAATGACTTTATTTCACTGCACTTCACTGTTTATAATTTTAGTAGGTAAGTGGACAGAAATGATTGTATTAAACCAATATTTGAAGACATGTCTGGATTTTCTAAACGAGCCTTAATGTCATGGCGGACATGTCGATTAGGTATATTACCGATCGTATTGTTAAACTACAATGAGCCTTTACTCCGCATCATCATCATCAGCCTATAATATCCCACTGCTGAGCACAGGCCTCCTTTCACAAATGAGGGTGAAAGGGAATGGGCAATACTCCACTACGGATACCCACTGCGGATCGGTGGAGGTAGGCTAGTAGTCAACCTACTGTTGGATATTTTCAAGCCGTCTAGGAGGCATCCAACTAGCTTAACAACTATCACAATTATGTGATAACCGGGACCAATTGCTTTACGTGCCTTCCGAAGCACGGAAACGCTCGATTTGAAATACCACTGTCACCCATCCAGGTACCGGTTGATCTTATCGATTAAGAACGGCTTATCAAGCTATACCACGAGCGCTTCCGAATAGAACCTCATAATAGGCCATTAACACGAACATACTCTGCTCGAACCATTTTGGTGACCTAAAACAGATGACATTTAGCCCTGTTACTAGAACCTGCAATAATTGTGCGATACAGCCAGATACACAAATCTGAACGCTACCCACCCACAGACATTGCCATTACCACAGATTACATTCGCTTTACTCTTGCTTTATTTTACACGAATTATACCTTTTCTAAAAGATGGCAACCTTGCAGAAATCAGTTTTGACAAAGCGTTGCGGTAAAGGCGATAGCTCTATCCATAGACAAAAAAGGCTTGCCCTACAGACCTCGGAAAAATCTTCGTCAGTCAGGCACAGCCACAAACCAAACCAAACCAGTTTGGACTTAACCGTTACTGGGAAGTAATTTCTTAAATGATCACTCGACCGACGGTCTTGATAAATGAATGGAACACCGGACGATATTCACCCGTCAGCTGTCAACTGACATTACCATAAGTGCCGTCATTGATTTTACGAGGAACTAATAAATATTTATATGGCAATAGTGCCAAATGTCAATTGAAATCGATGTAGAAATTATTGACAATTTGTGAAACAGCTGTCGTTTTTTTTTCTTATTTATGTTGATACTTTTGAAAAAGGAATATGTAACGTTGCACTTGCAAGTTACATAAATAAATATAAGTATAGTTAGAAAACCTTTAATAAAACTTAATTACACTTAAATTAAAATAATATTTACAACTTATTCTAAAACATAATTAAATATAACCTATTAAACTAATAAAACCTAAAAATCTAAATACTTAATAAATATTATTGTACGGAATCTACAAGTACGTATTAATGATGATGGTTCCCGCACCTACGCATCCCTAACAAATCTAACGGGTTTGCGAGCTGCGCCGGCGCGGCGGCCAACGCCCAGTCGTTCAGTTCGAGAATTCTCCACGGCCAGTGCGCTTTGAGACTTCACAGGTGACGGCTGCGTCACTTGCTTCGAATTTTGTATCTAGTTTAATATCACGTGGAATCCCGCTAGGGTAAGTTCCCATGTATTATCTATCTGATTCTCCATTGTAAGGTGTTCTAGCTTTCTATCTTTCCTATCCATGCTAGCGCTGCTTCCTTTTTATTGTTTGTCAGGGACACTGTAACCTAGATTCAAACCTACCTACACAGTTGCGCAGCAAACGCTTTAGCCTTTTTGTTTCTGGCCTTCCAGGATTTACGTCTACATTTACGCCTACCTTGCATCTACCTATGCAGCTTGATAACTAGCTGTGGAACGCTGAGGGACCTACCTCCTGTACTGCCTGCCTGGACTACCTACTCCCGCTGACATCCTGGGAGCTGGACCAGACCGAAGCGAAAACTGAAGCTGCTACTTCTACCTTAGTTCAGGCCAGTGTTCCCCCTGTTAAAAACTGTACCCCCTGTGAAATCTGGACGTGAGGCGGCCACAGAATTTTAGGCAATTAAATGTTTCATTGGACTAATTTCCATTGTTTCATTTAATCGAACCCTACCTACCTATCTGTTGGCGTCCCCCTAAGGGACTTGCCACAGTGGCGCTCTTTACGTGTGTTTCTAGTGGCCTATTCACGTCTAGATTATTCCAGAAGTCAGCAGCTAGTACAATCATCTATCTACCTACATATTGTACTGTGAACGTGAAGGTGACATTGCAGAATAGCGAACTGGTACGTACTATCTTATTTTATTTTTTTATGTGACCGCTTACCCTGATTTTTTCTTTTCTCATTTTTCATTACCTATCATTGTTAACTGCTACGTATTAGTATCTTCCTACTAATTGTGTTAATGATTGAGTAATTTTGTTATATAGTAACTATTTGAATATTCTAAACCGTTATTATTAGTACCTACCTACTGATAATAATTAATATATGCTAAAACTAAATTGTAAAATTAAATCTATTGTTTGTTATACGTAACAGTTCGCATACCTAAATTCATTCATTTCATACCTTTTCGTTTCTTTCATCTTTTCGTTTTCATTTCATTTTCATTCATTCAAAAAAAAAAAAAAAAACATTTCAATTTTAATTTTATTTGCTTTGACCATCACCTAATCGTAGATAAGCTTATTTTCTCATCTTGTAAAGAACACCAATCATTCATTTCTCATTATATTCATTAACTACTTAAGTAAATCGTCTAGTTAATCATGGGAACTCATACTATTAAATTCTTTTTGCTAAACAAAAACGAATTAACCTACGAAGTACTCATTAGAGGCGAGGAACCTGCATCAACCGTACTTGGATTACGTAAACAAATAAATAAATTAACACCGCTTATACCTACTTCTGATATTTGTGAATCTGGAATCGATCCGGATATTGATATTTCTGGCGTTAGCACTTCCTTAAGTGAATTTACATCGCGAGTTAAATCGTTAGAGGAGAAGTACGATTCAAATCTCTTTGAACGCACTAGAGCGTTGGGTAATCATCTATATCACCGTCTAAAAAGAATAGATTGCACGGACTCTAAACATTTAGAAAGAGTGAGGGCTTTGTCGAAAAATGTTACGAACTTGATTAATAAAATTTTTACTATTAATAAATCGGCTAATCCGATTCCTAGCTGTGAGCCTGTTGTAGACGTTGAACAGACATCGTCTAGTAGTAGAGACTAGTTATTTCATTACAACAATCTTCGATAAAAAACCTATTGATGATGTTCGTCCTTACGCGGCTATCCAAGTAGGCGACAAAAACCTCTGCGGTTTACTCGATTCTGGTTCTACAGTAACTATTCTAGGTAATAATGCTCATCTAAATTTAATTTCACTAGGTCATACAGTCATTAATAACGATGTTGTGAGAACTTTTACTGCTGCTGGTGGACAAAGTATGGTTTCTATAGGATACATTAATCTTCCAGTTACTTTTGAAAACCAATTTCACTTACTAAAAGCATACGTTGTTCCGACTGTTAAATCAAATTTAATTCTAGGCATTGATTTTTGGACAAAATTTAATCTATTTCCTAAATTTTCAAATTCTATATCTCTGCACGATGCTACTAGTTATGATGGTGATGTGACTACTGTAACTGATGCTAAAAGTATACTACAGTCCTATAATGAACTAACTGAATGTCAGCGAGTTACTGCTGATAACATTATAGAACAGTTTAAAAATATCTCAACTGAAAAACGTGGTTTAGGTAGAACTAACTTAGTATCACATACTATTGATACTGGCGATGCCTTACCTATTCGGCAAAGATACTATCGCGTTTCGCCTGAAAAACAACGTATCTTATCTGAACAACTAGACGAGATGCTGTCGCTGGGTGTCGTTGAGGAATGTGAGAGTCCATGGTCTTCACCTGTATTATTAACTCCTAAGAAGGATGGCAAGCTCAGATTCTGTCTAGACAGTCGTAAGCTAAATTCTGTTACGAAAAAAGACGCATATAAATTACCTTATATTTCAGAAATTCTAGATAACCTAAAAAATGCTAAATACCTAAGTAGCATAGACCTATCTAAGGCCTACTGGCAAGTGCCTATTTCTGAGAATGATCGGAATAAAACTGCATTCTATATTCCTCATCGTGGCACCTTTAGATTTGTGACTATGCCCTTCGGATTGACAAATTCTCCCGCTACTCAACAAAGACTTGTTGATACTCTTTTCTATGGGCCTGAATTTGAAAACTCAGTCTTTGTATACATCGATGATATCGTCATATGCTCGGCTCAATTCGAAAATCACATTTCCCTGCTTTTAAAAGTAATTAAGAAACTAACAATGGCTAATCTGACTATTAACTACGAAAAATCCGTATTTTTCCGTACGGAACTTAAATATCTAGGCTATGTTGTTGATTCTAAAGGTCTTCACGTCGATCCTAATAAAATTGACACCATTTTAAATTACCCTACTCCTACAAATAAAAAAGAAGTAAAAAGATTTCTAGGAATTGCTTCTTGGTACCGTAAATTTGTCCCTAAATTTAGCTCTATTGCTGGTCCTTTGAATAAGCTAACTTCTACTAATAAAAAATCTAATCCTTTTCTTTGGACTACTGAAGCTGAGGAGTCTTTCACTAAACTCAAAGAACTTCTTGTATCTGCCCCAATCCTATCATGCCCTAACTTTGACCTACCGTTCGAAGTACACACTGACGCTAGTGACTATGGTGTTGGAGGATTACTAACGCAGACTATTGACGGAGTTGAACATCCTATCGCCTACACTAGTAGAACCTTGACAGGTCCAGAGAAAAACTATAGCATCACTGAGAGAGAGGCTCTTGCTGTCTTGGTGGCTTTGGAACACTGGAGATGCTATCTCGATAATGGTACTAAGTTTACTGTCTATACAGACCATTCAGCACTCAAGTGGTTTCTTAATCTAAATAACCCTACTGGACGCTTAGCTAGATGGGGTGTTCGTCTATCTGCATTTAACTTTGAAATGAAACACCGTCGAGGTGTTGATAATATTATACCGGATGCTTTGTCTCGCGTTTGCCAAATTTCGGCCATTGATAATAATCTAAACACTACATTAACTACAAATGATCAATGGTATCTAAACATATACAATGGTTCTCAAAATTCTCCTACCTCTTTTCCAAACTACTTAGTCAAGAATAATCGTTTATTTCGCTTCATGAAAACTCATCATCCTCTAAATAAAGAGTTCGAGTGGAAAGAAGTTGTTCCTGCAGAATATAGAACAAAAATTATATCTGAAAACCATTCTGAACCAACCGCTGGTCATTTTGGTATTTTTAAAACTTATAAGCGCATCAGTCTTAGGTACTACTGGCCTGGTATGCACGCTAACGTAGTAACAGCTGTAACATCCTGTGATACCTGTATATCACATAAACACCAAAACCACGCTGCCTTAGGTGAAATGGGTCGGCCCAAACACTGTTCGAGACCTTTTCAAACTATAAGCATAGATTTAGTAGGACCTCTACCGCCTACTAGAAAACTAAACTGCTACATCTTAGTCGTGACTTGTTGTTTTAGTAAGTATTGCTTATTATTTCCAATCAAGCGCGCGACTGCAGAAATTGTTACTAAGATCTTAGAAGAACAAGTATTTCTAATACATGGCATTCCTTCTACTGTGATACTTGATAACGGTAAACAATTTATAAGTGCTACGTTAAAACAGATGTTTGAAAAATATAAAGTACCTAAATTACACTTCACTCCTAAGTATTCACCTCATGTTAATACAGTTGAACGCTACAATAAGACTGTTATGACTGCTATCTCCACATTTATTTCTAACGATCAACGTATTTGGGATCAACTTGTACCAAAAATCCAATTCGCTGTGAATAGTTCTGTAAACGAGGTAACAGGCTACACTCCTTCCTTTCTAGTGTACGGGCGTGAATTAGTTACTTGTGGTTCACATTATATCGATACTGAGAACGATAACGACGTCATCTTTCAACCTCGAGATTCCTACGCTGAGAATATTGGTGTGCTTTCTAGTATCTTTAATAAAGTACAATCACTACTACTACAGGCTCATAGTAGGAATTGTCAACAATATAATTTACGCAGAAGACCTGCTGAATTTAATATTGGTGACGTTATCTGGAAAAGGACTTTTTATCAAAGTGATAAAGACAAGTATTTTAATAAAAAATTAGCTCCTAAATTCATAAAATGTAAAATCATTGATAAAAAGTCTCCTCTGGTCTATGAATTAGCAGATATGTCTGGAAAACTACTAGGTTCCTGGCATATCAAAGATATGAAACTTATTAACTATAAATAATAAAATAAAACCTATATACTAGCCTTAAAATTAGATTAAAACTATTACCTAAATTGTAGTGTACTAAAGAAACATAAGTATTTTAGTACACCTAACTTATTGTTTGAGTATAACTTAAAATTTACTAATTATACTCTGTTTGTAAGGATCTCAAGTCATTAATAGTAAGATTTGATGATGTTATGAAAGAAGATGGTATGATGCGTGAAGTATAGAATGTAGTCTGTGAGTAATGATAAGTTTAGTATGAAATAATAGGTAGTAGTCGGATTTTGCAGTCTAGTATGCAAAATCCTTCGTTTTTTGGCGGGGTACTGTAACGTTGCACTTGCAAGTTACATAAATAAATATAAGTATAGTTAGAAAACCTTTAATAAAACTTAATTACACTTAAATTAAAATAATATTTACAACTTATTCTAAAACATAATTAAATATAACCTATTAAACTAATAAAACCTAAAAATCTAAATACTTAATAAATATTATTGTACGGAATCTACAAGTACGTATTAATGATGATGGTTCCCGCACCTACGCATCCCTAACAAATCTAACGGGTTTGCGAGCTGCGCCGGCGCGGCGGCCAACGCCCAGTCGTTCAGTTCGAGAATTCTCCACGGCCAGTGCGCTTTGAGACTTCACAGGTGACGGCTGCGTCACTTGCTTCGAATTTTGTATCTAGTTTAATATCACGTGGAATCCCGCTAGGGTAAGTTCCCATGTATTATCTATCTGATTCTCCATTGTAAGGTGTTCTAGCTTTCTATCTTTCCTATCCATGCTAGCGCTGCTTCCTTTTTATTGTTTGTCAGGGACACTGTAACCTAGATTCAAACCTACCTACACAGTTGCGCAGCAAACGCTTTAGCCTTTTTGTTTCTGGCCTTCCAGGATTTACGTCTACATTTACGCCTACCTTGCATCTACCTATGCAGCTTGATAACTAGCTGTGGAACGCTGAGGGACCTACCTCCTGTACTGCCTGCCTGGACTACCTACTCCCGCTGACATCCTGGGAGCTGGACCAGACCGAAGCGAAAACTGAAGCTGCTACTTCTACCTTAGTTCAGGCCAGTGTTCCCCCTGTTAAAAACTGTACCCCCTGTGAAATCTGGACGTGAGGCGGCCACAGAATTTTAGGCAATTAAATGTTTCATTGGACTAATTTCCATTGTTTCATTTAATCGAACCCTACCTACCTATCTGTTGGCGTCCCCCTAAGGGACTTGCCACAAATATTATTGGAAAAATATAATTTTATGCCTAATATCTTACTGTTGTATTTAATATGTACGATAATTTATTATACCTTTATGCAATTTTACTTATCGTTCTGGGATTATATTATATAAGTATATATAGGTATATTGTACCTCCCTTGATCACCATAATATTATCCAAAGCCTATAACATCTTATGTTTATGTTATATTATAATAATAAGGTATATAATATAAGTAAGGTTAATTATTATAACATAATATTAATATATGTATTATGTATATTGTTTTCGGTGCTGACATCTCGCCAAACCACAGGTGGCCACTTGGTACAGGGTATGTCACCATTTATAAATGCAACCCCATGTATTACCTATATAAAAAGAATGCGAATCCTGTGTAATAATATATGTACCTGCATGAGTCAGGCGATGATTCGACGGACAAAATGATTAAAATGCATGACTGTGTAAACAACTTTTTCATCATTGCATGGTTATGCCCCGTGCTGAGATTTTACGTGACACTAAACACTTCGTGTGATTATGGATAGAAGTAGGTATATTAGGTTCTTTATGGTACTATCTTGAATAAATTTAAATTTAGAGAATGTCAGTTCACTGGCCAATGAACATCGTTCGAATTTTAAATTGAGTGTTGTTCTCATTAAAAATATTTTCAAGGTGTTACCAAAATGCATTTTCCGAAACAGTTCAGTTCCGAAACACGCTTTTATTGCTAATTTCATTCCAATTATAGGGACAAAGACCATGTTCTAATTGTCATTTCCGATGAAGTAATTAGTGTCACGTGAAAACAAGGCTTCATAGATAATGGAAAACCTTGAAACCAACATGCAAACGGTTGGCATTATTTCACCTAGACGTTTAAATGTTTCCATAATAACCACCTTGTAATATAAGTCTGTTATCAAAATATAGCCTATAAACCGTAGAGTAATAAAGGTAAGTTTAATATTATGTTATAGATTATAATCGTATAAATGTTATTTATTGTGTTAGGGAAACTAGAATGTCAAGCCTTAAATATCAGCATGAAAAAGGCGCGTTGCTTGATTAAAATCACCTGCATAAAGCACTGGCCAGAAATGAATGTTATTCTGCAAGAGAGCCATTTATTCAAATTTTGAAAATGGAACAGCATACTTTCGTGTCTATTCTCGACTGTAGAATTGGGTGCTTTCAAGTTTTCCCGCGTGATTACAGTGAAGTATTCACGTCAACGGCCCACATCTAACGTCCTACTTATGAAAATGGGCCCCAACCGTCTTCATTCAACGACTGGACACTTTCCGCTCTAACAACACTATTCTTTGTCGTTGTTTATTCTTTATTGTGCTTTTCCATATTTTCGTGGCATTGTTCGTGCGGCCCATTTTTGTAGGACCCTCGAAAGGGTTGGCTAAATGTACATACATTATAGTGTTGTAACATTATCGTGTTATCCGATGTTTACGTTCTATTTTATGCGATAGTTATTTTGTTAAGCAATACATATTTGGATACTCTGTGTATAAGTACCTATACTAACATATTTTTATGATTGGTACAAAATGTACTTATTATTTGACATAAGCCATACATAAATCGAGTTGTACCTACCAACCAAGATATTTAAGATACTTATAATCGATTACATACAGTGATAAACAATCGCCTACGTCAATCACAAAAAATAATAACGATGATTTTTCGATTAGGTAACTATTATTATTACGATTAAGAAACATGCAGTTCTGAATTGAAATTACTGAAGGAATTAATGACGTCTGCTGCTAACGTCGCGTCGACGGCTGCAAAAGGAAAAAAAGGAGATTAAATTCATATTCATTGTTTTCACTCTCAACGCGAAGGGACGTCATTATTTAATCTTTTTATGGAATGAAAAACGTAGATTGAATCTCAATAAACTTCTGTCCAACTTACCAATGACTAGAAGGGCAAATGATTCTTCAGTCGGTGGAATAAAGTGCAATATTGTTTGAAGAAGTATATTCAATAATGTCGCTGAAGTCTTGTTTAGATGCCTATCGAAACCGCATGGAGTATGCGATATATTTTTATTGAATGACGGCAAGCAATGCATTAAGCCTATTAACTTGTATTCACGACCTCTTTGACTAGCCTTATAAAGGTATAATGTATTAATTACATAAATACTTCTTGCAGAATTCTATTGTTGACTTTCTTCTGTCTTGCTACATGCACCACGGATTGTATAATTACATTCAGCAGGGTTATTTTAAAACTGTCGGATTCGTTATCGGAAACGGATTCGGAAACCTTCCCGGAATTCGGAAGTGTTTACGAAGATTTTTTAATACTGGTAGGAAATGGAAATGATAAACTAAAATAAAAGCAAAATATAAATTATTACGCATTTTTATTCTTGAAAGGCCTCATTTGGGCACATATATCAAATGCATAAGGCCAGAAACATGTTATTTTTTATATTTCAGATTTTAGGTCTACAGTTGTGTTTATAAAAATAAAAAAAAGATTTTAGTTGTATCGAACTTCGTAAATGACTGATATGTCAAATTAATTGCTGTTTATAATATTCGCCAAAAGTCAGGCAAAGGTTTGTACCATACAGCCTAGTCGTATTTGAGTTAAAAATTCTAGTCATAAAATAAATAATTTTCATACAGTACGCACTGTTAGTCACCGTATACCGTATAAACGTCATGTTTTAATAAAATGGTGGTCATTATACGAAATCTTTTCACGGACTTTGTGAGACAACTTGATAAGTCACAATACACATCATTAATTTAATTATCCTTCACTGATGCACATGTATGTATCTTTTAATGTATAAAACACCACAGATAATATGAAATAAAACTCAAAATACACGCATTTTTGACAATAAAACGAAAACGCAACGTCACTTTGTAAGGTCTCGCCAAAAAGCCCTCTATGTCAATGGTTTTTTTCAGTACATTCATGGACAGTTTAATAAAACAAATATTTTATGAATACCTAGATCTCTCAGTCGTAGGTGATATGTAGTACCACATAGTGGTAGTGAATCTAGCATCCAAAATTATTGTGATCAATATGTTTTAGTTCCTACGAGGTTTGAGTATGTAGCTATTATTAACCGCAGACCTTTCTCATTCCTTATTTACTTAAAACAGGTGCAAACACATTTCGTTTGGTACCAACTAGCCTTAAAATAGGTTTAAATAATTAGTTTATATGAAATAATGGTAAAAAAATACGTTAAATAAAATTCGGAAAGATTTCCGCCTGCTAAAAGCTATCGGAAACTTTTCGATGAATCGAATTGACATTTCCGTCGAGAAACGTCAAAACTTCAATCAGTCAATGAACTATACAGTCAGTTTATGAAGTTCGATACAACTAGAAAACATTTTTTATTTTTATAAACACAAATGTAGGCTGAAAATATAAAAAAATCAAAAAAACAAGTTTCTGTCTTTATGCATTTGATATAATCTACTCAAATGAGGCCTTTCAACAATAAAAATGCGTAATATTTTCGATTTTGCTTTTATTTTAGTTTATATAATTTCCATTTCCTACCAGTATTAATAATCTTCGTAAACGCTTCCGAATTCCGTGAAGGTTTCCGAATCCGTTCCCGATATCGAATCCGACAGTTTTAAAATAACCCCGCTGAACTACGCGCGCGGTCTGCACAGATGCGTTGTCATTAAGTAATGCTAGTTCGACTAATCTTTCTTCAAAATCAATCGATGCAGTAGTAGTCCGGCGTGTTCCGGCAGTTGCAAAACGTTCTACAAATTAAAATATAAGATGTTGAACTTATTAATTACTAAGGATTTAAAATGATTGGATACCATAAAACACCCTTAATTAACAGGATTACAATGTCTAGACCAGCTGAGCTAATCTAAAATAATACAACCTTTTTCGATAAAATTATAAACCTTTACCCGAAAATGCGCAGCTGTGGCGACGGAATGTAAAAGTGCTGTACTTATTATTGTTCATAAAATGATACTGACAAGGGATTTGTTTAAAATTAGGTAAATACTTGGCTGGGCAGGTGGAACACCAGAACACCTCTTGTGTGAACGAAATACGCATCTCGACAAACCACTGCAGCACTGTTACACCCAGATGAAGTAAAATTAATTCGTGCCAAGAATATTGTGAAGTTTATTATAGCTGCAGGTATTGGCAATGAAATCTAATTAATGCGGTCTGTTCGCAGTGATACAAGTTTAATAATAATAATACGTTGGTACTTGGCTGATGAGACGAACGTAATCTATAGCTTACAAGAAGTCGAAAGCGCGGGAAACGCTATTGGTCGGCAGCTGCCGCCATGTTAGCGCGCGCCGTGCGGAGGGGCGTGACTTGTGAGTGAGACGGAACCAACAGCTGCAGTGTATTATGAACCTTATAGTAGTGATCTAAGATTGATTGTAAGTTTTAAGCATTCTTTCGTTAATCTTCGGGGCCTTTTCTGTGCGAACGAAGATTCACGACGCGCCATATCAGTTGGGTACTACTGTAACACTTATGCATTTTTCTGACAAGGTCGTCAACATACTTGATACTCAAAAGACAAGTGTTCGGAAGAAATATATGAATGTTTATTATGCAAATAATTTAACATTTTATTTTATAGGTCATACGGGTATTAATTTACTTTTTATTGGCAGGTCATCATGTCGGATATCGCACCTATTTATTTTAGTGCAATGATTTAAAATTTAAATAATTTTACACCTGTATTTTACTTTATATATTCATGAATTTGCGGAATGGTTCAAAATCGTATAATCTGTGTCTGCCATAATACCAAAGTAAGCAGAGCTTGTACTGTGGAAACTAGGGTTTAGAACAAACAGTAACGTTAATTCACTCAAATGAGTGTCCTGGGTCGAATGGAAACCCTGTGGTGTGGATGGCAGGGTAACTAACCTCCACAACCAGTTCCTCGAATTGACACATGTTATTTTTTCATCTGATACGAATTAGTATGCTGATCAGTGCCGAAGGGCCGGATATGTCGCCCTTAAGGTACACTTGTAAGGTAATGCATCGATTAATATGTAAACAACGTATATGTAAGGTATACATGAGGCCTGAAGCTGGACCAGATTTTTTATGAGTATAGATGAGTTAGGCTATGCCAAAATATGAGCTAATTCTGCACCTAATACTGGTTCTGTGAGATGGCAACTTTAGAAAGCTAAGTTGCTGTAGACTAACACTGGAATCGTGAAAAAAAATACTTTTCATATTTGTCGAACAAAGTGGAACCCGTAGTAAAAGTCATCAGTATGACGACGTCAATTTAAATAAGGTGTTGAATAGATGACGTCTAGAAATATCCACACCGTAAGGCGCCGATCCCGAGAGAGCGGTCTAGAGTTCTGCGGTCAGAGATCTGCGTTCCGCGTTCATTTTAATCTGTGCGGGCGCGGCGCTTTTGATAATTGCACACAGAGACAGAGAACGCACAGAACTCTGATCACAGAACTCTAGACCGCTCGCTGTGGGATCGGCGCCTAACGATTCAATATTCATGGTTGAGATATCATTATCCTTCTCAAATCCTCAAAAGATCGAACATAAATAGAATTCATGGTATTCACCCCCGTGCGTTAAATGTGATAACCTGTATTCACAGTATATACATATTTCATTTTCCAATAAGATTCCACCACGTAATTTTTTTTTTTTCGATTTTGAATTCGAATCTTGACCTTTTTGGTCAATGTCAAACAAATTGTACCTGCTATAACTAAAATTAATAACTCGTCATGCTTCATCCATTTGTTTTATAAGTAATTTGAGTATGGTTTAATTCATATTAACTAAATAGTGATGATATCATAAATGTGAATTAATTACATGCTTGTCTTTATTTTAATTTCATGTTTCTGTGTTTCAAGTAATGTTGCCATAAATGACTGAACAAACTCGTATATTACTTTCATTGCAATAAAAAATGGACTGTATGTAAACCTTCTGATTAATGGCAGTTATGTTATTTATAAAAAAAATTAAGAACGAAATTATGTGTAAAGATAAAAACTTCATAGTTTTCATTGATTAAAATCATCAGATATTTGTCCATCGACAGAACGTAGTTCCTCCAAAACATACCTTGATACTTCTTCATGAGTTTCCTTCATTTCATCAACAAAGAATTATGTTTACATAGTGTTTATGGGTCTCGTGCCTGTATATTTGGGTGTATCAATATGTTTTTAATTATAAATATCCTGGGACATTCCTCACACACGGTCATCTGATCCCAAACTAAACAGAGCTTGTACTATGGAAACCAGATAACTGATATAATACATATACTACTTTTGTTGGTAAATATATACTTAATATACAAAATTACACCCAGACTCCGGACATACAGACATGTTCATGCACACAAATGCATGTCCTGTGTGGAAATCGAAACCACGACCTGCGGCACTGGCCCGTCAAAAATTAAAAAATGATACCAAACCTCACACGTTCTCTAAAAGCGCACGATTCTCATGCGTCCAGTTTTAGTGTATTTTCAGAACATGGGATAGTCATAGAATGCGCAAAAAAGAAGCAAAAGCACGTATGCCGCCGTAGCGTCACCGGCTTAATTTAGTCATGTACGAAATATCAACTGGTCGGGTATGTGTAGGTCGGCTTTATATGGAAATGTCGTGGCCCACCGGTGATGTAATCGCGGCCTTATAAATATTGCACTGGAGTAATGTCCCAGTCAGACCAGAGAGCAGGATTCTATAGAGTGCATCCAAAGTGCATCTATAAATTACTTTTGGTATATTTGACGGATTTTTTGCCACCTCTAGGAACATTCTACCCCTAATCCTCCAATGTAAGGCCATATAAGACATTATAAGAACTTGTAATACCACATTTAAAAAAAATACCCCTCTATTTTGCACAGAATTGAGCGCTTTCTATGCTGCTAAAATTGCTGTGCAGGCAATCAAGTGTCAATTTAAATAACAAATTACTTATGTTAACGATTATATTGGTAATAAATAATAGTTTAATAAAAACAGCTTTTTTTACTATCGTGACCAAAGCTTGTTTTGGCATTTTAAAAATACAAGGATTTTATTTAATGTTTTGAACAAATCAATTTTTATGCTATAAATAAATCATAAATAACTGGGTAGCTGTTTGTTATTTTTTCAGATATTTCATCCGCATAAACCAATCCAAAATGGAAATTTTGTAATCTTAGGTAATAGTGATCTACATTCGTATGTTTACATAATTAAAACAAAATAGTAATTTGGATTTAGTCTGTGGCACTCTGTGGTCACTATTTGCAGTGATAAATTCTAATCTACTTCGAATTTATTCAAAAACTTAGTTGCGTCATTTGTCTACGAACTTTAAAATATAATTATTGCTTTGATAGTTGTTTCCTCTCAATTATTACGAACAAGTTACGTCAAATAGTAAATAAAATGTAAGAGAAGACAAATGTCCTTAAAAAATTCTTTAGTCCGTCATTTACATTACCAAAACATATTAGACACATATATTTGTTTTTGGTCAATCAAACAAAAAAATATAGAAAGATGTAGAGAGGAGTTCCGCAGACGTCACGTTATGGCATAGTACACTTTTCACAAACAAGTGACGTCACGAGCTCCCACTCCGGAACTTTGAAGCATTTTATCATCAATTAAGGCATTAACTTATCAATAACATACAAAGTATTTGTTTATTAACGAAGACAACTGTCGACTGCCTTCTTGTCATTTATTATTCTGATTTTTTCGAACTTTTCGAACGCCACACATTGCACCGGCTATTTTGTCACAGCATTATGTGAAAACTCTTTATTCATTATAATGAATACCGGTCAGAAACCGGGTGTAGTACTGGTTTATAATGCAACACCTAATAATAGCTCGGTCTTACTTGTTAGCAACTTATTTTATTTAATCTGTGCTAATATCTGGACACTGGCTTTATTTGCACTGCAGTTTAGATTGGCCAGTGTTATTGACCTCGGTCCGTAATAGTTTTAAATACCTATTGCATATTAAAAGCTATGGTCTATCGCTTTTGATTCTTATGATGAGATGAAAAATTAAATAAAAGTTTATTGTGATATGTACCGTCAAATGGGGTTGTTTGACTGTCTTTATTTTTAACTTATTTTATTATCGACATAAAGGTATATGTAAATATTAATTTAAAGAACTTATGATCAGAATATTTTATGTATTTTTATTACTAAGATAGGACGCATTACTACAGTGTGACTTGTTTGCGACAGGGATGGTTGTATGTAGCTACGATTGATAACTGAATGGAAAATAATGTTATAAAGATTAATGCAATGGTTTTGTGGTGTCTTGGTTTTATGTAATTCCGCTAAGCTGCCATAATTCATTAAATAAATCAAATCGGAGTGACTACCTACCATACCACCGCCATCATCGAAAAAAAAGTTATACCTACCTAACCACAATTCTGCGGAGTAAATTATTCATCTATTCCTCATAAATTCATCGTAATTTATTTCCATAATACCAATGATATTGCATAAAATGCCGTGTGCTCTCGTTCTAATCAAAAACTTGTATAACTAACTTAGAAGGCCGCTGTTATACGGCTAAATGTCGAGAAACAGTCGTAAAATCCTCGTTTGGAAGCTATATAAAAGTGAATCGATTTTAATAAAGATTAAAGCTTATAACTTCCTTGTAATATAACCATAAAATGTCAAAGTAAATCATAATCGGAGAGTTATTAAAGAGAGATAATGTCCACATTTTATTTGAAAGTTTATATTTATTCTGTATTTTATTTTATTGACATTATATAAATAAATTATTCAGTATAAAATTTTGGAAGTCCAATTATGGCAGTGCTTTTATTTTGAAACATTTTCAAAACTGAAGTAGTGTTTGTTTGCCCGTGAAACACAACCTAAAATTTCCTAGGTCACTGAAAATCGCATCAAAATTCTGCGTTGTGCTTCTCGAGCACACTGACAAACATACACGTTGCGTTTTGTGACGACAAGATGTTAGCGGCGGATGGGTTGTACCACAGATATACATCTAAGTAGATGACGCGAGTGTATGTACTTCGCGTGTCAAAATCTGTGCAAAAATGGGGCACAATGTTCTTCTTTTGAAACTGTTTCGCGCGGACAGGGAACTCGCATAAGGCTGCATGTCCACCAGAGATGTGTAGCGAGGGATGTGTTTAGCTGACAAATAGGATAGCTTTAATTTCTCGTTAAAAATCTAATGCCAGCCTAACTAAGTCTAGTCTTTTATAGTATATTGATTCCTCTCCATCCAAAGGTTGCCTGGAAGAGATCGCTTCTTAGCGATATAAGACCGCTCATTGTACAGTAATTCATTTTAGGTACTTTTGGTGTACAATAAAGAGTTATCTATCTATCTAAATCAAGCTTGTGACATTAGTACAAAAAAGTTACACGCTTGGTTTTCATACGGATGGAGGGATTTAGATTTATGTCTGTCAGTTGTACACACTTACCAAAGAATAGTAACTTATTATTACGTAAAGAAGCGACACTGAACGTATGTAAGTAATTAAATAAGTTCGCTTGCACAAAGTTTGAAGGCCTGAAATCAGTTCATAAAACGCTCGTCTTTACAACCAGTTATAAAATCACATAATAGAGCTCGGTAACATTATCTCGCTTCTCTGACGGATTTACGATTAATTAACTATTAATTTATTGTACGGAACACCGCTTAAAACTTTATTTATGTGCTTACACATTATGATAAGGTTTGGTGAAGCATTCTTGCTCTTCGAAGTCACCTTTGCTTGTATGAGCTGGACAAAGTCGGAAGTATGAAATATCTTTGTATGACAAATTTTCATGATAAATTATGATTCAACTATAGTAAGTAATGACGACATTGTTTGAATTTGACAGTATCTCTATAATACAAACTACTATGCATGATAATTTTCTAATAACTTCGTAGATTTATGAGAGGCAGAGCATAGCGTTTATTCGCTCAAAGAGCAGCTCGACTGGGGAAGTACCTCCACCTTACAGAATACCGCAGCCAAATAACTTTATGTTGTGTAAAGTTGTGTTCCTGCGCGTGAGTAAGGTCGCCAGGGCTCATAGGGGAGGGGGGAAAGGTCGGTAACGCGTGAGCGATGCTTCGTGTGTTGCAAGCGTCCATATGGCTACGGTAACCGCTTACCATCAGGCGGGCCGTATGCTTGTTTACTGACTTAGTCGTATAAAAAAAAAAAAAAAAGATTTACAGGATTTATACCTTTATATTAACCCCCTTATTCATAATAAAGTAATCAAACGGTTATTAGCTAAAATTCCGAAGTCTTTATCTGACACGTGAAATTTAGTGATCGAAAGAGTGAGACGGAGGACACTATTACACTGATTAAGTTAAAAAGCGATTATGAATAAGGGGGTAAGTATATTATATATGACATGTTTAAATTTAGGTTTTACCATCGTTTCATTTGAATATATGTCGTAGCTCGATGTTTATACAGCCTACTTTCAAACGCAAAAATTTCGCAAAAGTTCATACTCGAAGTCAAAATGACAAGTCGAAACTACTCAATTTGTTTTTAATTACTCAGAATAGATCTCAGAAATAAGTACTACACATACATATGGAAGTAATGACACAATTATCATATTTCCATAACTGGTAATAATTACAGGTTGCTTCCACGTTGAATGACATCATTCTCTATATAGCCTTGCTGTTTTAGCATTAGTTTATTAATTTATTTACCATGTTTTAAACATATTGTAACATTACATGTTGTATGTTGGTAACATTATAGCTGTTCCAATTTTAATTGCCTGCGAACGAGCTTGCGATACGAGAATACGCCACAGAATATCGCTTTTCCCAAAACATGGAACCATAAACATAAAAAAATGAGACCTTGAATTTGATTTCTTTGGCACGGCTCCCTCATCGTAGATGGATTCACCACGGCGATAAATTCAATCAGCTCAATATTTTTTTTATTGTCTACTATTAGCTGTAAAATATTTAAAAGTACATTAAATAATCAATCAAAATTCCAATAAAAATATCTATATCTACAAAACAGTACCCTGAGTGACTGACAGACAACGCATTAGAAGCTTAAACTAATAATAATTTATTTATTTATTTATATTTATTTATATAAATATAATATGAAACTTAATCTAAAAATACAATGGCTGGAGCAGCCTTTTAAGTAAAGAATACCTGTGTTAGGAGGCCCCGCTCTTCCATGAAGCAGGTAAGTACAAATTAAGTAAAAATATAAAAATAAATAAAAAAACAAGCAATTTATATCATATTATATGTCATATATACCTAGAGATTTTAAAATGGGCGAAATACAGGGTTTTTACAACTTCTACCCCTATGGGGGTGAAATTGGGGATCGCGGATCAAACTGCGCACGGAATCTCATATAAAATCATAATGCAATAATTCCCAAGCGTTAAATAATAATAATATATGTTATATAAAATCACTTTAAATAGAGAATTCGGCTACGGCTATTCGCCACCGAACTGCATGCCTAATATATCATTCTCAACACAGCCTTTCAACAGACTTGAATGTAATCGAATTAGTTTTATTAGGTGTCAGAATGGCCCTGTAAAGTGTTGCCCGCGCAATTTCCGCGACATTACTGACTAATGATCATTAGTTAGTAGCAAGCATCATTGTACAAAAAAATGGAGGGACTTATCACTCTTATACTATGCCGAGTTTAGGTTCTATTATTTAGAAATAATATGAAACAAATATTTTGAATACTCGCTTGATTAAAATATTCCACGATAAAAATATCAGTGTTTGTTTTTGTTCAAATATTATTGCAAATACTTGATTATTTAGGCTACATAAATTAGTTTAGACTTTTTTGAAGTACCAATTAAATGATAAAGCATACTTTCCCATTTGGCAAAAAACCACGCAATTTCGTTTCGGAAATTAAAAGAAACCGCAATTTTGTCGGTCGCATTTTTTCAGACCGTTGCTTACTACTGAAACATTAATTGTGAAGTCTGTTTGTTTATTTAAACACAGCAGGATTTCGAAAGAAATGCCAGTGACAGCTAGACTGAAAAAAATATAAACTCTTTGAATGAAACTGCTCTATTGTTTATATTAAAATTGTTTCGTTTCAAAATAAAATAGTAGGCTAATTGTAAAATATAAATAATCAAACAGCAATTCCGGTAGCTTATTCTGAGTACGGTAATCACACGTTAACTGCCGATCTCCTTGACGTTTCAATTAACTATCAAAGCATGAGGATATGAACCATTGAAGCATAAAACTGGCCTGACCACACGACACCATGGCGCATAGCATGACATTACATCCGAGACCATGAGATTAAGGTATGCGCATACTATGTCGGACCGGAGCGGGGCGAAGCGGGCGGAGCGGGCCGTATGCAGCGCAAAATGCATCTATCGCATATAGCTACAGCTAATACACATATAACTTACTACATAAAGTCGCCCGTAATGTAATGGCGGGACAGTATTGAGTTGACCCGCCCATCGACTAATGGCCTGATCGTTCGCTGCGTGTGCTTGAGATTCAAAGCATAGGTTCATATTAGTTCGCTTGTATAAAGTGTGATTGTTCCGGCCTGGGAGTCCCGGGTCGTATCGTATTGACGGACTTAGTTTATCTTTCTTTACTTATCAAATCGTAGGTAACAAGTATAATTAAATATCTCGATATCTTATATCGGGTGGGTTAGGACCGCAACGCATAACAGATATCCGTCCCGCAGTGACCGCAGTGGGTCGGCCACTGCGGTCCAGCAAAGTGTACGCAATAGGTCATACATATAAAACATTCAAGTGTTGAATGCGGATTTTTACACTGCGATCCGGTCATGCGGCCTTCTCCGGCCTGACAAAGTATGTTCTTACCTTTACTGTCTGTAAAATTATAGTAAGGAAATGAGATGTTCGTATATGTGACGATGTATTTATATGGAATTATTTTTTAGAACTAGCTTTCCGCCCGCGATTTCACCCGTGCGTTATTAACTCCTTAGGGCTTGAAGTTACAAAACTCCTTCCGAAAACACTAAATACATCCACATACAAAGCAGACATCACTAATTTTGTCACAGTTAATATACCATGGAGAGACTGTTGTCAAATACAATATAAGCCCTTCCATACTTATCGGCAAAATTTTATGTGGTTTCAACTAGTTATATGACGTCAAAAAAAGGCGAAAAGTCATTCCTATTCTTATTTTCATCGCATAGTACATGGAAATATGTAAATACAATGATATATCTTCTTAAGTACATCATACATAATGTGTAGGCACAGAGGCCATAGCATCTTTAATCTGTGGCCATAGGTCGCAAAACCCGTCATTAGGTATATCTATTGTCATTGAAATTGTCTTCCGTAATAGGTACATATACATATTTTAAAACGTAACGTCTCTGTACGTCTGTGTCGGATAACTCAAGGATCACTACGTATTTTGATGCGGTTTTCACAGTTTCCTAAGGGATAGCTACATTGAGAAACGTTTCAGATCATCGAGGAAAAATCCCTTATGAGTAGTCATACCGAAAAATCCAACTAATAACAGTATCGACCAATCACTACATCTAAATCTTTAGTGTCTCCTTGGCTTAGCCAATCACAGGGCACGTGTCCTTATCTTAGCCAATCAAAGCGCATTGTCGGTGGTTAGAAATTGGCGGAATAGATTTCAAACAAAATTAACGTCATTGCTCTTCTTTGGGTAATTATCCGATGTTTCAGATACTTTTACTGAAGCTGCGTAGTGACTGTTTTACTGTAGTCACAGATCTCTGAATCAAATCATGATTCCGCTGTTTTTAACATGTTGTAACACGCCCCCTGACATGGTCAGGTCCAGGAGGGAAAAGAGCAAGAGGCAGACCCAAAGATCGATGGATTGACGACATCCAAAAAACGGCAGGCAAAGACTAGATGAAGTTAGCCAAAGATAGCGAAAGATGGAGACAGGCCTATACCCAAAGTGGGCTCATGGCGAGCTAAATTAGTTAATAATAAGTGTGTATTTATATATTGAACCTGTATGAAATTCATGGATTAAATGTTAAGAAAAGTGTGAAAGAAAGTTTAATTTATGAAGTACTTACAAACGAAGTAAAAATTAATGAAAAGTCGTGAGTATGATCATTGAGCTATTATTACTACGTATAGAGAAGACGCCACACATCACTACTATGTTCCGTTCAAGTTAGGCCATCCGGCCACACTTGTTGTTGTAGAGTAGAACGATGAACGAAACGCGTAAGCGACTTTCAAGTCACGATGTTTGCGAGAAAAATACTCCTAAAAGCGTTCTGATAGCGCTACGTGTTTCTACTGTGCTTCGACGACTAATTATTGTTTCAGTTTAAAGATAACTTTAGTTGACTCTAAAAAATGGGACATAAACTTTGCTTATGATAGCTTCTCTATATGTAGTATATGTCAATTAGTATGATTTTATTTCAAGAACGAATTCTTTCTCAAAGTTTTTGCACGCTTATACGAATCCGTAAATCTAATAAAGTATTTTTAGGTAAAGGTCGAAACAAATCCGCGCATTTCGGTAAGCAATACAATTAAAAAGTTTCAGTGGTTCGGCACGTTTGTGCAAAGCTTTACATTCCATTCGTTAATCATAAATTCATGAGTAGGAGTAAAAATCGCATATATTTCAATTTGTTATAATACGTACAGTACACATACCTACTAAAAACGCATTCTTTATTCAAAATAGTATTAATTGTGTCATGATCATGAATAGGGATGTTGACTGATTGTCAAAACAGCAACTTTTTAACAAATGTCAAAACCAAAGCTTGTAATATAGTGTTTATTTATTTGTTGTATACATATTTTATCAATGTTTCAATTCAGTCGGATTTTCACAACCACTGTCTTACTTACAACCTTCTGCTTACAACGCATCTCATTTACGTTGTTATTCAACGCAATTCATTATAATGTTGACTACCTCAACGCAAGGCAATGAATATCTATCAAATGTAAATCAGCTTTATGTGGGTGGTGACTTGTTGCTGTTTATCGTTTAGTGTGTACTAAGCCTTACAAATGTGCAGCGTTCATAAATAATTTTAATGTCGACAAGTTATTATAAATTGAATATTTTGTTATTTTGAGCAGTTTTATTATATATATAGTTTTATATATCAATATTTATTTCTATATTGTACCGATTTATTTGATTCATATAGGTATTATTGTACCATTTGCGATAAAAATATTCCTGCGGGGCTATTTTAAAACGCTTGGATACGATATCGGAAACGGATTCAAAAACTACTGAGGCGATTTTCCGCAATTGCTATTTTAATTTCCGAATTCGTATATTTTTGATGTTTCTTTACGTAAATATCAATTCGATTCATCGAAATGTTTTCGGTTAAAATGGCAATTGCCTAAATTCGCCTCGGAAATTTTTGAATCCGTTTCCGATATCGAATCCGACTTTTTAAAATAGCCCTGCTGGGGCCCAATTCTCACCCAATCGAAACTGATCGCTCGATCGAAAAAAGCACGAACTCTAACTTTTATGAACGTTACGTTATTCTGGAAATTTCAAGCCCGGCATATTTAGAAGGGAAACCAGTCAGCTAGAGCGTTGATTGGTCGGGACCGTTCGAATTGACTCCGCCCCTCGAAATTTTTCAGTCGAATAGGACTCGAACCGTAAGTTCGATTCGAAGGCTAGTTTCAAGGGAAGTGAGAATTGGGCCCCTGATCCGAGAGCTTTCATTAGTAGCAATTTGAATTGCAAATGTAGGTAGGTACCTAGGCAGTTACATCAAATTTATGAAATGAAATAAATTATTCGTAACTGAGGTAAACTTCTTGGGAGAATAAATTAAACTTATTCAAGATTAGTTCAATAACACGCTTAAACTTGAGATGAGGTCAAGGTCAACAACCTTAAGATATCTTGCGTCAAATGCCATGGCAAAATTTACCTTATCACCTTCGTACAAAACTGATAATAGCGTAATTTGTAGCACGTGAGTGAAAATTGAATTTGACTCACATTATCTGGTTATACGTTACATGTTCCCGCCATTACCAATATTTGAATTTGTCCAAGTGTTTCATACACTGAACGATTGCCACACCGTGCTCCTGGCATAGACAAATAACGACCTTATTACTAGAAAGTTTGGGTATATAACAGTGATATGAAAAGCTTGTATTTGATTTGAACAACTCCGTTAGCGCAAACATAGCGGATACCACGAGGTATCTTAGTTTTTATTTGTATTCAAGTTCGATAAACCTTTTGAACAGACCACAGAGTAAAAAAAAAGGTTGGTTAAACTGTCGCAAGTCAAAACTTGGGCTGTCTTCGGCTGAGCTGTTCAAATCGTTGCTCTTTTCTTCAGCAATTGAAAGTGTTTCATACTAAAACGTCATTTTGCTGACAGTAGGTATCATTATATCTTTCAATCTTCACCCAATTGTTATATTACCGTCACGTTATCGTATCACGTAAGCGGCATATTCAAATGCCCGCCATGACGTACGGAAGTCTGACGTGTGGATAAAACTTCCCACAACTTCTACAGAACCATGTACAGCCCCCCTAAAAAGGAAGCTAAAGCAATATTGCTAACGCAATTCATTTTTTCGAATTCTCGGCAGATCCTACGTAATTTCAATATTTTTTGGTATACTAGTCACTCATTATACAGGATGTTGTTTTGGTCAGCGACGAGCGACTCAGGGTCGATAATACAAATGATACTGGTGCTAAAAAAAAATATAAAAAAAATACTTTATTTTTTTTAGTAATAAAAATGAAAAAATTAAAATTTTGAAAATCATGTAATAAGCTAAAGCAGGGCTTGATAGCGTTACCAAATAACAATATAATATATATATACGGAACGGCAACGTAGCTTGCCGTTCCGTATTCATCGGATGCACTGTTGCCGCTCCGCCGTCACGCCGCCGCCTATAGTGAGTGAGCCGATTTGTTCGAAAAGTTATACAATATGGGACGTAAAAAGCAAAATAAGGTTTATAGGTATTTTGAACTGAATGAAAACATCAGATTTTCCTCGACTTTTAAACGTCGTATTAAAATGAAACTTTGCACACTTATCAAGTAATGATGACAATACAATAATTTGGTACCATCGAGCTGATCTGATGATGGATTCGGAAGGTAGGCACTGGAGCTCTATAACGGAATAACATACGTTAACCGTGTTTGGACTTATTGGAATCTTCTTGAGATGCATTTTCACCATAAATGGTTTTCAGGGTCTGATGATGGAGTACGAGGGTAGGCACTGGAACTCCATAATGGAGCAACGTTTCCTAGCCGTGTTTAGGCTTGTTGAAATTGTTGTAAGATGCATTTTGACCATGTATGGTTTTCAGGGTCTGATCATGGAGTAGGAGGGTAGGCACTGGAACTCCATAATGGAGCAACGTTTCCTAGCCATGTTTGGGCTTGTTGAAATTGTTGTAAGATGAACTTTGACCATATATGGTTTTCAGGGTCTGATGATGGAGAAGGAGGGTAAGCACTGGAACTCCATAACGGAGTGACATTTCCCTGCCGTGTTTGGACTTGTTGGAATTGTCGTAAGATGAAATTTTACCACATATGGTTTTCAGGGTCTGGTGATGGAGTAGGAAGTTAAGCATTGGAACTCCATGGTGGAACATCGTATCCTATCCGTGTTTGGGGTTGTTAGAATTGTCGTGAGATGAACATTAACCACGTATGGTTTTCAGGGTCTGATGATGGAGTAGGAGGGTAGGCACCGGAACTCCATAACGGAGCAACATTTCCTAGCCATGTTTGGGGTTGTTGAAATTGTTGTAAGATGAACTTTGACCATATATGGTTTTCAGGGTCTGATGATGGAGAAGGAGGGTAAGCACCGGAACTCCATAATGGAGTGACATTTCCCTGCCGTGTTTGGACTTGTTGGAATTGTCGTAAGATGAAATTTTACCACATATGGTTGTCAGGGTTTGGTGATGGAGTAGGAAGTTAAGCATTGGAACTCCATGGTGGAACATCGTATCCTATCCGTGTTTGGGGTTGTTAGAATTGTCGTGAGATGAACATTGACCACGTATGGTTTTCAGGGTCTGATGATGGAGTATGAGGGTAGGCACCGGAACTCCATAACGGAGCAACATTTCCCGGCCGTGTTTAGGCTTGTTGGAATTGTCGTAAGATGAACTTTGACCATATATGGTTTTCAGGGTCTGATGATCCATCATCCTGTTCACTCCATAGTGAACTCCATAGTGGAACATCGTATCCTATCCATGTTCGGGGTTGAGACTTGTGGTGAGATGAGCCATTTATGAAAACCATATATGGTCAAAGTTCTCCTTACGACTACTGCAACAAGCCCAAACACGCTAAGAAACGTCGCTACGCTATGGAGTTCTAGTGCCTACCTTCCTACTCAATCATCAGACCCTGAAAACCATACATGGTCAAAGTTCATCTAACGACAATTCCAATAACCCCAAACACGGCTAGGATACAAAGCTCCACTATGGAGTTCCAGTGCTTATACCCTCCTACTCCATCATCGGACCCTGCCACATATTATTGTCAAAGTTCATCTTACGAATGAAACATATGTACACTTTTCAACACGACGGACACTTTTTCAATATTTTGAGAAAATATTTTGTTTTGTTATACCAATTAGGGCTTGCAAACCGGATATCCGGATATCCGAATTATCCGGTTATCGGGATATCCAAATTATCCGGATATCCGTCAAAGTCAAAGCCATTTATTTAATTTAGGCCCCAGAAGGGCACTTATGAAGGTCACATTTACTGAAGTTACCACCGGTTCGGAACTCGGCCTTCAACTGAGAAGAATCCGGCAAGAAACTCAGCAAGGTTACATTTTTTATATATTTTTTGGACAATCTGACTATGTTTGGCTTTTCTTTTCTAAATAATTAACAATAAAAAGATATACCTAAGCATAGATACAGACGAAAAAAGAACAAGAAAATAAATAAAATATAATAACCTTAAAAATATAAAACACAATTATTGACCTACTGGCTTTTGTATAAGCATGAGCAAGGTGCACTTGTGCAGAGTGCAGCTACCTACTTCCAGACATCTTCAATATAATCAGCTACTTTGTAGTAAGCTCTTTCTTTCAGAACTTTTTTTATATGTGATTTAAATTTAAAATCAGTCATCTTGGTCACCGCAAGTGGTATTTTGTTATAACAGCGCACACTATTGCCAAGAAATGACTTACGAACTTTAGCTGGTCTAAAATACGGAACAACTAATTTCTCTTTTTGTCTTGTATTGATATTATGAGTCTCCATTTTTGTTTTTACGTATGTACATTATATTTTCATAGATATAAAGTGAAGATACGGTCATAACGTTTATTTCCTTAAATAATTCATTTAATGATTCACGAGCACCCATACTATAAATTGCACGAATTGCTCTTTTTTGTAATATAAAAATAGTCTCAATATCTGCTGCAGCTCCCCAAAGTAATACGCCGTAAGATAAAAAGCTATGGAAGTATGCAAAATAAACTAATTTGGCCGTCTCGACATTCGTCAATTGTTTGATTTTCCTAACAGCAAATGCTGCAGAACTTAATTTACCAGCTAATGATTCTATCTGAGGACCCCATTGCAATTTATTATCCAATGTGATACCCAAAAATACTGTTTTACTAACTAATTCCAAACTGATGCCATCTACTAATACCTGACTGTCTACTTGCACTACATTTGGAAGGGAGAATCTTAAACATTTAGTTTTCCTAGAATTTAATAACATATCGTCGATATTAATATCCGGATTTGGGCAACATTATTATCCAGATAATTCAGATTTTTCGGATAATGTATTGAGTTAACGCTCCAAACGTAAAATTTAAAGCTTTAAGATTAATTCTAAGAGCTAACTTAAGTTTACGCATATGATAAGTAATGAACCGGTTCTCACCAGGCCTATTTTATCCCTTTCATTGTTATTTGTGACTTGTGAGAGGAAATTTATGTTTATTACGCGACTGACCCGGAAGGAGAGTAATGCATTTCGAGTGTATGTATGTATATCTATTTCTTTGGCATGCAGCCTAATCGGCTTGATATAAACATATGAGGTGTCGTTAGAATTGTCTTACCTGTGAGAATAACACTGTTTATTATTTGAATATGGCATCTACGAATAAAAAAGAGGGTGGTAACAAAATGTCTTTATCATTATTATTACAGTATGGGTATCAAATGAAAGCTTGTAAATAGCCATTTCCATGTATGTATATATAGGGATTGCAATCCGGATACTTCGAAATTCGAAAATAACCGGAAAATCCGGATTTTTGGGCCTATTATAAATCCGAATATTGAGAATCAAATCCGGTTTTTCGAATTTTAATCATAATTGACAATAGTTGATGGTTAATTACAATTTTCATCAGTAGATGTAGGTCAGTATTACTCTGACGCACAAATCCGCACAATATTTAAAACTCCTGCGCTTTAGTTCGTGCGATTGCGTTGCCGTTTCTGTTCACGGTGCCTATAAGGTCTATAATGAAATTTATAAACCGCTCGACTCACATGCTGCTAGCTGCTCTCGCTCATCCATCTAGCTAGTTGCTAGACCGGCCAGTGAGTCTTAGATGGAGGCAAAGCGCGCGCGGCGCGAGTAACAACTCTTTGCACAACGTAATATCAAGAATTATAGTGTAATGTATGTAACTGTTACTTTCGGGTCTGGCACACCAGCCTAAGTAAGCAGTCCTTGATATGGAGTCTCTGGTGGTCTGCGCGCTTGGGTTTCCAATTTCCTGAGTGAACGGTCTATTCATGTGCAACCTTATTTCTGCTGCATATTAACGATCTGGTGAAGCCTGGTATTTTTGGGTACGCAGACGACAGCACCGTTGTCATATTTCCAGCGCGTGAGCCACCAGTGACTAGATCCAATTGTTGCGAGAGGCCATGGTAGAACGTTTGAACGTGACCTTACAGGCAGTTTCAGATTGATTTGATTTGATTTGATTGGGGATTGCCCCAATAGGGGCAATTTTTAATGCCACCAAGACGCAGGCGTGTCTTTTCACCGCCAAACGGAGTCCTTTCCGGATTGACGGGCCAGTTGGCGCAGTTGGTTAAGGTTCACCTTACGCGCCGCAGGTCGTGGGTTCGATTCCCACACAGGACATGCATTTGTGTGCATGAACATGTCTGTATGTCCTGAGTCTGGGTGTAATTATGTATATTAAGTATGTATTTACAAACAAAAAGTAGTATATGTATTATATCAGTTATCTGGTTTCTATAGTACAAGCTCTGCTTAGTTTGGGATTAGATGACCGTGTGTGAGGAATGTCCCAGGATATTTATATTTATATTTCCACCACGCTCTCGTCCTCGACTCAATAAACCGCCGAGTCAGAAGACTCGTCGGAGATGAGACTTTAATGAGGACGAAACTCACGAACCATAGAAGAAAGGTTGCTTGCCTTATCGGTTTTCTACGGGATATATTTTGGAGAGTATGTGCAGGTGTTCAACCTTATTATTCCAACCACTATCCCCATTTTTACTCCGAACCACAAGCCAGGAAAATTTTCACTAATGAAATGGGTACCAAAAATAATAAAATATAACACCTATCTTCAAACTACTAATAGTTTAGCGTAAAACTACGCGTACAATTTAAAATTACAAAAGATTGAAAAAAAAAAACGAAATTCGAAAAATCCGGATAATCCGGATTTATATGTCGTGATAATCTTGAAATCCGGATTTGAAAAAAATCTCTCAATCTCTACCTACCTTTATACTGCTGCCTTGCTATATACCTTGCATTAAACGTGTTTTTTTTTTGCAGTTTACGTCAAAATGGTAGCATATAAGTATTACAATATATACATATATGGAATGGGCTATTCACAAGCTTTCATATGATACTCATATTGTTATAATAACGCGATTTTTTTGTCTTTAATATCCCCCTCTTTTTTTAATTCGTAGACGCCATATAAATTTCCCACAGTTAAGACAAATCTAAAGACACGTCATATGCTTAAATACGTCAAGCCGTTTAGGCTGCAGAGCATGCCAAAGACATAGACATACATACATACACTCGAAAAACATAACCCTCCTTCCGGGTCAGTCGGGTAAATATACACGAAATCTTCTTAATCCCAGCACGCATTTTTGTAGATGTTTGCTCAACTTCATGAGTCCATTAAAAACCTATTTTCATATTTTTGTTTCGCAAACATTGTAAATACATTATCTGTTGTAATAATTATGTAGATTTTCACTGTTTAAATAAACTATTTTCGTTAATATCAACTTAACCGTGACTGTCCTTTTGTCGCTTTTTGCTCGACGCCCTCTTAAGATTATCACGATGTTTTTTATAATACTTGTATGTTTTTGGATTTTTTCCTTTTTTAGAGTATGCAATATACTCTAAAAATATACTCTAATCAACTCAGATAAAAAACACGACACAAAAAATTTAGAATTTTTTTACAAGTAAAATGTGCGCGTATTCGCGTGTTACGAAACTATGTTCCGTAATGTTCTCTTCGGTTGCGAACACAAAGTAGGTAGAAGTCGACCTACCAATATGATATAAGCAATACGGACTACGCTAACTTTGCTAGAAGTAGAATTCAGCTAAAAGTATTCAGCCGTAGATCGCAACCGGCTGCAAACTTAAAACTAAGTGTAAAAGGCCTATATAAGTTACGAATGAGCTCGCAACTAGTACCACCATTGAATTGTGTAATAATTCTATGAGTACCACACATTTTGCCTAGATAAAGGCTCTTTTAAGTTTAGGTATATTCCGTATGTCGCAAGCGGTCCCAATTGCTTGAGAAGGTAGGTAATGGTTCTCTAAAGTCATGGTATTTTCGCAACTAGTTCCACAATTTTTGTTTAGGAATTGTTCAATATCATAGTTTTATACCTTAAATCAATAGGAATTATTCATTTTCCATACTTTCAAATCGGTTGCGAATTTAATGTAATAATATCCATACATAACTCTATCGATATGCCAAAAATCATTAATACCTACCACACTAATGCTAATTCTACTACCAAATTATTGTATTGTCGGCACGGCGCGGGGGGCCTGACCGCATCGGGTCCCGCTTCTTCCTCCTTTCAAGTTTAACCGTTTATAAATAACGATAAAAATACCGTTATCTTTCAATTACCGTTACTAAAAAGTAACGGTAATTAGGAGCATAAATAACGTTAAATCTAATAACGTTATTTTTTTAATAACGGTATCTCTGTCAAATGAAGGTAACGTTATGAAAATTTTACCGTTATTTAAAGCCCTGAGCTAAAGTGTAGACATAATACTCAACGGGAGTGCGAGGGAGTAAAGGGGTGGGGCGATGGCGGCTTGCGCCTAGCTCTAGTCTGTGCACTTTTTTAATATTTTTTAATATTTTTCTCGTTTTAGAAAATTCACCTTCGTTTAAAGAGCATTTTATTTAAATCCTCGCGAACTGACAAAGACATTACGTCACTATCGCATCTAATGAAAATTGTGACGTCATCTGTCAGATTTGCATAGTTGCAGAAGATGAAAGGATTAATGGAAGTCTTTTCATATAATATTAATGATGCTAGTACCTTTGATAATATATATCATTGTAACGTCTGTGGTTAGTTGATTAATGATTTTTAATAATAAAATCACTGCGAATTGAGTTCATTATTATAATTGGTAGGTACCTGTATTTTGTGTTACCAGACCAAAATAAAATCCCACAAAATCTCCAAAAAGATTTTTAAAAAAATATGTAAACAGACACACATCTTACTTCAAAAGCAAACCGAATGCAATGTGAATGAACGGATGAAATCTTCCTGTCTGGGTAAAAATACTGAATTTCAGTTATAAAAAAATATTTGTTTTGTTTTAGTAAGTTTTTAGCCGTTGTAATCAGAAAAAGAAATATAAACATACCAATATACCAACCATGAGATCTTTTACTCGTTGACTAACTTCGAAAGCTTTCGCTAACTTATCTTCAGAAAAAAACTACGAAATTATATGAACAATAGACGAGTAAGTTCAATAAATCTGCTCACAAATATAAAAGAACAAATTAAACAAAAGATAATTCATTACGCAACAACTTTAGAAGCAATAAAGAAAATACAGAAAGTAACTAATCTAGTCAAGTACTTAGTACTCCAGAATCTAGACATTACGTCATCTGAAGGTGACTTGGGGTAAACACGCCACTCCAATATTTGCCCCGTAAGTATAAAATGTTTGTCTATAATATTCTTTATCTTTTGTCCAGTTGTGCGTCACACGAAGTTGCCCTTTAATTGTCGAAAGTAACCTTGATAAAGAACAAATAGGATAGGTTATTGAGGTTATAAGTTTTTGTTCTGAATAACTTGCGAGGGTTTACGATCTTTAAGTCAACCTTTTCTGTGTTATGGTAATTTAAGCAATAACCGGCTTGCAACACCAGGGGTACAGTAGTACGTGGTAGTAACCAACTGATAAGGAGCGTCGTGAAAAGAAAGTATGGCCCCGAAGATTAACGAAATAATGCTTAAAACTTACAATCAACCATAGATCATTTCTATAAGGTTCATAATACACTACAGCTCACTCACTTGCAATCCACGCCCCTCCGCACGGCGCGCGCTTCATGGCGGCAGCTGTCGACCAATAGCATTTCCCGCGCTTTGAAAATGTATCTTCTGCGCAGGTAAATCGGTAAGCCATATCAGTTAGGTACTACATATTAGTACACAGTTTTTTTTTCTAAATGATAAAATATTTGTCAAACACCTCTGATTTTTATGATAAATATTGGTTTATCTAATTGGTTTAAATTATTTGAAAGGTTCTATAAAAATCACAGCAAATAAAAAGTAAATCATTTATTATCATAAGAAATTCCGTCGAGATTTCGCACTTTCAGTGTTTAACTTCGGCCTCGGAATGCTTAATCTAACTTTTAAAAGCTATTAACGTCTCAACCACAGTTTAAACTTGAAGATGAAGAGACTAACAAAACCAGCTTATTGTTAATCCAAGAGTATCTAAAGTTTAAGTGCTTGCAATAAAATGTGCAGGGCATTCCCGCTAATGATCATTTTATGGTTATTTTTAAGTGTTGCACTTTAAAGAAATAGGCTTTTAGCTGAGGGTTGTAAAGAAGGAGGCTCCACAGCTAGACTAGATTATGTGTTTCTTTGTGGCCTCACATAGCAGTACGTACGTATTAGAATTAAGTAATTATTTTCCTGTAAATTATGTTGAAATACAAATCTTGATCAACGAAACAAAAGTTAAATACACCCGACACCTTTTCTTCTGGATATCTGTTCCATGTTCCATATACCACTACCCTGACTTGACACAAGGATTCACTTTCCGTGTTGCTATATTTGTGGTTCTGGTTATTTTTATAGACCAAAATAAATATGTTCTTTCCTTTTAAAGTGAGATTTGGTTAACTTGTTTCTTTATAGCTTAATCTACAATTTTCTCGGAAAGTTCCTCGGAATCCTGGGAGAAATAAAATCTATTTGTGGATCCGTGATAATATAAGAATCTCTAGGGCTTAGTCTTCAGAAATAGAATAATCCAGCTCAAATCCTTTATACGCTTCATTTTTATAAGCTTATCTACTCATGCCTAATGTGGCAACATTTTCTCTTTTTCTCATCTTTCGTTCTAAATGAAACTAGATTAAAATATAGGTTTTGGTTTTGGTATAGAATTTCGAATTTTCTACTTTCCATTGCAAACGTCAAAATGACTTCACTTATACGGCTGACATAGTCTCCCATGTAAGTTTTACGGTTTTTATTTCTCCTAAATAAAGCATCAACGTCAGAACAGAAAAATAAAGAAACAATTGTAACTCTTTATTACATTGTAATAAATATGCATTCCCAGAATGGTGACGGTATTGCCACCAGTTGGATGGCAATGCTCATTCTCTGTTGCAACAAAATTGCAAAAAATACAATCTAGAAAGATTTTATTAATTTTTGGGGCTTAAGAATTATGAAATATCCCTTCTCCTAGGCTAAAAGTTCTACAAGCACTTCAATCAAGTAAAGGTTGTTCATTTCGGCAACTCACTTATGGTATGTGCAAATCATTCGTGCACACTTTACCGTCTATTGGAAAGTTTTGAACTGATTCGGACCCCATCTCTCTTTTGACTCTATGGACTGTTTTGATTTAACTATTAAATATACTTTCACTTCAATAAAATAAAACACCTAAGTAGTACTGGTATGGGTTAAAAATATTCATATTTTTTGTATTTTGATAATAGTCTATGCGCAAATTGAGGCCATATTCTTATTAAAAGAAAATGGAATATTTTAAAAAACTAACCTAAGTCATTCTAAATTTAAAATTCTTGGAAAACCGACGTCATATAAAAGTCTATGAAATAGAATCTCCTGTATTCCGGGACGCAATAAAAATTTGCATAGAGAATGCAAAGAGGTATATGTTTATTTTCTTTTCATTTGAGAAAAGGCTGGCTGGAAAGGAGTTCCGAGAAAAATTGCAAAGCATTGTTGGCGTGTTTTCTGTAATGTCACATTGTTCACAAGAACCTTTAACCGCTTGGTTTACTTCATAAACTGCATTGTTGGCCTTACTTGTTGCTGTTCCTTTGAATCAGGTCTCTATAATGACAGGTCTTTTACGTCGTAGAATCTCATACTTCTGAAAATGTAGATTCTCGTTTTTGCTCTAGTTTCATTAATACAATCTAACTTTGGTTTATCGTCTCGTGATTAGAAACGGAAATTTGAATTGGTATCTGGTTTTGATGGTGACAGCAATTACGTATCTGAATACTGAGAATTTAATATCAGGATGACTTGCGTCAAAATTTTAATCTAGATTTAAAAGTCTAGTTTAAAAAAAAAACTGGATTAATGTTTGTCATCCTGAATATTATTTTATGTAAATTCTTGTTACAAGCTTTTATTTAGTTTCACCTGTCCCGTTGTCTGTAATGGAATTTTGCAAGTTAAATTTGACCCACTTTCCGGTTTCCGATTGACCTGAAATTTTGCACGAATATGCAAATCGCGTGACAATACAATATTATGATGACGTGGAGCTGATCTGATGATGGAGCTAGAAGGTGGCCATAGGAACGCCGTAATAAAACCACATAACCCCATCGAGTTTGGGCTCGTTTATTCGTCTTGATGAGTACTTTGTCGCAAGTACAGTCAACAAAAAGTACAGTTACTCAAAAAAAAAGCTTGTATTAAAAATGAAATTTTTAACAAAGATCTTGTTTTTACTGCTTTTGGCTTGTTTTAACCACAGTCTCTCTTAGCAGGTATGTGATGATGTGAAACAAGAAGCCTTCTCAACAACAACGCCTTGCTGTCCAATCCATCACCCTTTGATGTACAGCAAGGCGTACAACTACACCCTACTATCTTTCCCATTGATCTTTCAGGAGAGATTAAATTATGTAGACTACCTTCTCAAATAAAACCTTACTTATCATTCACAGTTTGTAATAAATCTGATCAAGTATTCGTGTCCTAAATATAAAGCTCACTTGACATCCAAACGCCCGCGCTGACTTTGTCAGGGCGTCCAAGTTTATTAAGACGTCGAACAAAAGCCACCGCACCGGGAATATCAATAATCTGTGGAACCTGAGAATTGTCTTGTCTTGGCGTAATGAGATAGTTCCATCGTCTTTATTGAGAACATAGACGTTCATTAAAATCAACTATTAGTCTTGAAACTTAAACGGTCTTTCAATCTTGGGGTCGATTGTATCAATTTAAAGTGATATAACCGTTATGTGTGGTTTATCATGGATTAACACAATCAATTATTATCGATTCTGCGCTTAGTGATACTCTTTTTTATAATTTTGACCGTAGAGATCCTTGTCGTTTAATTACAGGAGTACAATTTACCCTAAAGGTTTCCAACGAAAATCATATCTAAGTAAGCCTAAAAGTTTTTCACAGGAAGCAAAATAAAATTGATAACCTGGGACCATATAAACAAATCAAGACGAAGTTTCACCTTATAAGAAATTGAAGACGAAAAATTCCTACGTATGCGTGTGTAAAATCAGGATTGGCCCAAGCAGGCACAAATGATACTGAGCCTTATTGTCACTGTCAACGTCTCAATGCGGAATGACAGCCTTTTGGCTTCCTATGGTGTATATGTGTGCGTGAAGCCATGTATTTACAAGAACGCCGGCTTCCTTTTGGTGCTTCACTCGTTTATTAGGCGACCTTCTGTCTTAACTTTTTTATAAGTCTATGCCTGGCAAATACTGCGCCAATGACCTAGTTGGTCGTATAGCTATAGTAGCATAACAAGATAACGGATATAGGCACTACATATTAGTACATTATGATACATGTGTGGAAAGTTGGTAATTACAGACGAAGCGATATTAATCCGAGAGTGTAATGATCAATGCACACGCGTCATGCGTCATACGACGTTTTTCAACACACTTGTGAGGAAAAAAACAGATTTGTATTTTTTGATAATAGTCAATGAGAACGTCAACAAATATGGCGCGCAAGTTTTTTTTTTGACAGCTGTCAACCTCTTTTACCCGTTCATCGTCTACGCACATATCAATTGCATTGAGGTACGAACATAACATAATCGGGATTATACCTGAATATACCTATCATAAAACTGTGCGGTAATGTAAACTAAAAAGCACTTGTGCGTAATAAGCTGCATTAAGATACTCAAAACGGTGCAGTAAATGTCACTTTACGAGCAAGTGTGTTGAAAAAATATATACTTACACCCAAAATATACACCATGCTATCTAAGCTGTTGCAATTGAATTTTATTTCTTTACTTTTGCGCCACTCATACTCAACTCATAAATATATAAGTGATGCAAATGTACCTCCAAATGTTACCAGAACTCTTCGAACACCAACCGATTTGAATTTCCCCAATATATGACTTATATAACCGAACCGCATACACCGCATAAGTTATTCATACGCCTCCTATATTTCTTTCATTAGATTCGTGGCCATTTGCAAGAATATGAGTTATTTTATTTTATGTTATTTTTATTCGTCTTTTGCTATGTTTAGACAATGAAAGCTAGTGGTTGAATGCCGCTTGAGCTTTCGGTGAAGGAGAACATCGCGAGGATACCTTAGCACGCTGGTAAACCTAGGTAGCTACCACCCTCAAGTTGCCTGCCCGCATGGTGGTAAGCTGTTTTCGTAGCCTATAGATACTTGACCAATGGCCTGTCCTCCTGCCCTCCGTCCGAATTTGTTATCTTGTTGAATTAACAACTTGAGTGTTCCACAAGGCTCCCATTTTTCTGTTGTGTGATATTATGAATGACCTCTAGCATACCAAAACATACCTTGAAAGTTCAACTCCTGCCCTTTTATACACTATCAGATGTACTTTGATAACGTAAATTTTTGTAACACACGCTGTACTAAAATACATCGACAGTATAATTTAGAACAAAACAGTAACAACACTACTGAAGAATAGTTTCCGCTATTATCTAGATATGTATGTATTCGTTTCCGTACCGCATTTTAATATATTCCCGGGATAAAAGGTATCTTATGTGTAATTCCAGGATATGATCGATCAGCTATTACGGCGTGATTGAGTATCAAACATACGCATAAACTTTCGCGTCTATAGTAGTATCATCTATGTCTGCCACAGTTAGGACTACACCTAATCTAAGAAGAATCGGGTTCTCTCATAGCTATCGATACAGAACTGTACTTATTCCTTAGTTCACGACAGTGATCGAAACTGAAGTTATCTAGTTTCCATAGTGCTCTATTTATGTTAGAATCGGATAGCCAAGTTTGAAGAATGTTCCAGGGGCCCAAGTCTGCTATTACAATTGTGTTCCAATGAACTATCAGTGGTGTCAAAATTGACACATTTTACAGTTTTGGTAATCTACTAACACAATAGCATCATAATGGCGCACTAATATATGGTGGTATAAGAAAATATCTTTCCGATGATTTTCCACTGAAACTAAAATCGTGCCACAATGATCTTTTAGTTATCAATTTTGACAGTTTTTGTACTATTTTCTTTTCGTTAATTATATGACCATTATGAATTAGTAGATTGCGCACATCGGCTTAATGATAATGAAATTGCAATAGTATCGTGTCAATAAGACATTTTAGCAGACGTGGCCCCCAGGTACTGATTGATTCAATTGTTAGTTACTGCTGCCGACGTTTACTGTGACTGACAGCGGTCGAACTATACAACTATTGTTGCTACAGCATTCTTATTATAAGGTGTCGATTACTGTAACTTCCGGCCATTATAACTGTCTTTAATTAGTGCTGTATTGTCGATTGTTTTTTGGAAGTAAACGTGGGAAAGTCAAAATGTCTTTATTCTACAATGTTTGTACGTTTGTATCTTATGGCACAGAAAAGAGTACAAGTTTATGGTAACAGGAAGGTGTCGACTGGCCAATGGCCCGCCTGATGGTAAGCAACACCAGCCAGGAGTATCTCACGCGTGTTATACCGACTCTGCAAAAATCTGAAGATATTTTGTACGGTACCTACTCTCTTGGGAAAATCACTATAATCACTATTGATGTACATAATTATAAGTTAATCAACTAAAAGTATTATAAAGTTCTCCGCCTCCTCTTAATCTAAATAGAAAGATCTAGAATAAAACTAAAGCTGAATGTCGCGCGTCTACCCTCGTCTGCGAAGCTTCGGTGTCCGCTACGATAATGTCACCTCCAATTTAAGCTCTTGCCATAGATTAAATAAGTTTTATAAGACACACGGCCATATAAATTATCGAATAAAAGTGATTTTTAGGTTTTAAATTATGTTAATATAAATTGGGTAGTTTTTATTTTCTAGATGAACTAAGTTGGAATTTTGTAGGTATTTATTTCAACCGTACGTCCTTATTTGTCATCTATATTTCTGCATTAAATTTATTCTACGAATTTCAAAAGTAAAATCACGTTACAAAAATAATTGTTTCTACTGTGGTAAAATAGATAAAATAAGCATTTGCTAAATTAATATTACAATGGAACAATAAATCAAATCTAGCAAGCTAAATGTTCAAGGCAGAATTAGCAAACATCAATTCACCAAATCTGTGCTGAACATACCACGGAGCATTGCTCCACAACTCACTAGTTCAATATTTGTTGTCGATTACTTTACCTACTATATACTTACCGTTTACTATGAACTGAGAGTACTGGGTTTGGGTTAATGAAAACTAGGTGCATGAGGTAAAATCGGTGGCCAGCAGGGCAATAGGACCTCGCGTTACTACTAGGATCGCGGAACGAGATTGACGAATAGCGGAGAACTGACTGACTGAAACTGACTGAACGCTCCCGGTGGGTAACAGGCGTATTTATAATCCCCCGCGAGCGCTAACATAAACATTCGTCCCGCGAGATCCTCTTACCCCGCAAACACAGGCCTTTATTTAAAACATAGCTTATATTAACTTATTGTACATAACTAGTACTAAATACCAATAATCTTTATTATCTAATACAATAAAATCTAATAAGATTAAATTCATAATAAAAACGTAAAATAAAGTCTAAACCGAAACGACAAATAACAAGGAACATTTATATGTATATTAATATAATGCTAAAAATACACATATTAAAATAGACTTTATAAAATAACAAAAAGGGGGCAATAATACGAAATTAAACAATGATGTCACATATTCACAATGCCCTCTGTTGTATCGCAATCATGTACTTAACGTAGCGGATACGGTTAAGTTTAATCAATTCTCACCTCTTTGTGCTTTGTATTCAACAATGGACAAAGAAAAGAAGTGGAATCAAGTCACAGTTTACACTTCACAATTTTTAGCTAATCAAATAACACATCATAACTTTTATTATTCAAGAAGTCCATTGTTCATTATTCGTTGCTATACATAAATAATTCTGTCGCTCACATTTCTCCCGCCGTACAGCTTGCTGTACTAAGCTACGGTGTGAGCGGCTGTACTGGTAGTACAACTAATTTCATGGTAGGGCGTCGCATCACACCTGTGCGCGTTTGGACGTCGGCGCACCTCACGATGCCATCTTTGCCGGGGAATACTCGTGTGACAAGTCCCCGCGGCCAGACGTTGCGAGGCAGGTTGTTGTCGGCAATGATAACGAGATCGCCGACTCGCAGCTCATCGCCCCGACCTCGGGGCTCCCGCCGGTGTTGGAGTAAGGGCAGCACCTCGCGCACCCAGCGCGACCAAAACATGTTAGCAAGCGCTTGCGCAGCTCGCCATTGGGAGCGGCCGTATGTGTCAGCTTCGGTGAAAGTGCCTGGCAGTGGCACCTTAGACGCCCCACCCAAAAGGAAATGATTGGGCGTGAGCGCCTCGGGGTCATCGGGTGAGACCGAGACATGTGAGAGCGGTCGGCAGTTAACAGTGTGCTCGACTTCACATAGTAGCGTGTGTAGCACCTCGTCCGTTGGATGACGCTCGTGCAGAGTAGTGGCGAGCGCCGTTTTCACGGTGCGTACGAGTCGTTCCCACGCGCCGCCCATGAATGGCGCGCTGGGAGGTATATACCGCCATGGTATAGCGTGGATAGCGGCTTCGGCGGAGGTGGCCGCCAAGGCGGCCCGACGCAGCTCGGCGTCAGCACCACGCAGATTGGTGCCATTGTCACTTGTTATCTCGGACGGGGCGCCCCGGCGCGCCATCATGCGGCGCAGGGCGAGGACGGCCGAGTCAGCCGACAGGGAGGCGGCCACCTCTAGGTGCACTGCCCGAGTTGTCAGACAGGTGAATAGCGCCACATAGCGCTTGTGGCGCTGGCGGCCCACAGTCACTGTGAGCGGCCCAAAGTAGTCCAGGCCCACGTAGCTGAATGGGCGCTGGTGATGAGCGAGGCGACTGGCGGGGTGATCGCCGGTCGGCGGTACGGCCGGCACCGCCCGACGCAGGCGGCACGGCTGGCAGCGCTTGATGACAGTGCGTACAGTAGGTCGCAAGCGCACGACCCAGTAGCGCTGGCGCACCTCGTTCGTGATTGTTTCTACACCGCCATGGTGGAGCAGTCGGTGTACCCAGTCGACATACAGTCGTACATAGGTGTGAGCCCCATCTAGGACCGCAGGTGCGCGCTGTCCGGCCGAGATGTCGGCCGCGGCAAGTACACGTGACTTAACGCGGAGTATACCGCGCTCGTCCAGTTCCACGGCGAGCTGCCGCAGACGACTTTGTGCACCCGGCGCCTTTCCTCCACTAAGCTCACTCAGCTCAGCGGCAAAGCTCTCTTGCTGCGTTGATCTTATCCATAACTCAACCGCGGCAATCAAATGTGGAACAGTAAGTTGTACATACTTATTATTGTCCGCCGCTAGAGGGCGCAATTTAAAATAATCATTACCTATCGCAGGCGCACGACGTTTTGCTCGCCACGTAGGATCCGCGCCATCTATCTTACCAGTGCGTTTACGAGTGGAAGCTGTTATTCGTTTTCTACATAGCTCTATAAATTGCAACGCACGGGCTGTGGCGCGTATCAAACGTAACCATGACGAAAAACGTTCCACGCACGGTAACGCTAGCTTCAGTGAATACTCAGCAGATGGCTTAGCTGTCGCTACCGTGTTGGAACATTCATCGCCGACGGTGGCGTCACTCGGCGGTGAAATAACAACTACGTTCTCTGGCCATTTACAATCAGATTCGTATAAGAATGCCGGACCATTAAACCATCTGTGGTGCGACGTAAATTCCGGCGGTGTCTGCCGGGTGGCATCATCGGCAACGTTAAGTTTAGAGGGCACCCATCGCCACTCATCTACCCGTGTATATTCTTCAATCTCAGCCACCCGGTGCGCGACAAATGGTTTAAAGGCACGAGCACCTGCTCGCAACCATGCCAGTACGGTCTGAGAGTCGGTCCAGTATACAAATCGAGTGATTGGTCTATCATGCGACTCAGCTACCGTTCGTGCTAATCGCACACCTAATACGGCAGCCTGTAATTCAAGTCGTGGTATCGATGTCACTTTTACTGGAGCGACCCTCCCCTTAGCGGCTGCTAATACTACACTTGTATTTGAATTTCCCACGCATCGGAAATATACTGCCGCCGCACATGATATTTCACTCGCGTCAACAAAGGTGTGAAGTTCTATGTCCACGGCGTCAGCATACCCCGGATAGCAACGCGGTATTTCTAACCTATCTAAATATCTAAGAGTCGATAGCCATTTCCACCAACTTTGCTCAAGCTCCGCGGGCAGGCGCTCATCCCACCCGACATTGTGCCGCCACGCGTTTTGTAAAATATGTTTCGCTTGAATAGTTACTGGCGTCACAAGGCCGAGCGGGTCGTATAGTGACATTGCCGCACGTAGTAGTTCACGTTTAGTGGGAACGCGTTCCCCAGTGAGCAGCGGGCGGTCAACTTTATAAAAGTTCAAATTATACCCTAAAGTATCACGAGTCGGTGACCATATAAGACCTAATATTTTCTCAGTCCCGCTGTCACTGAGCGGAACGTTCGCTGTGGATACAGTACTTGTTGCAGTTAAACCGCTTATTGCAGCCGGTTCGTTGGTTGTCCAACGCTGCAACTTAAAATTAGCCCTCTCGTGCACCGCCACTACTTGTTTAGCCGTATTATTAGCTTCGTCGATAGAGTCGAAACTCTCTAAATAATCATCCATGTAGTGATGGTGAACGATAGAGTTCAACGCGGCTGGAAACTCATGCTGATATCGTTTAGCGTTGTGATTCTTTATGTAAATAGCGGTACATGGGCTTGACGTGGCACCAAACAAAACGGATGCCATTCTCAATTCTATCGGCTCGTCGGTTGGATTTTCGCGCCATAAGAATCGCAACGCATCGCGATCTTCCGCACGTACCTTAATACGCAAAAACATATCTTTGATATCCGCTGCCAACGCTACCCGCCTCTGTCTGAAGGACATTAATACACCGGGAAGCGATCTCAATAGGTCGGGACCGGTCAACAGCAGATCATTTAAACATACGCCTTTGGTCTGTGCGGCCGCATCGTGAACGATTCGCAGTTTTCCCGGCTTGGCCGGGTGCGTCACACCAAAATGAGGTAGGTACCACGTCCTACCTTTAGTGGGAGGGCCCGGTGCTACCTCTGCGTACCCGGCCTCTAACATACGATCTATCTGGTTTTTATAAGCTACGCTCAAATCCTTATTTTTAGCTAGCTTTTTCTCTACACTAACGAGACGTTTGAGAGTAGCATCGTAGTTTGATGGGATTATTTCATTTTCCCGAGCCCATAGTAGGCCTACTTCATAACCTCCATCGGGAAGCTTTCGGGTTGTTGAATTGAGTATATTAATTGCCCTAGACTCGGGGTCGGCGCGTGGTAGTCGCGGCTCCACCCCCAAGCTCTCTAAGCTAAAGTGCTGTTTTAGCAAATCATCTAGGCGCTCGTCCTCCTCGTCCCGGCAGCGAAGCACAGCATGGCTCACCTTTTGAATAGTGGCGCTGCTTGGGTACGAGGCAGAACGAGTGCCATGCAGCACCCAGCCTAGAGGGGTGTGAGACGCAACAGGCATATCGCCACGCCCCCTACGGACCTCCGATGCAATCAAAAGTTCCCAATTGTCTTGACCAACTAAAAGGGCGGGTTCACCGCGTTCATATAACAGTTGATCGGCAATATCATTCAAATAGTTGCAGTCGTGAACTATATCTTTACCTATAGACTGAGCTGAAATATCTAGTTTATCTATAGTCCGAGCGGTTATTTCACGGGATTCCTGAGAATGTCTACCCCTAATCTGAAAAGTGACTTTTTGCGATGTATTAACATCTATACGCGCCCCCGCTACAGCTTCAATATAAAATGGAATAGTAGGACCTTCAGTGCCTATCTTTTTAGCTACGTTATCAGATAGAAGCGTCACGGTGGAACCGTCGTCGAGCAACGCGTATGTGTCTAAATCACCTTTAGGACCGGAAATAGACACGGGTATAATTTTTAAATAGGCACTCGAATGTCGCGGTGGTAGCCATGTATTTGTTACTTTTGCCTGACTAACCTCTGAAGATACTTGTTCGTAATGCAGTAAACTATGGTGATGCATTTCGCATCCCGCAACATCACACACAACATCTTTACATCTGTGCTTCCAATCTCTTCTTTTCAGACATCGAAAGCACAGTTTTTGTGATTTAGCGATCTCCCACCTATCATTAATCGTAGCAGACTTAAACTTTGTGCATTCTATGACTCTATGCCCTATCTTAGTACATGCGGGACACGGTAACGCCCCTTGGGTTTCACCCGAACGCGCGCTCTCACTCCGACCTGCGCGTGCTTTCTCATTCTCTCCGACAACCGCCGGCGCCCGCGCCGGTGCCGATGCCGTATAGCTACGCGGGTGCGGTCGTTTTGTGGCTACAGGCGGACCGCGTTCAAAAAGGGATACAGATTCGAGTTTCGCGTGTCTCGCGTTACGTTCCGCTTCGGTGTCGAGGAAACTGCTAAGTTTTGATAGACCGGGCTCTGTCTCACTCGCTGTTAGCTCGTAGTCGAACCATCTACTACGAATAATAGGTGTGAGTTTTTCTTCTATGATCATACAAATTTCGGGACTATATAAATATTGAGGACGACCTAATGCTCTTATAGTGGCAACTACGTTAGCAATTTTTGATGCAAAAATGCATACATCACGTGGGTTATCACTCATTTTTGTGAGCATTTTTAAACGATCAATCTCTGCCACTATGAGTGCATCAGGACGTCCAAATCGACTTTCAAGTCTCTGTATGACTTGTTGTGGATCTGAGGGACCTAAAAATATGCACTCAACAGCTTCCTTAGCCTGGCCTTTCAGGGCTCGTCTAAGTCTTATATTATTTTCTACTGTGGTGAAGTGTTCAGATGTTTCCAAATATATTGCCTTAAACTGCAACCATTCAGTCGGCCTACCATCGAAAGTAGGCAACTCTACCATGTATTTAGGTGGTTTCGCGGGTGTATGGCCGGCTCGCGACATCTGCGCTATTGCAGTGGCAAGCTCGGCTATATCTGAGCGCACCTGCGATTCAGCGACCACCTTTTTATCAATTATTGGGTAATTTTCCCTATCTACTACCTTATCTAAAGTGATATCTGTACACTTAGCTTTACACCGTTCCGCCAGCGGGTCCCTGGTTGCGCCTGTGGTGCCAGCCATGCCTCCCATGGGCATAGAGCAACTGGTCACAGGAGCAGCTGTGAGGGCCTGGATCGGTGCAACGGGAGCAGCCGGTGTCGGCCCGCTCGCCTCGGCTTCGCCTGTGGTGGTGGCGGCGGCGCTAGCCTGCGCCGCGCTCACGACATGTGGCGCTTCTGCCTTCATTGCCTGTAACAGTAAATGTGACTCATGGCCAGGAGCAGCGTCTTGCACCAAGGTGGTTTTTGACGCCCTTAGCCAATCGTCAACTCTGTCGTGCACTGATACTATATCACTTAAATGGCTTTCGTCGTCGGAATCATCGCCACGAGTCTCGAGCATAGCTAGCCTAGCGACGGCCAGCTCGTAACGTGCTCGAGCTATTTCTCGGTCTCGTTTCACGGTCCTGCGCGAGGATCTGCCCGTAATCGAAGGCTCGGATGCCTTACGGGACGTTTTACGCGACGACGATGGAGAAACGGGCGGTATCGTTGTCGCACTCGAAGGTCCAGCCGATACTTGGGTCTGTTCTGAGGACGTCTCCCCACTACCCGATATAGACGTGGACCCCGGATGCGACACCGCACCTTTCTCCCCGGACTGCGACCTAGTAACTACCATTTTACGTTTTACCTAGACGTCTGTTAGCCTGAGAACCACTGATATCTCTCAGCACCCTATCGTAGATCCCAAACCCGGACTCTCAAACGGCAGGTAAAGCAACTGACAACAATCCGGCTCGAAGGACCAAAAAATGTTCAAGGCAGAATTAGCAAACATCAATTCACCAAATCTGTGCTGAACATACCACGGAGCATTGCTCCACAACTCACTAGTTCAATATTTGTTGTCGATTACTTTACCTACTATATACTTACCGTTTACTATGAACTGAGAGTACTGGGTTTGGGTTAATGAAAACTAGGTGCATGAGGTAAAATCGGTGGCCAGCAGGGCAATAGGACCTCGCGTTACTACTAGGATCGCGGAACGAGATTGACGAATAGCGGAGAACTGACTGACTGAAACTGACTGAACGCTCCCGGTGGGTAACAGGCGTATTTATAATCCCCCGCGAGCGCTAACATAAACATTCGTCCCGCGAGATCCTCTTACCCCGCAAACACAGGCCTTTATTTAAAACATAGCTTATATTAACTTATTGTACATAACTAGTACTAAATACCAATAATCTTTATTATCTAATACAATAAAATCTAATAAGATTAAATTCATAATAAAAACGTAAAATAAAGTCTAAACCGAAACGACAAATAACAAGGAACATTTATATGTATATTAATATAATGCTAAAAATACACATATTAAAATAGACTTTATAAAATAACAAAAAGGGGGCAATAATACGAAATTAAACAATGATGTCACATATTCACAATGCCCTCTGTTGTATCGCAATCATGTACTTAACGTAGCGGATACGGTTAAGTTTAATCAATTCTCACCTCTTTGTGCTTTGTATTCAACAATGGACAAAGAAAAGAAGTGGAATCAAGTCACAGTTTACACTTCACAATTTTTAGCTAATCAAATAACACATCATAACTTTTATTATTCAAGAAGTCCATTGTTCATTATTCGTTGCTATACATAAATAATTCTGTCGCTCACACTAAGACAATAAAATTGCAATGCATAAATATACATTATACTTCATTGCTTCGTCCTCGAGATTAGATACATAAATTTGTAGTACCACGTCTAGGAATCGCCAATCTACCACTAAGTTGAAAGCAGAGTGAAACTGCTTCTATTTTTTTTTTTTTTTTTGTGGGTATTTTGATATCTGCCTCCTGCCGCCCGGACTGACCGACACTCATTCGCGTTTTAGTGCCTCGTCGATCACCACGTTATTCTTTGTTTTTCGCAAAAAAAAGTTTAAAAACGATGTCGAAACGTAGTCACAGAAACGATAGTGATCATATAGTGATTATCTACGCAGGATACGAGCACACTTTGACATATCGTCAAATTTAAAATTGTGTTGTGTACATATTATGGTGATGTTACTTTCATATCTTTTTTGAATCCCAAATAATGGGCTTATGCGTATAGTGACTGTGTACATTTGAAATGAATGTTATCTTCACGTTATTTAAAGATATTGTGAATAATAAGAACTATGTCCGTATCAAACTTTGACATAATTATAGTCAAAATTCCAATGTTACCTTCATATCATTTGGAATCCCAAATAAATGGGTTTTTTGTTAGTGACTGTGTACATTTGAAAGGAATGTTACCTTCACGTTATTTAAAGATATTGTGAATAGTTTAATAAGGACTATATCCGTATCAAACTTTGACTTATAGTCAAAATTCCAATGTTACCTTCATATCATTTGGAATCCCAAATAAATGGGCTATTGTTAGTGACTGTGTACATTTGAAAGGAATGTTACCTTCACGTTATTTAAAGATATTGTGAATAGTTTAATAAGGACTATATCCGTATCTCACTTTGACATATCGTCAAAATTCCAAACTGTGTTGTGTACGTCTTATGGGGATGTTACCTTCATTTCATTTGGAATCCCAAATAATGGGTTATTGTAGTGATTATGTACATTTCAAAGGAATGTTACCTTCACTTTATTCATCATATTGAAAAAGATGGTAATAGTCACGTGCCAATTTTTTGTGAACTATTGACGCGTTACCATCTAGGACCACGGCAGTGCCCCGTGAGCCAAGTCGAACAAGAGTCACAGGTGAGTTACTGTAATTTCAAATTGAATATCAGACATTTTACGCGCTTGGTAGGCCTTATCATTTCATCTTGCCCTGCAATTCAGTAGGTTGGATATTTACCAAGCAAATGGAAAGATGCAAATATCTTGCTAATACATCTTGTGTAATACAAGTAGACATGAGCGCGCCGCGCCCGCCGCCCCGTCTGCACGGATCGGCGCACCGATCAGTATCAATAGTAGCAATAATCCTACTTTCCATGGCTGTCGAGATTTGCGTGCTACATTATTTTGTAAAATATGTATTTACAAAACGAAAATTCATGGTATGTATGGTAAAAGTTTTATATCAAGGTCACGCCGCCGACGCCGCCGACTGATTGTATGTACATCGGCGCTCATGTCTAAATACAAGAAGCTACGATAGATTTATGTAATTTTATGTCTTTACCATAGTATTTACAGAATGACTATACTTAGTGGAAAAAATCAATTGATCTCGCAGTTAATCCTTTGGTTCTCGCGAGGGACGCGCATCCTATTATAACAATTGATGTCATTGTTATATTTTTAACCGCGAGACTGGACAGCTATTGCTTAGAAATGTTTTCTGATACCAGCAAAAAAGGGGGGGCGTAGTATATGGTGAGGAGATCGCCAGCGGCCAGTGGAGTACCAATATAAAAAAAAAAAAAAAAAAATTATAACTTATTATTACTGATCGATCAGATCAATCTCAAATATTAATTATTTATTATCCAACTTTGAAATAATAAAACTATACTAAATAATAACTTAATCTAAATAATAACAGACTTTTAACTAAAATTCATTTAGTAACTATTACTGTAGAAGAGCTCCAGTCAGGTACATCCACCTCGATTACACAAGTCGCGGTGACGGACTCACCACAGCCGCAGGCAGAACTATCCGTCGAAACAAGACTGGATCCGGAATTAGATGAGGAGATTCTTAATCTATTGGGAGAAAGGGCTTCGAAAGATAAAATATATGGACTGAATATTCGAGATGAGTTAGCTATGCGATGGGAGCACATCGCTTTAAAATCATCTTGATCCCAAGGATTGCACAAATATCTCACTTGATTGTTGTCCTTAGAACATGAAGAAATAATAGAATTATTGATCGAAGCTGGTCGCCCAATGTGTGACTCACAACACAACGAATCTATTACAAGAAGGCTGCAAAAAGCAATATCGAAATCTGGTGCTGAGATAAAAATGAATGCACCAATTAGGATGGTTAATCCAGCGCAGAAACAAGAACTCGCTCCTACCCAAGCTTTAAACCAAGCCTCCGCTACTAGCAGCCAGGCAGGCCGGAGCAGCGAGGAGATTCGAGTCGACCACACCCCGCCCACGGCAGCCGCAGCCGCCATGACATCCGCCGCCGCGATCGTGACACTACCCAGCCCCGCGTCGGTAAAATCCGGTAGGTTCCGTAGGGCAATTATCTTATTGTTATGATCAATGGCGATTGATAACTAAAAACCCCGTCATACTACCTATGATGGGTCACAAGTTATAATAATAATAATATCTTTATTTCAGCCATATTTTTAATACAAAAGTATGAGATACCTACCTTTTTTCCAAACCGGTTTCTCAATCAATGAACCGAGTCCACCTGTCTTATCCGCATCCGAAACCCTTCAATACAGAAGGTACAATAAAGTTCATCACTGATATTATTAAGTAGTGAAGATATATCACAATGTAAATCATGCGAAGGACAGTTTCTCTCTAGTTATTTTCTTATCAAAATACCAAATGGTAAAAATCAGATTTATTATATAAAAATTCTTTCCACGTTAGCGGATAAAAAGCACTTTTGCCTTATAATTCAAGTCCGAGGATAAATTGTAACTATTCAATGTCCTTTCGTATTTTACAAAATTATCAGTAGTTTGTTTACACAAATCATTACGTTATTTGTCATCTATTTACTTAATGTATTATTTCTAGAAATTATCAAAATTGCAAAAATAATATCAAACATACAGAAAACTTTTTTGAGTCTTTATGATTCATAATCAATATCGAAAAGAGCTATATAGTTCCAAATACCGTGTGCAATACCTTGGCTTTTCCGAAAAATACCAAAACACGTTAGCTTCATTGAAGATAAGCGATATTTAATAAAAAAAACATATTAATTACTTAGTGGCAGTTTTCTTAGGATTACAATATTAGTAAAGGACTTCTAATATTGACAGATTTTGTATCGACATCACTGCTATTTTGTACATACATCAATCGTATGGTTAGTTTTTTTTTCCACATCTCAGTGGCAGTGATGTGAGTGAAGCTCGCGGAATACTTGTGTTCGATTCATACATAAGTTCAAAAGAAAACGAAATAGCAGTCACGAAAATCCGATCCCGATACCGAATGGGAGTAAAAAGATCTGTTTTGAAATGATTGTAATTTGTCAATAGTCAACCAAATATATACCTTTTTGCGTCGCGTATGAATAAAAAATGTGAAAAATATGTCTCATGGAATAGAGAATAGATTTACATTAAATAGGAAAGATCTTTCTTTTTATGTTTATCCTCCCTTTTGTTTTGTTACATTTAAAGTTTTAAGAAAAAATATAACAGATCAAGCCGAGGGTATTGTCGTGGAACTATTTTGGGCCCACGTAACCCTGGTTTCCCCTATTTTTGGAATTATTTCAATTTAGACTAATAATGTGTTATTATCTGTTTTCAACAGTAGCCCAAATATCACGTTGATATTATATTAACTTCCCTGTCAGAAAGTTCGATTAAACAATAGGACGTGCGTTGGGTGACCTTTTAATAGAAGTACATCTTTCTTACTGAATTAAGTATTTTAGTTACGTAGTAACTATTTAGTAATCTTGTGATTTCAGTCCGGATTACAATACGAATCATTACAACAGTCATCGCTCCGCTATGTCATTGATCTTACGATCGAGAGTAGGGTCTGATGACCCTGAATAGGAGTTTCTATAGACTTCGCCCTCCAGCTCCCAAGTATAACGTCACTGGGATCCATCATTAGTTTAGATTCCTTATCGAATTGGTATCCTAATAACAATTTCAGTTTAGAGTACTTATTTAACTAAAAAGATTGTCACTCTACTCATGCTGGTAATTACTCAAAGAGTACAGACGACAAGTAAAGTAATATAATTTAGAAAATATTATAGTTGTTAATATCATAATCATTATATATATCTATCAAAATAATAATCAGAATATATCTATCAAAATACATGAATTAATTAAAACATCCCGACTGTGTTCGAATCAACCTTGTGTGTATATTCCATTTTACAAAGACCGATCGAACAAATTGTCCGGTGGAAGCGTTATTAGCATAAAAAATATGTGGAAATGACGAAGCCTTAAAGAAACTAAAAAAAAAAAAAGAAAAAAAAAAAAAAAACCGTAGTAGGAGACCACATAAATCGGTATTTTTACAGATACAAATCAGTCGTTGTATAAAAGATACGCTATCTAGGTACTTTTTCGTTAGCTATATTCTCAACTCACTCATACATACTTAAGCATGTATTTTTTTTTTAGATTATCTATTGTGTAAAAAAAAAAAAAGTTATTTACATATGTTGTATTAATACAATTAATCAAAATACCTATTTAAGATAATTCTTATAAATAAATAATGATCTGACTCAACCAGACATGCAGTCGCTCATACGACTGGTGTCAATATAAATACAACCAGAAATACTGCTGGAAAATGTGGCAAATTCTACTGTCTTCGCAAAATTTTATCGAAGAGATGTTCAGTGTAATCAATCAGATCGCTTTCAGTTAGCTTTCACAATCTTAAACGCAGAAACTGATTTCAATTATAAAATCATTGTGTTTTTTAATTTCAACTATACCTATAAATAGTTAAATTTACTATGGTTGATGAAACCATAATTTGTTATAAAGTCTCTAATTAGTTTAATTTTGTTAAATGGCAAAAACATTGATGTTACATCACAAAAATTACAAATTATATAAGTACCTATACTAATAATTACATAAGTACATTTACTTTTTGATGATTACAAATATCAAAAACATAACCCTCTTTCCGGGTCAATCGGGTCAAAAATAAAATATTATTAGTGATTTAATATTTCACTATCTTTCAAAATCTACAAATTTATGTATCTAATCTCGAGGACGAAGCAATGAAGTATAATTAATGATTAAACGAACTTACCTGAAGTGAAGTTCTATCAGAATTATACGAGTTGCTTCGTCCGAAGAGATTAGCTCCCTCCCAGCCCTATAACCCCCATATAAAGTGAAATATTAAGATTGCAGGCTTTCAACTAAATGAGTGTCGGTCAGTCCGGGCGGCAGGAGGCAGATATCAAAATACCCACAAAAAAAAAAAAAAAAATAGAAGCAGTTTCACTCTGCTTTCAACTTAGTGGTAGATTGGCGATTCCTAGACGTGGTACTACAAATTTATGTATCTAATCTCTTCGGACGAAGCAACTCGTATAATTCTGATAGAACTTCACTTCAGGTAAGTTCGTTTAATCATTAATTATCAGTATCCACCCGAATTTTGATCAGCGCTGAAATTTACTACAGCAAATAAGTCACTAGTTAAACCCATTATTTATGTTCATATAGTACTGTTTAAAATTAAACACAGTGGAGTTTACAACGCATATTAAATTTAAACTTTCTTAATTAGCGTGTCAACTTAAAAGGGTCTCGTATGATATTATAATAATAAATAATATTATTCAGAATTTTCAACGACCACTTAAGTTTATTGGACTTTGAAAGACGAACGCAGAAGAGGAATCATCATCATCATCAGCCTATAATGTCCCACTGCTGGGCACAGGCCTCCTTTCACAAATGAGCGTGAAATGGGCAGATACTCCACCACGCGTGCCCACTGCGGATCGGTGGAGGTATAGGCTAGTGGTCAACCTACTGTTGGCATTTTTTAAAGATTAAGTGATAACAGAGACGGCTTTACGTGTTTTCGAAGCACGGTAACGCTCGATTTGAATTAACACTAGGCGGTCACCCATCCAGGTACCGACCATGACGGGGTGGTAGCTCATGCTACACGAGCGCTGCAACTCCGAATACTCGATACTTTAAATATGTCGTTCTTAACCTAATTTAAAATAAAAAATAAATTGCTAAATAAATAGCTTCTTTCATTCACTGATCTCCACAACCGTATGTCTCATTGAAGGCTAAGTCTGATTAAGGTTGATGTAGAAATTGCTACATTATTATTTATTAATATCAAACTATTATGTACTCGCCTACAAGTGTTTGCACTTTGATTCTGCTACGGAATGGAACCTTGATTAGAATTAAGGCCTAACGCAAATGACCGATTAAAATCCGTCGCCGTTTCGTGCCCGACATCGGAACCACACTCGTCCGACACCAGTCTGCGTTCAAGAGTCCAATGGTCATCATCATCATCATCATCATCAGCCTATAATGTCCCACTGCTGAGCACAGGCCTCCTTTCACAAATGAAGGTGAAAGGGAATGGGCAATACTCCACCACGCGTGCCCACTGCGGATCGGTGGAGGTAGGCTAGTGGTCAACCTACTGTTGGAATTTTTCAAGCCGCCTAGGAGGCATCCAACTAGCTTAACGACTATCACAATTAAGTGATAACCGGGACCAACGGCTTTACGTGCCTTCCGAAGCACGGAAACGCTCGATTTGAAATACCACTAGGCGGTCACCCATCCAGATACCGACCACGACAGGCGTAACTTAACTTTTCCGATCGATTAAGAACGGCTAATCATGCTACACCACGAGCGCTTCAGTCCAATGGTATCGTGTCAGAATTACATTTTTAGTTAAAATATCATTCTTTGTAAAATAATCACGCCGGGGCACAGGAATCATCCTGTGGCCGTTGATTGCGCTGATCTCGCGGGAATCGAAGAGAAATAATGAGGACTATAGTTCTACCACTTACCCGTGATGCGGAGGTGTTTGCACTGCACTTACACCGTTGGTAATATGTTGTGTAATGATGTGAAATTGAGTTACTGTATGTTTATCTGTGTGTAGGTGGTGTTTGGCGATGTATTTGTCATGAATTTAAAGAAAAATTATATTAAAAGACGCGAGATAATTTATAGCGGATCAGGCAGAGAAAAAAAAAACAAAAGAAAATCATAAAGAAAAATTTAAATTATGAAATCGTTCCAATTAAAAAAATAAAATTATACAGCCATCGCTATTGAGAACTTGCGTAGGTAAACGGCGTGACTATACACCATATATATTTTAGCCAACTTTAATATAATGTACATCCGATAAAAAGGTTTGAGTCAAGTTATACTTCGGCCGATTTTTGTATGACTGATTTTTTGTAGCCGACTTTTGAATGGCTACAGTCGGTCGTGTGTTATAAACCTAAATTGAGTATAACTTATTGTTATTATAGTGTTAAATAAAGCGCTTTGATTATCTTTATTGATTATAATGCTTACATTTAAAACGTATAATTTGGATAATAATATATTCTCATTACTTTTACAGGTAGTTATTTTAAACTGTCGATAAAATTGTTCAATTCGTTTCAAAACTGTCAATAAGTTTTTAACGTCGACCATTCTGAAAGCTTCTGAGTCGATTTATTTTTGAGTGATAAAGAACATTCTTTATGCGCGCGGCTAACGTAGTCATATTACTTTTTTTTTTTTAAATGTACTAGATTTTTAGGTTTTTTTTACGTGCTTTATGCGATACTTTTGTATTGTCCATGTCGGTAAGTGAAATTGTGCGTCGTCTGTCGGCCTAAAATGTATGCCTGTATATTACGTAATCAAGCCGCAATGGCTGATAAAATTTTGATGTAACAAACCCTGGACGGAGGAAAAATATGGGAGTTAATTCGCTGGGCGAAAGGTTGTAAAAATTTAATACAGATAAAGATACTACAGTCGGCATTGATTTATGTGCTGTCAAATCGGGCCTATTATCTTGTCGACTTCAGCAAGATGATTAGCAAATAGGTAATAGGTAGGTACGTATAATGTACACATAATAGTTAAACAACCGGGAAACGTCACGGCTGCGTAAATAAGACATTGTGCTCGTTTTTTGGTCAATTAACGCGTGTTAATAACATTAGTGCCGCATTTGTTACGGTTCTGTCAAAAAAATGAATGTGCTGCTTTGTTTGTGAGGGCATAAGAGCTTCCGGGAATATAGCACAAATCATAAGTGATTTAAAATAACGTCCATGCTTCGCGTACAGATCACGAGCCGGGCACACTTGGCGCACGCATTCGCGTAGCGTTGACGGACTTACGAGCCTCGACTGAGCGTTCAGCTCACGCTCGACTGCGCTCCGCCAATTTTCAGTTTTTTGTCGAACACAGGGATTCGCTTCGCGCTCGAGCTCTAGGACGTAGTAACTATTTAGTAATCTGTGCTCTAGGCTCGTTGTACGTCCACACTTGGCATCGCGAGTGACGAACGAAGAGCGGCTCGGCTCGTGCTCGGTTCGCGTAGCGTAGACGCACCATAAGAATAAATCCATAAAATGGTAAAGTGTGCTTATCACTATAAAAATAATTCACATGTTGTTCTTTATTCAAACATAATTATTACAATAAAAAAGTTGCGAAATTATTTTCAATGGAATACGTCGTGCTCTTTCGCTGACTTCAAATCAGTTAGTAAAGATTAGAGTTATTTCATATTTTTTAGTCTATTTTGAAGACGATTAAATTTTTTTTAATTACTTTTTCATTTCGTCATTTTTAGTTTTACTTAAATGCACTAGAATTTAACCAAGGTTTTGAGATGACACCACACCCGTAGCTCGTATCAATAAGCCAGGCCGTCACACTTATTTGTCCTTATTTGAAAACCACTAAACCGATTTCGATGAAACTTGCACTGTTCCCTAAGTTGAAGTAAATGTAAACTAATATAAATAAAGAATGGTTACAAGCCGATTAATATCTTCGGAGATATGCGTGGACAAACATACATACAAACATACACCTATGAAATTTTGCATATTTGTTTGGAAGCCCTAATAGATCATCATACGTGAATATATTGCAGATCCAATAATATTACATACAAACGTGTCGAATTAATAATCTCCTTTTTTTTGAAGTCGAATAAAAAGAGCGCGATTTGTCTAAAAAGCTCCGGTTCCGAAAATCGCCGTAAAAAAACATAAAATAGAACAAGGAAGCGAACCTGCTTGGTGGTATGTCATGTGATTGGAAGGGTCATTGTCGTGATGCGGACGGGACGCGACGACAAAAGTCGTGGCTACGGGCTGGATCAATCTAGAAACGATCCCACTTAGCTGATTTGTAACTGTGATACTCAATTCGGATTTAAATTATTTATTTATAAGACAATGGGAATAGGTAAGCTTTAAGAACTGTTTAGGTGTTGCCAGTTTATGTTTAATAAGAACATTATGTGTTACTATTTTGGTATGATATGGTTAGATTGTATCACGGGGGACAGCTAGTACAGTCAGCATCAAAAGTAGCTGATCACTTTAGGACCGTGTTAAGAAATTATTTTTCATACAAACTGTTAAGATAATGTCAAAAGATTATTGTGAAAGAAATCTACTTTTGACTCTGACCGTACAAAATATAACTATTCCTCTTCTTCTGTGCTCTTGTCGGTGTAGCTTCTACCATTCCGCTCTATCATTAGCAACCTTTTGCACCTCCTTATACGACACGACGTCTATTTTTGCCTTTACTTGATCTATGTAACTTATTCTTGGTCTTCCTCTTCCTCGCTTTCCCTCTATCTTTCCTTCTACTATGTTTTTGATTAATTCATCGTGTCGTATACGATGGCCAAACATCTTTCCCCTCCTATTCTCTATCGTCTTCATAATGTTCCTTTTCTCTTTTACTCGACTCAATACTTCCTCATTCCTATTCCTAAACTTATAATATGAAAGCGTGTTTACTTGTTGGTTTGTCTTTCTTTCACGAAGCAACGAATTGTTGTGATTATTTGCATACAGTGAATTTTTGGGTCGGAGTCATAGGCTTCTAACAGAAATATTGATAGCAGTGAAATACTAAGATACTTTTTTGAATGACGAAATAAGTTATGTGACCTAAAGGACGATGACCCGTTGCTTACGTTATCTTATCTAACCTTATCATGAATCTACTTTGCCTTCAAGTTTCGGAAATTAAGTTTCTGGAATGCGTCGCGTTTGATAATTTTTAAGATTTTATTATGCAAAGGATTCACAGTACTTATTAGACAAAACTTACAATCGGGTACTTTCCTGGGTAAGAAATATATAATTATATTTAGTCCGTCAGTTAGATTATCAAAAACACACGTATTTTTTTTTCGTCAATCAAACCAAAAATGATGAAGATATAGTTTTTGATAATCTAACTGACGGACTAAATATATTTTTTTTGGAAAGTAGCCAATTATATTATTTACTTTCAATATTCTTTTTTGCAAAGAGTAAAAGGTGCTCCATAAATGATCTTGGGTAGAAGGGTATAGGGAGTTTTGCGTGGGACGAGCCACTTGCCTAAGCCAAGCCTCTAGCCATGCTAGTCAAGACGGTTAAAATGATCCATCCAACTCGTCAAGCTGAACAACTTTTGTAAAACACTTTGATATTGATAAGAAAAAGCTTCGCATCAAAGCAATATTTTGTGAAAATCTTATACCTAGTCAGAACAAAAATTATACTTTGAGGAACTCCGAACACCTTGTTTAGATTCCCAGCATGATGACCCGACTGTCTATTTACTTTAGTACAAGTACGCAGAACAGTGAAAATAGTAGAATATAATGTGCGTGGAATCCACCCGCTGCAACTATGTACTGATTCTCATAGTTCCTATACAATACCATTTTACACGAACTCTGGCTCTGTTTGCCGGCCATTGGTGAAGCCGCGTTTAATGTGTGCTTCTACAAGTGTGCGTCTTCTGAATGCAGTGCGTTTCTGGTGATAATCCAGAAGGTGTGTAATAAAAGGGCTCATAAAGAGAAAAATGTGGCGAGTGGCGACATCAAGTCTAAAAGAAAATGTGGCCCATAAGACTTCCCCTCTAACTACTTTTATAATTCTAAGAGTACAACCGAGCACACAACACAATGAATTGAAACCGGCACGTGCGATTTGCGGTTGCACAAGTTGCTCCACTTGTGAATCACGCTGATCAACACCTGGCTCTCATGTTTGTACTACGTTGGCAACTGATTTGTTGCAGCTGGCATGTTATGCATTTCCCTTTTCAGTGTTTTCTTGTTCGTAAGTATAATCTTACAGTTTGTTTATACTCTTTAGAAATTTTTTATATTTAAATACGGGTGCGCGAGGATTTCATGGCGATGATAGCTCAGTTGTAGGATCCATAGGACACCATAGCACGGCGGTAGGGTCCTTTTTAGTACCTGCCTAGCTGACTATAACACCCTCATGTTGAAAATCTGTCGCCACGCACATACCAGAGGCGCTAACGCGTATCTTTGTTGGTAATCGTAACGAACATCCATAATGAATTTCATCTAATTAGGCCCACCAATGGCCTTCGTCGTACACACGGCTACAGATCAAGCTATACATTTCCAATATAAACTGATCTCTCATTGTACGGAAATCCTATAGCCGTGTGTACCACGTCATTGGATGAAATCATTAATGGTGTTCAATACCACCAAAAGATACGCGATGTGTTCCAGATCAACAGTCTTTTAAATTTACAGAAAATCCAACGTCCATTCATAACATTGCTTTGCTATTAAAATGGTATAACTACAATCCAATGTGTGCCTTCAAAATCATTATTATAAGCCTCGCATAGTAACCTACATTATTGGGATTGATAGAAAAACTATTAATGAACGCCATATTAGGTTCTTTTGGTTGATTAAGACTTGAAGGTTGTTTTCAATGAATATAAAGTCTTATGAACAGATTTGGTTGCAATTTGGCACATAGATCTTATCCACGTTCCAGACGCATCTAATCATTCCCGTCATAAAAAGAAGCCTTTGTTTTTCTATGGTGTTTGTAACCTGTGTGCCTTCATCAAGATGGTCATCCCGTTGAAGCGTCAATAGGCAACAAACAAACATTCATATTACTTTAAAGTAAGATAGATAAAGTTATAAATTTGGTTAGACAATATGTCTTATCAACATTCGCTTTGCTCTGAGCAACGCTACGGGCAAAGGATCGCACAGGTTTCCTCCCCTACGACCCTCGCCCGGCCTTCATCATTACAATGCGGCACTTTCTGCCCTATCTCCGGGGATATTATCTATATACTTATATTACGAGTATCCGCGCAAATTATTTCGTAAATTTCGTCTAACTCCCCAATTGCATGGTCGCAAATCACCACCCAGTCCCACGGTGTGTCCACATACTTCTTCATACACGCGAGCTTATGTAACCTCATGTTTTGTTACAATTACATTATGCAAGCGAGATTGTTCGATTAAGACACTATTTGTTATTTAACTTGCGCCCGCGCCGCTCATTGGTGTTGACTGCGATGTAATTGAGTAATTATTGTTATAATAAAAACTCTTCTTATTGCTTGGCATGATTACATGTCGTTTAGTTCAGTTGCGTGTGAGCTTAATGGTTTTTGTGTCTTTATTAAGTGTATGTTTTGCGGTTTGTTCATCGATGATTATTATAAATACATTTAGCTTAAAGGCACTAACTAGATCGTTGTCAATATCTTTAATAACAGCATCCAGTACCATATCATCATAGTTTTTTCCGCTAAATCTAGAACACTAGGTACCTACATTTGTTAAAACAATAACTTGATCGTATTTTTTTATCCTATCAAGCATATCCTTACACCACCGTCTTATAATGTATATAAATTCCTCTCCATCCTAAGGTTGTCTAGAAGAGATCGCTCTTTAGCGATAAGACCGCCCATTGTACAGTTATTGATATTATGTTCTTTTCCTTCTGTTTTGTTAATTGATTTTCTGGTGTACAATAAAGAGTTATCTATCTATCTATCCTTTCCTCTTCAAAAGTCTGTGTGTCACTGAGCTATCAATGCCTTAAACTTTTCGTTTCTAAGGAATTTCAAGAAAAATCATGATAGATTTTAGTTTTATTAATCAATTAACTATCTAAATAACTACATCAACGACATCGTAACTGTTTCTTACTATAGGAACTCATATGAATACTAATGTATTTTTAATTATTTAATATTATGTTATTAGCAAATCCATTATCGGTGATTACATTGGACCATATAACGGTTGTGTTCCGTTTTCTCACAGCACCGGTGTATAATCGGCTTAACCGTCTAACCCAATTTGATATCTTTAATTAGAAAGCACTGTACTTAATCAAATATTCAAATAAGATTGCGACTATCTTTTAACATGGTTTGAATGTACTTGAAATAAGACAATTGGATTAAATTTACAGATATTAAGTGTGTTGAACTTAAGAGACACGTAGTAACAACATATTTTAATCGCTTAAGCTCTATGGAATTATTTTCTTTTGATATTGTGATATCAATAGACGAGAAGAATTCCACTGTAATTTGTGAGGCGCCTTTAAAAGTAAAAAAAGTGTATGACGTGTGATCGATAGCGAATATTGCAGATCTCTAGACTGCTTGCTGTGTGTACAATAGTGAATGCAGAACGTAGAACTCTAGAACTCTCTCTGTTGAATCAGCGCCTAAGCGGTTGTAATACTGGACGAGAAATATCAATCAAACCTCGAATCGCCGTATCTGTCTACAAAGTTCGCGCTATTTTAATCTGTGGCGCTACCATCCGCGCACTAGCGCTAGATCTCAAGCTCGCACTATGGCCAAGGTCTGACTTTATAGACACTGACATATCTGTTCTTATTTCTTCAATAATGTGCTGTTCGCATCTGAGTGTATGTTTTAGCGGCTGGACCTACCGCAGATGGTATCTGGTGCCTTATCAGAAATGCCAGGGATAGTGTGCCGTTTTTCATTACTCGTGTTGGAAGGAGTCTATCCCTCTTTCTCTATTTCTCTGTTTACAGCCAACGTCAGACTGATCATAATGACAACAGACTTCACGCACTTTTCCTTCCCTCTTATTCCTTCATTTTTGTTAAAACCTATGTTTTTTATATACTGTTTACTACTCAAAGCACTGGCCTGTTTTTGATAAAATTTATATTTAAATTATTGTCTCTTTTTCTACCACTGTTTATTTTATACATTGTCACTTTGAACTTCATGAAATAAAGCTAGTCGTGTCTTTCACATTTCTTCTTATAATTATTAAATCACCTCCAGCTACTCTGCCTGGGAGCCTCCAGCTCCCAGAATTTTAAGTCATGAAAATCTATGAAAGATATTTAGATGATTTCCAATCTTATTATTTCGCTAGCAACAGCGAATTTATGACGTAATAATACAACATTTAACTGACATGAAATGTTAGGTGAGCATTGAACACATAAATAATGTTCACAAATTATATTTAACGAGTGTCGGGTCGTTCTTCACCTCGTTATTATAATGAGTTGTATTTCTGCGGCCATTGTTAGCCATAAATCGATGTGACCTTGTCAAGAATTTGATGTTCTAATTTCAGACCATTTCTGGTTTTTCATTTTGTATAATTGCACGTTTTGTTACGGCGAAAACTTTACAAATCTTGCTAAAGTGTCCCAGTTTGCCGATACTACCATATTTTTAATACCTTTATCCTATTAAACACCTAATGTCCAACTGATTATCTAATTTCATCTAAATAATCATCCTCCCTGATTAGCAGATCAAAATTTCGGAGTTTTTGATAATATTTTTTTGTCAACATAACCAAATATGTATTATCGGGTGTCGACTCCAAAAACACTTCGGCGATAGTATTTTTCTTCTATTTGAGGTACATATTATTACAATCTCATTGTACCGTTCCAACACAGATCACGACGTTCCAATTACTAAATTGTGTTCAATTAAATTTACTGGTGATGGAATAATCAAATTAGGCAATGCCTTCTAGGTTCTAAGCAAATTTAGTTCATTTTAGCTGAACAATTTGCGCACAAATTACGTTTAGGATGGTGCAAGATTTCCGAGTGCCTCATTAGTTCAGGTCAAGAGGTGGCTCCAAATAATACTAGATTTTACTTATGTTCTAGATCCATTGACAGCCATGTAATTAACTGTAACTAGGTTTTTTAAAATAAATTTGTTTCTTTCGGTATTCCATCAGAAATCCGTAGCGAGGGAAAATAATCTTCGGTTGGCGATTCTCTTGGCGCTCTTAGGTCCAAAATCCAGATTAACTTCGCGTGGTCCACGTCCGGAAAATTAATACCGAATTAAAATAAGTTTATTCCTAATATATCTCAGTCCTTAGTTTCCTAAAGATAAATACGGAGGGAATAATACGGTTCGGACGATTGTCTCGTTCACGCTACAGTCTGAGCACGACTTGCTATCTCTAATAAATTAACCTAAGAAATTCTCGTAACTCATGTTTAGTATGAAACCATAAAAACTTATCCTCTATAAAATATTTAAATAAAGATAAAGACAGCTTTAAGTTAAAACGATTTTATGACACAAGAACCATAAATTATGGTAATCCCCTTTCATTCGCGCTTCGAGCTTGTTATGATTTTGATCTTGTCAATCATATAAAGTTTTTAGCGGCTCGCAAAAAGCGAAAAGTTCCTTTTAACTCACGTAGAACTTTTGATCAATCAACGATGTCGCGGTTACGAAAGTAAAACGATAAAATTCATTATTTACCGTCCGATTTGGGTCGCAGCCCGAACTTTAATAACAAAACTTGTATTACTCGTTCACTTCATGCACAGTGCCCTCATTTCAAGTCAAACGTCTACCCGATTTGGTGTCTCTTTCGTCAAGCATTTACGAATGAGATAAAACTACCGATTACCTTTGTCGAGGAGGCTGGTTTTGATTGTCCAAATCTGAAATGTCTGCGAAAGGATATTGCGGTAACCTTGGCAACTGACACCTGTCAATAATTACCAAATTTTATCTGCAGGTGTCAAAACACTCGATACACATACTTAAGGCGTATGAAGTGCTATTAAAAACTGGTAATTCATGTACCTAAGTTATTTAACGGCCGTAGAGTACAGTCACACATGTGCCTGACGCAAATTAAGTAAAAAAACTTATTTGAATTTTATAGAATCTTTTGAAGATTAAATTTTTTTTCTTTATTTCATATATAATTTAAAACTAATTTACTAAAAATAATAACAACTATAACAAACTAATATAATAAGAATAAAAATATGTACAATTACGGGGCGTCAAAAAATTCGTCCACTTCGCTGTCAACAGGAAAAGTGCCCAGAAGGCTGGCAGCATTGCCACGTTGGATGGCAATGCTGATTCTTTGGCCAAAAAAAAGGCCAGCCCTCTGGTCTCGTGAAGAGTCGACCAATCGCTTGGCGATATCCCGAAATAATAGGTGCGCACTCGGACCCCATGGCCCTAGTGTTTCAACCCCAAACGGCTCAAACACATAATTACCAATTAAATTGTTGTATTTGCGCCGTTTGAGGTTTTCAGCACCTGCAGCAGCCGCTCCAGCGCAGCACACCGTGCTAGGAAGATGGGATGGTGCAAGGGTGTCGACGCAAGTTGCGTCCCACACCAAAGACCTACCCAACTTCCATGGCATTATGGTCATACCATCTGGTCTCTTCCCATCGACGCGTGCCAGGCCATTAGGTTCTAAGACAGCTGGCACCCCGACGGTGGCAAGAGCACGACGGATGAGATCATTGATTTCAATCTTGATTTTAATAGGAGCAAATTAAAGAAGGGAAGTATTTTTTCTTAATTTTCCCTAATAGCCTTCGGCATATTTGAATATACATATTTATGAAATTATTTACATAATAATTGAACCAAATGTTTTAAAAATCGCAACTAAAATAACGCGCGTCCCAGATACCTATGATAATTAACTTAACAAGTTAGCTTATGGGTAGGAATGTTAATTTAAATTGGCAACATCAAAGGTGACAGCTTTTAAGGGGTTTTGTTATACGGAAAATTAAATATCTCAGTAGGTGTCCGCCATTGTTGTTTTTGTCAGTTTCGCTTCCAAAGAAAAAACTTTGTTTTCTTTTTATGCGATTTCTTATGAATGTATATTTGTAAATATAGTTGATTATTACTTATACTACATGAAGCAATACGACAGCATGATTACTTTAATAGATATTTATAATTTTTTTTACCGGCAATGAATTGGCAACATAAGCGTTTCGATTCATAACAAGTAGATGTAATAGGTACCTACATAATACACGATCATTGATATCTTTTGATCACAATTTATAATACAATTTATTCAATCTCAGATTGATTTAGTTTTTTGTATCACAAATGTATAGATCAATTGCCTTGTTAATATTACATACGTTGCTATCTTGATTCTTCAGGAACTAAGAAACTAGCAGAATTCCCTTATTATTTCTTGTATGAGAATAAAAGCAATTGAAAACCGATGTAATTTCCAGAGAATCTTAACGCGGCCATTATACCAATGACACGCGATAATTTTTCATTCAAAGCTGTAGAGACGCATCACAACTATGTTCCGTTTAAGTGAGGCCATCTGGCCATACTTGTTGTTGTAGAACGATGAACGAAACTCGTGAGCGCAGTGATAATCACGGTGTTTGCGAGAAAAATACTCCTAAAAGCTGGTAGCGCTACGTGTTTCTATTGTCTATTTACACGACTAATTTATTGTTTCTGCGCTTAAGAGAACTTTAATTAACTCAAAAAAAAAACATAACCTTTGCTTATTATAGCTTCTCTATACGTAGTAATAATAGCTCAATGTTCAAAGCCAATAATGGCGTCTAGCCGCGGCATCTCAAACTAGAGATTAGGTGTTAGAACTCTAACAACCCTGTAGTACCTGTATATTGGGGACAAAGGGAAAGTATCTGAATAAACCTCGTCTAAAAGCATAATTACAAAGTCGTACATTTCGTTTTAATGGTAGTAATATCAACACAGCGCACCTGTGCTAATGCACCGGACGCGAGTACCTCTCATAAACCACTGCTCCTTTCTAATCCTCATTTAATATGGAAAAGGCAGGTGGAAGTAAGATTATCAAAAAAAACACGTGGAATTGTTATTCTGTTCGATGATGCGACTAAAGGTTATAGGCTAGAAGGACTGACTCAAGTACAGGTGTCTGAACTTGAGGGTAGTAACCACAGGAATTGTGGAGGTAACGAGCCAAGTGGGTACTAAAAGTACTCGGTCAATATCAATAAAATACTTTTAACAAGCCGCCCGATGTAAGTCAAAGCCATTTATTCAATGTAGGCCCTAGTAGGGCACTTATGAAGGTCAAAGCTACTGAAGTTACCACCAGTTCGTAAGTCGGCCTTCAAATGAGAAGAACAGGCAAGAAACTCAGCGAGTAGGAATTCTAATCCGACTGTGTTTGATATACGTGCTTTCTTTCGTTGACTTCAAAACATTTGCAGTATTTTTTTACCCGACTGACCCGGAAGGAGGGGTTGCCTGGTATAGTGTGCCGTCTTTTATGACCGAGAGGTTGGTGAAGGTGGCCACTATAGAAAATCTCAGTAGAAAAGAGGGGGTATGACCCGGAAGGAGGGTTTTATATTTTTCGAGTGTATGTATGTACACACATCAAAAAAGTTTGTGATCACTAGCAAAAGCATATATATTTTTACAATTTAACCTGTTGGTTCGCGGGTTCTCGACGCGCATCCTATTATAACAATTGTTGTCATTGTTATATTTTAAACCGCGAGGCAAGCGATTAACTTTATCAAGAAAAAGTGTTTACGTTATATCTTTTTCTTTAATAAAAGTTTTTTTGTTTCTTTTAATAATTCCGTCATATCATAATCATTATAAAAAAATCGTGGATCACCTCTGATATCCATAAATGTTTAAAAAAACGCGTCGAACATAGAAACACCTTTTTTGGAAGACTGATTAAATATTTCTCTACTAAAAGATTACGATTAGATACCTACTCATGAAACCTGCTTATTACTTTATACACTATGTAACCATATAAAATATGCCGACAGAGGGTAATTCAATTAGTGCGAGCAAGGTTCAAACAGGGCAATCGCTTATGCTCATAATACTTTATAGTTATTGCCATATTATTGGATAATAACTTGGCCACCGGCAATAAGTTGCTATGTTTGAAGTTAGCTGGATACTTAAGTTGCTCCAGTTATTTGAACCACGTTTGATTTCCACGTTGTTAATATAATGGACTAATTAATCTAAACACGCAAACAGGCAATAATAGAGTTTATTTAATATCTTTATTATTGCGTGTTAACTGTTTAACTGCTGTTTTGCTGACTGGTTTAAGTAATTAATAAGTTTATGTTAAAAATTACATTTTTAAAACAAGCTTTTTTTGGTGACTGTACTTTTTGTTGACTGTACTTGCATTGTCTTCCAATATACTAATGTATACCAAATATCATGTCAATGAAGTGGGTGAAATTCGACTTGCAAACATCCACCCAAACAAACATACATACATACATTGCAAGTTAAATAAAAGCTTGTAAAAAAAGCTTTTCTATGTTTTTTTATCACACATATTCCATAGATAATCCCGAATTCGACCAAAGGACCAATGAGTACCGTAGATTTGTTTCGCTGACTTTAAATACCACTTTTCACCCAGATTAGACTTTGTTTTTCCGGTCGTTATTGACTTTTTAGTGCAAATCTACATTGATATCATTATTTTTTTTTAAAGTTATTTTCTTACCATTGAAGAAGGAAACCAAATGAAAATTCTAAAACATGCATTACTTCAGTCACGCGCAAAGCCAAAACATACATCACAAAATGTCTCGTAACAACGAAACAGCACATTCATAACGCGAACCCCAACGGTGTACTAGGCGGCGTAACACCAAAACCCACTTCGGCTACACATAGAAAGGTGAAAGTACACTTACGGCAATGCGATGATACAACCGATGTAATAGGTCGCTCGGATTAAACCCGCTTCGGGGCGATACGATACGAGTGAAGCTAGCCTGTGTTATTTCGTGTTTAGTGCTAATGCCGTTTTGTCGACCTGTTTGGAACATGCTTTCCTTTTTGTACTAATATAGGACCTAAATTACGTACGATTTTTGAAATGATGATTCTCATTCTGAGCGAATGTGTTTACATAGAGATAGAATATTAATAGATTGATAGCGTTAACAACATTACTTTGTACGGAGCGTGAGCAGTTTGCATATAGATGCATTCATATAAATATATCGTACACTAGTGATTTACTGTCAGAAAAAATATCGATAAGAGTTCCCTGTCATTTGTTCTCGGTAAAAGTGTCGATAAAAAACGAGAAATTGGTAATCATAATATTACCTAGTAACATAGTATTTAGTCGTTCAAACTATGAATGCGCAGTTCGTGTCATGGCTGCGTGTCACGGTTCATACTCTAGTACAATCGCTCTATTAGTAAAATAAATATCCTGGGACATTCCTCACACACGGTCATCTGATCCCAAACTAAGCAGAGCTTGTACTATGGAAACCAGATAACTGATATAATACATATACTACTTTTTGTTTGTAAATACATACTTAATATACATAATTACACCCAGATTCAGGACATACAGACATGTTCATGCACACAAATGCATGTCCAGTGTGGGAATCGAAGCCACGACCTGCGGCGCGTCCCGTCAAATTATTATTCTATCTCTATGGTATTTTATCTTATTATAGGATCATATATGTATTTTTATATCAGTATCTAGATCAGTTTGTTAGGGGCTGAGGAGCTTGACCGGCTTGACCCCCCTGAGGGTAGCCTTTATCGAGATTTACCAGGGGTGGACCCAGATGCGTTTGGGGGGATGGAGGGCTTGAGCCCTTTAGCCCTTCCCTTTGGATCCGCTACTATAGTCAGTCATTACGGATAAACCAAACTTTCGCATTTATATTATTACTAGCGGTTTCCCCCGCGTTCCCGGGATAAAAAGTAGCCTATGTCCTTTTCCATACCATAGGCTATCTGCATGACTTTCATTATGATCCGTAGAGGCATGAAAGCGTAACAAACAAACAAACTCACTTTCGCATTTATTGGGATTAGGATTAGTAGAAGAAAAGTAGACTATATGACTCCGCCCTAAGAACTATTATATCTCTATAAAAAAAATACGTCAATCTGTAGCTGCATGAAAGAAGAGGAAACTAACAAAAACTTAATTAATATTAACACGGATAGTACGGGGTACTTTGCACAATTTATGTGTGTAAAAAAGTTTGTCCTGAGTCTGAACTAAGTTACTTAACTACACATATTTAAGTCCCTCATGCAATGCTTACATTATGATCAAGCTCAAAGGTCGACGGTGCTCGTAAATATTTAATAACACGTTACCGTATTGTGAGGTTTTATTTTATTTTTATGACTTTGGTTTCTAGACAGGTCATGCTCTTGACCTTTTTATGACAAAGTTAGTATTCATTAAATTAGCCAGTAATAAAAAAAACAACACACAACAGTTTGTACTTATGGCAGTTGCACTTGAGAGCCAGTTCCCTTTTCCTCAACTGAGTTCTGAATGATATTAGTTATTAGGCGCCGATCCCGCAGAGAAGAGTTCTAGAGTTCTACCTTCCGAGTTCTGCATTCCGCGTTGACTGTAATGTGGGGCCTTTGAAAGTAAAAAAAGTGTATGATGTGCGATCAGTAGCGAATATTGCAGAACTCTAGACTGCTTGCTGTGTGCACAATAGTCAACACGGAATGCAGAACTCGGAACTCGGAACTCTCTCTGTGGGATCGACGCCTTATTCTCAAAACAAAACAGAATGGCCAGAGTCTGTCTGATGCTGGTCCCTCATACAGATAAGCTTTATGGTATAAATAAGCGTTTTCGCTTTCACCGACCTTTCTCCAACACAATGGGGTTTGCGTTAATACTTCATTATCATATACGGTTATCGATATCGCTATATCGATTCATATGTTTATTATCTTGTATATCATTATTATGTAATATGATAACGTGGCTTGAATGCAAATTAGTGCTAAGTATTCAATTTATAATTTTCTGCGAATTACATTTTTATGAGGTTAGGTATAGTCGAGGACATAAATATGTGATATACTTAGTGAAATTCAATGTGGTGATGAAAGTCTGGACAAGTTGGTCATTGTTGGAAACGTCGAGGGCAGGAGATCACGCGGAAGATGCCCTACTCGATGGACGGATCAACTAAGGGAAAAAGGCGCCAAATTTTAAGACGTGGTCCAGTTGGCCACCAATAGAAGTCGCTGGAGGCAAACCAGCCACGCTCTATCAAAAACGTCCGGTGATCACGATCTTCAGCCATGAAGAAACGACCACAGAGAGAGAGAGAGTGAAATTCAACGATTTTCTCTTTATGAAATATTTTGCAAGCAGAATATTTGAACATTTGAATCAATACAGTGCGAGAAATTGCTTTTTAATTTCACACGTACATACATATTTATGTCCTCGGCTGTACGCATGCTGATGCATAAATATCCTTTGGTGTCAGAGTTCCGATTTAAGAGTGGTAACCAGTCAGACGGGAACTACAAAGAGTACCCTTCTGTTGCGCTGTGATTTCTTCTTGTTGTTTTCCTCCATCGAAAGCTCTAGTTCATAGCATGCGAACCCATTAGGTACCTTCACCACGGCATTCGACGTCACATCCACGGAGCCACTGAGTAATAAATATGACAATTATTTAAAACGATGACGTAAAACATTTAGCACGTAAATCTATATCTATACAAATAAATACAATTAAAGTGTATCTTTGTTATGTTAAAACAACAGTTTTTTTGACTAAATGCATGAAAGTATAACTAAAGACCAAGTTTTTTAAAATTATTGTCTGTCTGTCTATTGTTTGTTCCGGCTAATCTAAGAAACAGCTGGACCGATTTTGACGGGACTTTCACTGGCAGTTAGCTGATACTATACGGATTAACTAAGGCTACTTTTATTTTAGAAAAAGAATTAGGGTTCTATGCAAAAAAACCGTACGTGTTGAAACCACGGGGATCAGCTAGTATTACAATAAATATTATCCACAACAAACAGATATCATGCAAAATATGTTAAAATCTATGTAAATTCAGAACCAAGTATAAACTCTAATCAATATGAGAGTCTATATTCTAAAAACGACAACAACACTAGTTACATGAAAGCATGAATATTACAACATGCGCCTACAATCGTAGGTAATACCTATATTATTTATTATTCTTATGGTATTACACAAACAAAACTACTGTAGCACTTACCGTGTGCTACCTTCAAGTTTTTAGATATCCAATAAATAAATCCGATAATATACAATAATCATTTGAGCACACTTCCTCAATAATCGGTTATAAAACGTACCTTATCTCAGCCGCAATATATCGAACTAATCAATTTACGCGCCACGGTTCGGTGTCGAATATTCTAACTTTGTTACGCAATTGTCAATAAAGTACAAGCGAAAACACGCATTATTGTACAGCAATTTAAGTTCAAATTAAGTATACATAAATCTAAGAAATCTAGATAAGCTAAGCAATGTTAGAGCCAAATACTAGAATTAAATAAATGAGTTGTTTATTTGCTGATACCGGTACCTTAATGGAAATGTTAATAAAGGTAATTTCAATAATTCATCAATAGACGCATTTACGAATTTGTCACTTGTATTATTGGAATTAGAGGGGTTTATTGCTAATCTCATCATTATCTGCCTGCCCTGTTCCCAATCATTTGGCTTCGGCGCAATATGTACGCTTCTTCCATTCGTCTCTTCTATCCGTCCATACCAGCATCTACATCACCTTTCACACAATCCATCCATCTCCCTTTCGGTCTTCCTCTTCCCGTATATCCATCCACTTTCATATTCATAACTCTTTTAGTGACGTGGCATTTATTTCTCCTCATAACATGTCCATACCACGCTAAACAGTTCCCTCTCAACTTTTCAGTCACTGGCGCTACTTTCAAGGTTGAATGCTAATCTATCAGAACTGAGTGATGTGACCGTTCTGCCTCCCGAAGTAGAGTCGAAAATTCTCTGAAGTCTATCACACTTCCTCATGCCATTTTTGTCAACTTGTCCAACCTAAACATATATCAATCTGCATGGGCGACCAAGCTTTTCACTCGGAAAAACGCGTTTTCCCACACGTGCACAGAAAAACATAAGCCATAAAATTATAACGTTTCACAGGTAATAAATATGTACGTATTTTTTCAATATAATCATTAATCGGCTCCAACAACAGGTAACTTTACAACAGGATATCTTTTTATCTAAAAATATAAGTATGTAACACAAACTAGTTTCTATTTTTCCCATACAAATCCCTAACATTTATTTTCGTCGTGTTTCGATCTGTGTCTGTTTATCTTGGACATACGAGATCTTTGGGTACACTATACAATTGTCTGTTTTTAACGTATGCGTTCCTGTATCATTCATCACCGGGGAATGTATCTGACATAGAAAAAATGGCGTTGCAAAGCACGCAGGGCCATAGTAGTCAATAACAATGCTCTATTGAATAACTGGCAGAATAGCGCAAAAACAAAAAAAAATATAATTCCTCAACAAAATGTCATCACGATTGTACCGAAAGAATTATTTCATCGAGTGTACCATGACGTAAATAATGGCAATATGACCCGTGACGGTATTATTGACACAAGTTTATGATTAAACAGGTCTGCGATTACTCAAGAGGTATCGTGTAGGCTCCGATGTATCTACCAACTCTTGTATTACTTGATTATGCAATGAAGCGCTGCAACCACTGGCCGCGATTGGCAAATGTTTGCAGCCATTGTATTTGACCAACATTTGATCAAATTATTTTTACACGCTTTTATTTAACTTGCAATGTATTTATGTTCGGATGGAATCATGCAAGTCGAATTTCACCCACTTCCAGTTTTCGGATAGACTTGATATTTGGTGTACATTAGTATATTGGAAGACAATGCAAGTACAGTCAACAAAACGGTCAACAAAAAAAGCTTGTATTAAAAATGATTTTTTAAACAAAAACTTATTTGTGAGTTCTTTGAAGGTGGCCTAACTCAAGCCACATTTTACGAAACTTTTTTATCTCCTGTTATAATAATATTAACAGATGAAATCATTAATAAAATGTGTCTGTATTCAACTAGAAAACCTAGTTTTATAACATCTGCAAATGTTTGTCCTAAGTACATTGGTCCCAGCTAAAACAGTATATGATTATCGACTTGGCAACGTCCTGACTGGTCAGCGAATGAGAGGTGTCCCATTGATCCAACATGATCTGTGCATTCCAAATTAAGAGGCTTGCTGGGTGATTGTGTAACTTTATTCTATTGTTATTGAATTTTTAACCTTAATACAATCCATAATTGCATGTTAAACTCAGCCAAGTTAGGTTATCGGGAAATGAATTTGCACTGTAATTAAAATTTATTGTTTCACGTCTTCTTTTGCTCAACACAAACTCAAATGAGGGTATTATCTTTTAGTTATTTATGTATGCTATTTTCCACAATCAATCAATCCTGAATTTTGTATTAATTCGATAATTAGGTAGATAAATTGGGGACTGGGGCAACTCGATCCACGTAATCTTTTATTCACAGTCACAACTAAAATAAAGAACTCATTTTTGAAAATAGAGTCGAAATCTTTGCAAGTTTTCATTATCATAAACATATAAATTGATACGTCCGAAGGAAATAAGCTGATTTTTTTTTCTTGTCGTGTGTGATCACAAATGATACAATCTCTGGTCTCAAAGCTTTGAATAAAGTTATGTGGGCGGTATTCATATACATTGAAGACATTGAAGTACACATTTTGCTATTCGCTTTCATATATTGCAATATTTTCTTACAATAAATATTGTGGGTTCAATATACATTCTTGAGCTCTGAATAAAATAAGCGTCATTCATGTCTTTATCTATCTATATGTTTATTTATCTATAAAAAGAACTGACAGGCTTACCTATCAATGCACAGCGCAAACCGCAGGGCCTAAAAACTGAAAATTTTACACTGGTTCCTTATGGACCGATTTTTCACAATGCGACCCTAAAGGGTTAAAACGATCATAGACAAACCACGGGTAGAAAGCTAGTTTGAAAATCTTCCCGACGGTGACAGCTATTTATACGATTCAACTTTATACGAACTTTTATAGGTTTACAGACGTCATATATCGCCTCGCACTTTTATTTTCTTTCTTTTATAGCTTATTCAAAGAATTCAAACTATTTCAACGCAATGTTGCTTCTCACACTATATCTAATTTTAGCTCGCACCCGCTAGATGGCGCCTGCACCGATGCCAACCATAGATAAAAAGACAGATAGATTCTGTCGCCTTGATAACTTGGCGCCAACTACTGTCCAACACGCGCTGCCTAACTACGTCATTAACATAGACACGTGGTAGCATTTGGCACCCTACTGCGTGGGAGTACACGTGAATATAGAATACACTATTGACGCAAAATAGAATTATTGAAAATTCAATCTAACTTCAGAAATAATTTCGAGAAAAAATTATTGATAACGAGCAATTGTATGAGCGAAGGCTTTTGTTAAAAAATATTTTCCGCCGCGTTAAAAACCTAAAGCCACAAAGGATAGCTTTAGGCTTTAGGTAACTACATAACAAATCTCATGAAAATCACTTCAACCGTTACGGAGATAAAGACCTAAACTCAAACGCAACTTAAAATTTATGAGCATCATAAATACTTGAGAAGCGCTTTTCTCAAACAATTGAACTATCAAATGACTACTTGATCACAACTTTAGTGTGTTTGGCGTTTCAATATTTAGTCATAAGAGTAAAAAATCACAACAAACCTACAAACTTTCGTATATTATAATATTAATAGGAATGGATAGGATCATAGAGATATAATGTGCTGTGAGCACGGGCACGTGCAAAGCTGCCTTTGAAAAAATCTGCGCCTTCATAGATTGACTAGACTATAATACATGTAATGGATACCTACTAATTTCTCGTTATTTTTCGATATTTTTATCGAGAACAAATGACAAGGAATTCATCGATTTTTTCTTACAGTTAATCAACTTGTGTACGATATATCTATGAATGCATCTACATGCAAACTGCTCACGCTTCGCACAAGACACCTTTTGTTATTATAGTTATTAACGCTATATCACTATATTAATATTCTTACTCTATAGAAAGGATAGTAACAAGTAGAAAAAGTTGAGAAAAGATAACACCTACCTACATAAAAAAAAAGACTTATACTTCAAATGGCACTTGAATCGAAAACTCAAACCGTCTTATTCAAATATGAACGCCAACGATCGCACCCTAAGGAATACGGAATGGGGGAGCAAATACCATCATTGCGTCCATCCGTAGGGGGCGCTGTTCTCTCACGCACACGAGCTCACTCCCACGTTCCGTTTCACGCATTACGTTCACAGATAATAAAAAAAGTTCTTCCCAAGCAAGTGGGTCAGGTGAGACTTACCTACAAACAGACAGATTTTAATATTTCACTTTTACAACGCTATGTATGGTTTTAATATTAAAGTTGAATTGTTGTTTCGAATGAAACCAGTTTTGCTTTTGTTGAGAGGAAGAGAACTTTTTCTGTAGTGTTTGAAAAGTTTGTCGCATGTATTGTAATTTACGTAAAAGTATTTTCAGAGGTATGCTACAGTGCGGGGCCGAGAGAATGCGTTTCTGACACATGTTAATATATGGCTAAACCTATTGCGATGGGACTTTCACAGGTTGGTTCCGTATTTTCTTAGATATAGTTTAATTAAGTCCCGTCTTAATCAGATCAGCCGTTTCCGTGATTTGACCAATATTAACAGGTGTCAGAAATGCAATCGCTCGGCCAGCACTATAGATCATGTTAAACCTTAGGGTTTGTAAATATTGCTAACGATAGAGCGGAATGGAAAAGGCTACACCGATAATAGCTCAGATCTTAAATAAAGAGAGAGAGAACAGAGTTAGGGCGGACTATGTCTTGGAATCTCTGATTCTAAGTCCATCGAAGAATTTTGGGTCAATAAGTCCAATGCAAAAAGATCTTGGGGCAACTCGTCCCATAGTATAAGATTAATTTGGGCCGAGTTACCTACAGACTCGATAATATCTGTAAATTCAGATCTTCCAAGCAATAGCCGAGTCAAAATTTATTACAGTATACCTATTTGAGAAATAGCTTCAAATCTTATCCCGCTAGGATAGAGACGCTGATTAAAATACCCAAAGGATTTATTGAAACGTATCAACATGCGTATCAAGATAACAAAACTACATAGCCCTCAAAATGCAATCGTGGCCGCGTGGGTACTTTCGTACCCAATCACCAAAGCGATACATCCGCGTTCCAACAACAAATTACTAAGTATTCCGAACCAAAATCAAGACAGCCAATTACATTTGATTTACAACATAATGTTTAATATAGTGATCCCGCGCAATTTATTATTTATTACCAGCTCACAATAAACACATAAATCTGTGTGTTGACAGCGCTATTAGTCGGGTAAATTCTTGTGGGCATATGTCTCTGCGTCTATTTTGTAAGTCACTGACATACCGGGTATTTTTTTCAAAAAAGGAATGACTTTTTTATTTCTTCGATAAGTAATTTAAAATGAATTCGATGAATAAAAAAAAACCGATTACTCAAACCGGGTTGCCAATTATTTTATTAAACAAGGAGGTATTATTTTTGGTCTTCAGCCGATGTCCGTTCAACCTTACTTGTCCTAAAACAACCATAATTCGTTGACATAAGAAATAAGGAAAATCGTTTTTCCTTGCGTGTTTTGTTACAATACACTTACATGATATCGATGTCCAGTTCATAAAATTAAATTATAAACCAAATGTATGCCTTTTTCACGAGAGTCCGTGAGACACCTAACGTTAAAAACAAAAAAAGCATTGAAAAAAAATTACAGCTTATTCATGCAAAATCTATTTGACAAGTGTTTCGTTATAGCATTTATAGAAAACTTTGGCATTAGAGTTCTAAATTCTTAAAACATGTTTGTCATAACTTTAATTTCACCAACTCAAACACAAGTTAGAAATATCTATTGTCAATAACATTTTGTGTGACAGTTAATTAAAATCTACATATATTCTAATAAACTAGAACTAAGACCTAAGAAACTTTAATTAATTATAAACTAGCTTTTACTGCTAATCAATATTATCATAGCTATGATAATATTGATTAGCAGTAAACAAAACCTCGACCATATGAGTTAGCTAGTAAGTTTGTAAGCTTAAACAAACATAATAAAAGTATTTGTCTCCAAAGTCTGTCTTCTTATTTGGCCCCCTTCCAAAAAGTCCTGCAATGACCGCAATATTTTTTATATATGTTTTCTCTATGCCACTTCATTACATTCCTGAGATGTCTTAGGGCTGCCACGAGAATCATTTTATTCGAATGCTTTGTATGTTAGGTTTTCTTGACTGTTGTCTGCATGCTTGTGCTCAGAACTAAAAGTTTCTTGTTGTAATGGTAATGGCTAAATTATAATCATTAATCTATTTATTTCTATGTTACAGGTAAGTTGCGAGTTCCTACTGTCCATCATATTAATTTACATATATCCAGTTTGCAAGTAAGTCATTCTTATTATTGAATGTAGAAACAAAAACGAAGCAATAATTTACTAAAAATACAAAAGCAACTCGAAGAAATAACTTTGAACCAATGATCACTGCCCGATAAAACTATGAAACTTTTAATTGACAGCCCTGTACAAACAAAATGCCCGCGAATTGTGAAGGTGGTTTATTAGTTTCGGAAACAATAAGCTGGAAGTCGCATCCAGAGGCGAGTTGGTGAATTATTGGATTTTCTTCCGTATCTTATTGATTAAAGCGATCACACCGGTGGAACGGAGATAAAACTTTTGCACTTAGATTCAATATTATCCGGTAAAAGAGAGTTGAACACAAACGTTTAATATTGGCAGTTAGAAGTTGTCTATGGCATGACGTGAAATAGAGACTGCTTTAAAAAATCGGCAATCTGTTGTATTCTTTTTAATTAGGTAGGCATACAGTGGAGGATGCAAGTGGGAATGAGGCAAGAATGATTAGTGGAAGAAAGTCTTATGATGACGATGACTATTAATGGATTCCGTATTCTTTTAGCCAAAAGTAATAAGCTTCACGCTTACGACTGAAGTTTAAAAAAGGTTATACACACTCCATTTTAATGAGCGTGTGAAAAATTTATAAGAACGCATCGCAAAACAAACAGCAGTTAACGGAGTAAATTTTGAACGCAACAAAATGGTTGGCACGAGAAAGTAATTTGTATCATTTAGTTGATCGTTGTACCCCGTTACAGAGTTAATAGGAGTAATTAAATAATTGACGGTATCCGTGGATCGCCCCACATCCGTGGCGGGAGAATTTAGTAATATTATCTCTTGTGTTTCCCCGCTTTTAATTTTTGACGTAACTTTGGAGTTGACATCATTTATTTGTATAGTGAAAGGGGAAGTTCTTTCACGTAGGTGATGAGTGGTGATGGCATTTATTGCAAATTGTATCTTGTTAAAGATATGATAGAATTAGTTTTTGTTAAAAACATTTTTTTTAATACAAGCTCTTTTTGGTGACTGTACTTTTTGTTTTGTACTTGCACTGTCTTCCAATATACTAATGTATATCAAAAATACGACCACTGGAAGTGGGTGAAATTTGACTTGCGATTCGAACGATTCCACCGGAACAAACATAGTTACATACATACATTGCAAGTTAAATAAAAGCTTGTAATTAGCCTTCCGCCCGCAGTTTAACCCGCGTCCCTACTTTACCCGCTAAGGGATGGAACTTCTTAAATCCTTTCTTAGGCTACAAATGATACATTGGCTTGTCTAATGTATATGCAAACCTACCTACTACATACTTACCTACTTTTGAGTTAATTGAGGCACGCAGTAAAATCCTCTCCATAAAACATAATTAACCCTTTTTGCCCCGTTAAGAGTCGATTTCCGACCTTCCGATAACAGTAGTTCCGACCTTCATATACGTGCTATCCTGGAGCCTGAACTGAATAAACTACTTTGACTTCTTACAGTTGAATTTCCTATATTAAACTTCCTTTGAAGATCCTTACATATTAACAACTTCATATATCAGCAAATACTTGTCTCTTTTTACAGCAAGGACATTAATCTTCAAGCTATCCCTTTTGGTACATTCAAGGGTTTGAAAAGTATTACTGATTGTTTATAACAGAGATTCTCAAACGGTATTGCAGTGATTAATCACTTCAATATAGAAACTGTTTTTTGTATATGTAGATTTGGTACCTCGTCCCAAATCTAGGAAGGTAGCCGAAGGGATAACATTTCGTAAAATTTTGGAATATTGATTTATCTTTACAAATAAGTTTTTGTTAAAAAAAAACATTTTTAATACAAGCTTTTTTTGTAGACTGTACTTTTAGTTGACTGTACTTGTATTGTCTTCCAATATACTAATGTACACCAAATATCAAGTCAATCCGACCACTGGAAGTGGGTGAAATTCGACTTGCAAGATTCCACCCGAACGAACAAACATACATACATACATTGCAAGTTAAATAAAAGCTTGTAATAAAAGTTCCATTACGCGTTGTAAAGGACAATTTTTAAATGTCACGATAATTATGTAATCCGGCGAAAACATCTAAGATTATTTTGATAATTGTATGGTTATTAAAAACGCCCGCGTTCCATCTCAGCTCCATAATACAAAATCACGCCAGTTTGAGTACATCTGGCCTAGAACCTAGCAGCTATATATAAGACTACGGGCGGTCTGTCTGTTTTTATAGTGGCATAGTTGTAAGTTAGCTAACCGTCCCGTCGTCCAGAACTGGGGGCACTCCACACAAATCACCACTAATCTTTGGACATATCAGGGCCCTTAACGCGGTACTATTCAAACTCGTTCTATATTCGCTTGGGGAACTGTAACTATTTGCTATTTATGTGGGGTAATCTGTAGGTACTGTAGTACTGCGCACGGATCAAATTTAATAAATCCAGGACATTGCCATCTGATTGGAAATGTTGAACACTTCTGCTGTTGGGCCTGGTTCCCATAAAACAGATAAAGTACATATTAATTAAATAAATAGGTCAAAATATGTATCCTTTCCGAGTTTCTTGCCGGATCTTCTCAGTTGAAGTATGACTTCAGAGCCGGTTTTAACTTAGAAGTTCCGATCTTCAGGGTCTAAACTGTACAGTGCAATGGAATTTCCAATAATGGAATATATCAAAGTCCCTCAACTTTGAAAGTCTTTATGGCCATCCTTACATATTGACACAATGTGCACAAATGTCCTGTGTGAGAATCGAACCAAGTCCGAAACCAACCGACCTATCAGTAAATTAAGAAATTAGCGATAAAAATGCTAAAGGTGAAGCTTTAAATTTAATGAATAAAGTTGGGTCGCAAAGCAATAACTGCGTTGTTTTTTTTTTTGTAAATTGCTACTACTTAGTGTGTTCCTAAGAATGGTATTCGCAGAAATAACTAACATTTTATGTACAATGTATATTATTAACTAGTTAACGCCTCGCGGTTTTAGAAAGAATTTTCAGAATCTGATCAGAAGTTCCGGAGATTACACCCCAACTAACAAACAGACCTTACCTGTTTGTAATATTAGAATAGAGAGTACCTGGGTGACAGAGCTTTACTCGAAAACTCTGAGACCTAGCTAGATCGATTTTTCCAAAAAATCCATAAAGCAAATTTCATTGAAATCGTTACAACCGTTTTCGAGATCTCAAAACATACAAATGTTGCTCGATCCCGCAGCGAGGGATCTTGAGTTCTGCGTTCCGCGTTTACTATAATCTATGCAGCGCTTTTGGCGCTCGAAGAACTCTAGATCGCTCGCAGTGGGATCTGGTATAGGATAAAGTATAATGTAATATCACAGACGCGAAATACCATTCCGAGTGGTATTCCATAGTAACGGACGCACGTACCATTGTCCACCGAGCTGGGGCGGTTGGCGGCCGGTGGACGGCGGCGCGCGAGATCTCGTTTGTTCCTACCGTGCGATGAGCCCGCACCCGCGCCGCAGCTTCAAGTCAAATTGTCCTTTTGTCATCATGACATTTCCTAGAGAATTTGTTACTGCAACTGCACCCGTGTTCTGGGAGTCGGGATTGAAATAGTGTTTCGTAGAATTGTGAGCAGAAATGGAAATGAAAGAATGTTATTACTGGCAAATCAACTTTAGGTTTGATTGAATACCTAACCATTATTATAGGGATATATCCCAATTACACGAAGTTTGTATTTTGTTTGACTGACACTTCATCATGAGATTTTTTTCTGTAGGTAGGTACCATATCTTTTACTTATCTATAAAAACAAAAATCTCTACAAAGCTAGAATTCAATATCATTTTCTCTCTCTTTTATTAGGAGTCCTATGCCATATTATGTTCATGCAAAACACTCGGCAAGACATATCAGTTCATGTTACACTACGGAAAAAATCATATGAAGTGAAATCATAAATGAATTTAAAACTTAATAAATAGTTTTTTTTTTTTTGGTGAGGTTTGTTTTTACCTTTTTCACTTATTCATATTACAATATTTCACGAAAATTAATAATTACATACCACCATAATTCGGAAAACTTTAATTTATCCTCGTGCTTTTTCAAACAATTTAACCGCCAATGTAGCAAATTTATGCCGTCTCGAACACGGTGCAATGGTGACCATAATTTACTGAATTAATTATTAAAACTCCTTTGGTGTCCCGGCATCTTTTCCTATAAATGGTTTAATGATAACTAGCGACAAGTCATCGTACCTGTAATACCCATTAATCTATGCTAATTTTGGCCAAGTTAGGTGATTTTTTAGACTATCTTGAGTAGGGTTGCCATCTAAAAATTAACTGTCGGGATTTACAGTCGGGATTTAAAAATTTGTAAATTGCGTTCCGAAACTCCAAAAATTGTGACAAATAGTAGTAGTCGTATTTTGAGATGTATAATGCTGTTGCACCTTTTATCCTACATAATTATATACTTTTATAAAACATTGTAACAAAACATATTATAGTTTAAACTTAAGTAAAAAACAACATCAAAAATCTTAGCAGGAATTTCCGATATACTTGTCCTGAATTATTAGTTTTACAGTTGGCAACACTACATCTGACTAATGCGTAAATAATGTTTCAGAAGTTGTCCGCACCATGTATTGCACGTATAATAAGTTATTAAAAAATATGTGCATTGAAAATATCGTGACCAGAATAGGAAGATGTCGAGTTCGTGAGTATGCTCCCGCGCATGTAGTCATGTGGAATTAATGAATCAATAAATAGTTACTAGGTATTGATTGTATTTGTATATCTCCATTCGTAATTTCTACGTATGATTGTCTGCATATTCTTGAATACAATGAACTAGCTATGCTTCGCGACCGACCGTTTTCGACGATATAAGCACGATGCAAATGCAACCTTCCGAACCGGTATTAGAGTCAGACTTTTCATAAGTGCCTGCGAAGGTCTATTTGAATAAATGATTTTGTTTTTTTTTTATTTTGAATTTAGTTTATTTTTGACAAGTTACCATTAATTATATCATACGGATAGACAGACTCACTTATGCCCATGAAACAATCTGATGCCATTGTGGAAAATTATAGCGGACTCCCGCAGTTTTTCGCTTTTTCCCGGGATACAAAGTCCCTATGAATGCTTCCTCATCCGCTAATAGTCTAATCATAAGTGTAATAAGTACTAGATAGATATCTTACACCTAAGACCAGTAAATCAACAACTTTACATAGTAATTAATTTAATTATATATGTGCTTGTGCATATATTAACATTCCAAAGTCATTGTTAATTGTATTTGTCGTGTAAGATAAATGTCTGACGTATAAGATGCTAGTGGTAGCGGGGTATTGTTCTCTATTGTATAAGAATATTGATGCTAGGGAAATTTATCAGATTTTTATGATGGTACCGGATTTAAAAACCTAAAAATTGTGTTGTTTTATTGGTCTTATTAGATGAAGACAATGAATTTCTTTCTATAAAAACAAACTCCAGCACCAGCAATTATTTCGAAGAGTTCGGCAGAGGTCTCAGAACAGATTTCCTCACAATGCAAACAAGTGACCAAAATATGTTCTGAGACCTTAGCCGATTAGTGAGGATATCTATTCTGAGACCTCTGACGAACTCTTCGAGGAAATTGTCCGTCCAAATAATTATTCTCAAACAAACTCTTCCTGTCTTACTGCAAAATATGCTTTAAAACAATTATTTTGTTATATGACATTAGAAATATATGGATATATAACATACCGATTAAAATCTGGATTTAGTCTAGAATAGCTTGTAATAAGCGGGTTTAATGTTCGTTTTTTAAATTACTTAGAGTATTAATAAACCCAGCTTCCTCAATAAGTTTGCGCCAGCGCGTAAGAATGCAACACGGTACATCGGTGGTGCACTACGCAATTTATAACAACCAACATTCGTATTCGCCGTCTGTACGTCCGCATAATACCTGGTCATTTGTCAAACGCGTTTATTAATCGAAAACTCGCTCCCACAACCTATTATTAGATCTAAACGCACTTATATTGATTTGTTTCAGTTCTATATGTACTACGGATGGTCTGTTAGTATCCCTGGGAGAAGGCGATATTTTAGCATCGATGTTACTCATTAGAATGCATTACTAAGGTTTTATTAATGTTTTGATTACCTACAAGTTATTTGCTTGTCGTAGATAAAACCAGTATTTACCCCTACTATGGGTTTTTATTTTACCAAAAAGTCCAAGCATACAGTCCACCCGCATGGCGGTAAGCGGTTGCCGTAGCCAACTTAGGATCTTCTTCTTTAGCTGCAGAGTCTTTATCTATTTATAGAGTTTAAAAAAAAATAACGTGAAGAGAAATCTTCGGACCTACTGCGCGTACAGAGGATTGTGAGATTTGGCTTATTTAAGTTTATATGGAGAAGTGCAGAAAGATAATAATTATTTTTAATTTTTTTTACTTAAAAATTTGACCACTTTTTGGTCACCTTGTTCTAACCTTGATTTAAATCTTAACCCATTATCTTAAAGTTTCCTCCAGCGAGACACGATTGGCTCCACCCGTCCCTCGTGTCCCGTCCACATTGTGTGGTCAATACCTATACACGTGGTATTATCCCTAATAGCAGGCGAGCCGTGCCTGAGGTGCGGATAGGTTGAACGTCCATCTTGGCAATCTTAGCACGAAACTGACATACGCGCGTGACACACAACACGTGGTTATATAGCGTCTAGATTTTACAACCAGGCATAGGCACTTTCTGCGGTGAGGCCATTGGTCGATATATCAGGAGTACTGTCACGCCATTACGTTGCGGGTGACGAAAACTTGCGATGATAAATTCGCGAGGATTGGGCGGGGTGTGTTTCTCTACTTTATGTAGAGAAAGGAATGGTAGTTTATTTTAGAAAACTTGCATGATCCAGGCAAAGCTAATTTGTCATCCCACATCCTATAAGTCTGAGGATCCATTAAAGATGTGTCTTTTTAAAACCACGGATTTCATGTTTGTTTCAATTTAACAACAAATACAGTACTTTACAACTCAAAAATCTATAACAATGTCTCATAATAACCAGCCAGACTCCACTCAATAACACTGAAAACCTGCGCTCAAGAGTACATCGCACGCGCCACATCCAGCTTCACCTAACTCCACATACCGCCGGTGGTTAGTTTAGCATGAGGACCGATCTCCGCGTCCCCAGGGCCTGATTATCGTTTATTACCCATGCATCATGCTATTATAGTGGCCGTTGATGCCATTACATCCCGTACCCAGTGCCGATGGACTGGCGAATCATTCTTTTTCGTAAGAATTTCCATTCTCTTGCGAATAGTGATGCACTTTTTGGGTTTTCTATTTTATCGACTTGAAAAGTTTATTTCAGTTGACTGACTACCAATTTCCAAGCTGAAAAAAAAACTATAATGATTTATTCGGTTTACATTACCTTCGGTGAAAAAAAAAAGTGTGACAAATCCATGTGCCCCGATTACTGGGAGCCAAGTCTGCAATTTTAAATAAAAAATTACATTCTGACGACGATACCATTAAAACTACATTGCCATGTCCGGTGTCTACTAAATTCATAATGATTTTCGACGCTATTAATTTAGAAGACTACCAAAACTGTCAAATCTCTCAAATTTTACACCACTAATCGAAAGAGTCGGAAGCGGTATTGGCAACAAATAAGTTAATTAAATTATTAAAAGAAACAAAAAACCCGACTGCGTAAAACAATAAATAACTGAAAAGAGAAAAACAAGTTCTTTAATATATAGAATTATGAATATAACTTGAATTTTATAAGGTATTGAAGTCGGGTATAAACAAATATTTAAAAAGAAATACATACTTAGATTATTGGTTTGTTCTTTTACGCAGTCGGGTTTTTTGTTTCTTTTAATAATTTTAACTTATTTGTTGCCAATACCGCTTCCGACTCGATATGAAAGGTGTCCCATCTCTACACACGTGTAATTGATATTCGTGTGCCGCGATGTGCGCTGGCGCACCGCCCGCGGCGCTTTCTTATAAACCTCATTTTATTATGAGTTAATGATACGTTGAAACTTGACCTATCTGTATGACTGGCAGGTTCTTCACTATCCTAAATTGCTTGCAAAAATTGCAGAGAAAAGTATTTACTCATCTTTACCTCTATGGCTTACAAACTGAACTTAAGTAAACTTAAGATCAGTTATTTTTAGAATGTCATAAGACAAATCATCTTATTGCTTTACAATTAGGTGCATCTAATAAAATAATTGTTCAACGCTTAGATGAATCTTAATATAAAGTTTTTAGCTCCATTTTTCTATGTCATTCTTATTTTCATCAGAGATTTTCCTGTTGATTATGGTCTTATTTAACATTATACCAATGTCAAGTTTAGATATGGTATTTTAGAAACTTGAGTGAAGGCAAAACCATAGATAAAATGACATTGCCGACTGTAAAAAAAACATAGCAGTAACACGCTACCATAAAACATTTGATTACACCATGAAGTGAAAAAAAATTGGGTCAGCAACTCAGCAACTACTCATGTTTGATTGCATTCGTGGAGAGTTTATTTGGAGTAATGTTGCGATTTGACCTCTTTGGACGGAAACCGCAGTCACGTACAGTCGCGGTCTAAAAATGTTTACCACCTTACGGTCTATAATCGCTTGCACATTTCTGTTTCATAAGGTTGACCGGAAATAAAATTACTTTTGATAGGCGTGGATTGTATTTGACATGAAAAAGAATTCAAAGAGGTGTTATACCTAGTATGAATTGAGTTCTCTTGATATAGCACTAAATATAGAGTTTACAAATAAAAATCTGCCCTTTGCTGCAGGACTAAACTTGCCATTATTACCTTTGTATTTTTATTGAGATTTTTATTTGCTTACAAACGCATGATAAATGTCAACATATAATAAAAAAAAACATTTTATTAAATGAGTTTACATAATCAAAAAGGCATTGACAGCCTTTTTGCTATGTTCGATACTTAAAAACATTTCACAATTTTAAAATGTTATAATTACGTTTGTTGATATGACATATTAGACCTTATTGCGCGCGGTATGAGATGGAATCGAGTTTGAAAAGTGATAAACATTTTCAGTCCCCGACTGTACATTCGTGGCTTTTTTACTTATGCTAATAAGTTGTTTGGGTGGTAAAAAAATGGTGACCTGTGAGATTTGAATACACAAAAAAGGTAGATTTCGAACTCGACTACAAATGATGAAGGTAAAATATTGAATATTGGACATATTTGATTTAGCAAGTTAAAATAAAATTATTTTGCTCTGTTTAAAGTAATTGAATTTTTTTTTTTTAATTGTCGACACTGTTTCATTGTTTACCAAATTAATAAATAAGATAATATGTAATGTATTTTATGGGCCTCCAGGTCTTTACTTACTTTATTGTTTTCAAACTTATAATTGTATACGACTGTATGTGTCCTTAATAAATAATTGGACTGTTTTACAAAAACCTTAAACCGACTTCAAAGTACACTAAGAAGTAATCAAATCCTGATCTGATGACAATGGGACCAAACGGGAAGCGTACCCTTTCAAATAAAAAAAGAATTGTCCAAATCGGTTAATAAATGACGGAGTTATCAGGTAACAAACATAAAAAAAAAACAAAAAAAAAAAACATACATTCGAATTGAGAACCTCCTCCTTTTTTTGAAGTCGGTTAATAAATAAATAAGTAATTAGTTCTCAAAAATATAATTTCCATAATAATTATTTCTGCCACAAATAGCTGTTTAACTCCACTAAAATCTAGTATGTTTAATTTTGTTATTCACTCACAAACTCATAATCAGCGTTAACCCAAATCTCCATATAGGCACAAATCGCAGGTTTAATCAGAAAGACAAATTAACCAGACACATACAAATTTGTTCATAACCAGAACATAGCTATTATAAACGGTTACCGGTTATTTGGCCACCTTCGCTTCTTTCCCAATGCTCACAAATTCAAGACGTTATTAACTGTCAGATTGCGATGTGCTGATACATCAATCATGGGACGTTTCGCTCGGAATCTTATGTAAGCATTTTGTTTGGTTGACCACACACTTAGAAGTTCTTACGATTGTTTTCTTAGGTGCATTTTGACACTTATAAACGGGCAACCATTTGATTTGTAATAGTGAATCTATTGATCTTAGGATTAAAGTGTAATGTCGAAATGCTGATGCTTATTCTATTACAATTTTGGCAAATGCTTTACCTTTAACAGTTATTACATGAGATTTTAAACCTTAAGTCTAGTAGAACAAGGTTGATGATATTCCCAGCTCTCTTCGTCATATGACGTCAGGAAGTGACGGATATAATAACCAAACTTCACTGAAACAATTTTCCATGAAACATGCATTTCTGATTTATTATTCCAACTCAATTTAATATAAATAAAAGTTAACATTCAAAAACATTTCTTTACAAACTCGTTTAACAACGTGAAAGCGCAAGTAATTCGGCAGAAAATTCTGGAAAATTACTCGTCCACGCTGCTTCGTCTCGTGATTTGATTGCAATCATAACCATATGTTTGGAACACACATACACAAATCCATTGCACAAATCATTAACTTGTGCACATTTTTAAATAGCGAACATGTTTCTTTAACTACAATCGAATATTTAAAAATAAGAATTTTAAAATTCGAAGACTTGAAAAGTTACAAGTTATTTTTATCTTTTAATACCTCGATAGGCAAACGGTAAACATCATACAGCCAATAACTAAAGTAAATGAAAGAGGAAATTAGAAATGTCTCGTGTGCTCCTTTCCAGGCTAGGAAATAGACCTATATGATATACACTATAACTAGTTGAATGTTTCCGGTCGCGCCTGCCTCATGGGATCAAACTACGGATGAAGTTAATTAGCTTGTCTGTTTTGTGCCCCTAGGGAAAAGCGTCCAGAGATTTCAATTAAAATTTTAGAACACCTTTGAATTCTTACTTGCCAGTGAACTTTGTGTACCTAAGTAAACATGTTTGTCTTTCCTTTTCCTTTCTTCCTTAGTGTTCAAAGACGGGTTTGGTCTTGTATTTGGACTTTGCAGTCCCGTTTTAATTAGATATTTGCTTAGAACGGTTAATTGAGTTATACAATCTCCATTATAAAGAATAATATGATACACTAGATGTCAAAATACTATATTCATTCTTATTATCTGAGGTTTTTTGAGAAACTAATCAGTTTCGAAATTGCTAGCATTGATTGCAATAGTTTAATATTGACGATAAAACTAGTCTAACTTCGTTTTTTTTTTTATCCATATTTCATTCATAAGCATTTCACTATTTTAATTAAAAACTTAACGTTGTGTATCGGCATAAAATATACCTAAATAACTTTGTACCTGCCTATAATAAAAAAGAACCGTGTTATATAGTCCTCAAAATTATTTTACCATTAATATTGTAATCTGAAAAAAAAAACAATATGAATTCAATAAAAATATCACCGACGCCAAAGCTCGTGATGAATATTGGCACTCGCCTGACGACTTGGCAAATAAGGTTGTGCCTCGTGCCGCCCCATAAACGATAGGATACTATCGATTCCTCACCCGAGCAGTTCCGAGTCGACTTTGTTGCTGAGACATCGCCTTTCAAACTAATTCACACGCATTTGTTAGAGGTTTTATTTTTAAGTTTTTGCTATCACCACAGACTATCACGTTTTTAGTGTGTTATAGGTTACGATCCTTTTGGCTGATTAGTATTTTTATCTAGGTAATTATGTACAGCCTAGGTTATTGATACCTCCCTTTAAATTAGGAGCAAAACGCAATAATTCAAATTCGAAATTCAAATTCAAAAATTGTTTATTCAATATAAGCCCTATTTTTATGATTTTACCACCGGTTCGTAGTAGGTACACTTAAACTGAGAAGACCGGCAATTTTTTTATTATCCGATAAGCATCAGAATTTTTAATCGCTATTGGCGTACATTTTTAACCGACTTCAAAAAAAGGAGGAGTTTCTCAATTCGGTTGTATTTTTTTTTATGTTTGTTACTTTATAACTCCGTCATTTATTAACCGATTTGGAAAATTTATTTGAAAGGGTACACTTCCCGTTTGGTCCCATTGTCATCAGAACAGGATTTGATTACTTCTTATCTACACCTATTTAAAATAGACGAAATCGCTATTTCGTAATCCCCAGTTTCCTCCTCCAATATTGGATCGTTTTTTTTTTTTCTAGTATAGTAATAAGAAGGACTTTGGCTATGTCTGTCGGTTTTCCTTTTATTTTTTATATTCGTCAAATTTGTTTCCTGGACGTCTGATAAGGGCAGTTAAAAATGGTAAGTTTATGTGATTTTTAGTTTTTATAATAATTAATTTATGGAGAAAAACAAAACCGAGGGACATACAGTGGCACCTACAGATTGTATGGTAAAATAATCATTGCTCTAGTGTCATTATCCAAAGAGGAAACTGAGGATTACGTTTGTATGGAATAAACGCCACCAGCATTTCCTCTTAAGTTTATTGTAAAACAGTCCAATTATTCTGTAAAACGTCAAGTGAAGTTAAATATGGTATGGTAGTATCGAAAACAAACAGTCGAATGTGAGCCTAAATTCTATCTTACATACGACCTTTAATAATAGAACACAATGCTACAAACAAACCTAGTTACACCTAGTCATACCCGACCTCAGAAATTGGTCTCCAGATGAAACGAAACGATATAGAGGTGTATCGAGAGCGATACAAAACCGCGCAGACTCCCGTTATTGTTATTATTTGCTCGACAATACTACGGTAACCATAAAAACATGGAAAATTGGGACATAACTGAGAAAAAAAAACATGAGGAATTTCAGAGACTGTTTATTTTAAGGGTACCTATTCCAAAAATTACATTGGATTTGAAAGCGGCCATAATTTAGGAAAAAACAATCAAAATATCCAGACAAATGTTAAAATCCTGAAGTATGGTTACCCCAAATATGACTAGCTTGTATGACTTACAGAATATTGTATACAATTACTGTATACTGCCCAAGTATGGCATTCCCTTACTACTTAAACTAACCCAGTTCCATGTTAGAAGCTCTTTTGTGATGTCAATTTTGATTTAATCATGTTATTATTAGTTATGTTAGCCTTTTATTTGTACTTTATGAGTCTCAATAACTCTTCTTTTGATCAATTAATCAATGCTCGTTACGATGACTTTACTTTTGACTGAAGTCTAAAAAGAAAAGTAAATAGAAAATAAGAAATATTATAAGAATAAAAAGAAGAGTAGGAGAAAAAAAAAATGCTTTTAATGGAGTTGTTGAAGGTTTATTATTTTTATCATTGATTTTACTCACGCATGTTCTCAGGGGGTCTTTTTATAGCGATATGATAGCTTAGTGGTAGTGACTTCGATACTGAGACGAAGGTCCCGGGTTCGAATACTACAATGAGCTTGATACCATCGTGAGGAAACCATAGCACGGTTGTGGCACGGTGGTAGGGTACCTTGTAGTACCCACCTGGCTGGCCACCACCCTCAAGTTGAAAATCTGTCGCCAAGCACCTATCGGTGTGTTCCGACAGCTGCACTTGAGAGCCAGTTCCTTCTAGGCTTCGTGTGCTTATAAACTTCGCCTACATCATCAGTCATCACTTACCATTGTGAGATTGCGGTCAAACACAGGCCTAACCTATACTCACAATCAGTAAAAAAAATCCGTTCAGTCATCACGTCGTTATTGAGTAACAATCATCCACACCCACATACACACAAACTTTCGCATTTAATCTTATAAGAATAAACTTTGAATAAAATGATAAAATATCGTGCGAGCGAGTGTAGGCCACTATGGGGCTAATTGCGAGTCGTATCGATTTAAAATCGAGTTGAGTCGAATGTACCGGTACTCTACTAGTACTTAGTCAAGAAAGTCATAGTAAAGCTTTGATTCATCACAACTTTCTCTATGGCACGCGGATATAGTCTATGTTATCATTCATTCATCGAATGACTCAGTCTGTAGTAAGGTAAATAAGGTATGCAACCTCATTTGAGTGTACTATGTTTACAGCTACTTATGCCGCCTTTTTAACGCCCATATGTGTGGTGTTGTCAGTAGGTTGTATGTTTATTTTAATTTGCTCTAAGCTTCGTCATGTTGACATAGCCTTTCTTAATGTACGCTGCCACTCCTCATTTAATACATAAACCCGCATATGGTTTTAATTTTTTTGCGCGGGACCCTAATTCTTAAATGACCAACTGACTGAACTGTCAGTGTTGAAAATAGGTACTCATTGTCACTAACAACTTTTATTATGGGGCCGACTCAGATTGTTTGATCACAATACCACCATGGTAAGTGAAATACGTACCCTAGAAGGGAACTGTCACTCAAGAGCGGCTGCCGGAACCATGGATGCTTGGCGACAGATTCAGTACATTGTAATTAAATTAGTTCAATAAACCAGTTATACATAATCTCATGAGTAGGTTAAGCAACAAGCCACGTACCGGCCACCGGTGTCCATGTGACAAAACACATCTATCAGTTGACCACTGATCCACTTATGGACTGCCGGTGCCTCGTTTAGTAAGTCTTCAAATGAGTAAATGGAGCGAGTCGAGTTTTAAGCTGCAAAAATGACATAAAAGTATTCAACTGATTAATTGTTATAATGTCGTAGTAGTTTTTAAAAAGCGTATTATATGATGATGCTGTATTTTATAAACAGGCACATTTCTCTTATAATTTGTTCAATTATATTATATTTTCAATCCAAAGAGCTTTCACATTTGTTAAAATACTAGGACAGCATCACTATCGATAAAGATGACATATTTCATATTTTATGGCGCATGAACTTTTTTATAACGATAAGACTTTGTAATTGGCTAGATGACTAAAAAATCTATTTAGTCCGTCTTTTACATTGTCAAAAAATATTAGACACGTATTTTTTCTTTTGTCAATTAAACAAAAAAATTTAGTTTCCAAATTTAATCTTTGGTACCTTGATGATGGCTCACTGGCAGGAGACGCGTCTTCAGTACATAGAGATCTTAAGACCATCACCAGCAGCTTCAACAACATTGGTCTAAAGCTAAATTTTACCAAATGTGAAATATTTTTTGCTGACCACGTAAACGACGTAACAAAATTGAAGTTACTCAGCGATTTTAATATTTTAATGCCAAATATCTCAGTATCAGATAAAGGTAACCTTTCCCTGCTTGGTGCACCAATTTTCGACGTGGCGTTTCCTGACCATATAAATTCTAAATTAGAAAAATTCCAACAGTCGTCTGATCTTTTATTTAAAATAAAACCACACATGGCACTTTTTATCCTTAGACTGTGTCTATTCACTCCAAAATTTTTGTATCTTCTACGAAGTTGTAGTTTTTGGCATTTTCCTACTTTAATTAACCCGATAGACAATGTTATGAAAAATGCATTAACGCAAATTTTAAATTTACAGTTCGACGACCGCTCTTGGAGACAAGCAACGCTTCCTATTAGGTTAGGTGGCCTTGGTATTCGGACAGCTTCAAGTATAGCTCTCCCGGCTTTCCTTTCATCAACTCACAGCACTCTGACACTCATCAGCAAAATTCTTAATTTACCCATAGCTGATGTTCGTGTCAGTGGTCTTGTGGATGCAGTGACTTTCTGGATTTCTTCATTCCCGGGGGAAAATATTCCCAATAATCGAGAGTCACAAAAAGAGTGGGATTCGCCACAGGTAAATTCTAAATTTGCTTGTCTTCTTGAGCACAGTAATGACACAGATAAAGCTAGACTGTTGGCAGTTTCCCAAAAAGAATCTGGCTATTGGTTGCACTCGCTCCCTTCACTTAACATAGGTACCCTTTTAGAGGCGGCGGTGCTCCGTATTGTCATATGTCTTCGCTTAGGCGCCAAAATTTGCGAACCTCACACCTGTCGCAGCTGTAGTTGTCATGTTGATGATCAAGGACTCCATGGTCTTTCCTGCATAAAAAGTGCAGGTCGGATATACCGCCATGCCACGCTAAATGATTTAATCCGCCGGGCTCTTGCCACCGCCGGTGTCCCAGCTAAACTGGAACCCAGTGGCCTCTCCAGAGACGATGGCAAGAGACCTGATGGTGTGACATTAGTGCCGTGGCGATTAGGCCGTACTCTGGTGTGGGATGTTACCTGTGTAGATACTTTGGCAGCCTCCCACATCCATTGCACGCACCACAGAGCAGGAGCGGCCGCAGAAAATGCACAGTTCCTCAAACGCCGCAAGTACTCATTTCTAAATGACGACTATGAATTTGCGGCACTTGCGGTAGAGACCATGGGCCCTTGGTCATCTGACACTAAATCTGTAGTAGAAGACATTGGCAAGCGTTTGGTCTTGGCCTCTGGGGACTTGAGAGCCAAGTGCTTTTTTGCCCAGAGACTAAGCTTGACTATTCAGCGGGGTAATGCAGCTAGCATAATGGGTACCATGGATAATTTAGAAGATAACTTATTTTAAATATGTTTTTAAATTCCTTTATCTTTTTTCCTTTTTTTCGTTTTTCGTTTTTTCGTTTTTTGTACATATAGTTTTTAACATAAAATGTATTACTTATTAATGTACTTATTCATGCTTACCTCATAAGATTCAATAATATAATATATTGAAAAAATACGTAGATATCGTGTATATCGTGAAGTTCCGCGTGACGTCACGTTAGAGTACACTTTTTACTCTAAAGTGACGTCACCAGCCACCACTCCCGAACTTTGACTCGCTTTATCATTGTAATTTTTTTATGATTTGGTAAAGCAAAAATGTGTCCAATATTTTTTGAAAATCTTACTGACGCGGACGGTCTAATTAGTATTATTATTTTTTTACCTAGGAATCATCCCTATTTGGTATTATCAATCCCACCCAAACCAACTAGTGACAATTTTATTGAGTGAAAAAGTATGCTCACTCAAAAAGAATGCATAAGTCAAAAAGATACTGGAACTGTACACTCGACAATGCGCAATACGTGTCTGATCCAAACGCAGCACGGGTCGGCTGAGCGGTCCGTCAGGTTCGTTCTCGCCGCACATCAATTACCAAGCCACGCGGTCCGCTATAAATTGATTGCTTCCCCTCACATTACAAATGCCCCCATTTACACTTGAAGCCTTTTGTACACTAAATATACACTGTGTGTCTTATAAGGAAGTTTGTTAACTACACGATACAATTAATTATGTAGGTAAGATTATTTTCTTATGGAATTAGATTAAGGTTATACGTTTTAATATGGCGAAGAGGGCGATGGCTGCCACACGCGTCATACTTGTGAACAGGTGCTGCTTGTGGGGGCTGGTCTGCTTATGTTTGCCATTTATTTATTTACTTATTAAATATAGATTCAGTCTACTTTGTAGTTTTGCCGCCGCGCCGGGGCACGCAATTGTTGTCAGTGCGATTAGAATGTAAAATTATGTAATGAATCTAAGCTTGTTTTAAAAAGAGTAATTGCTGAGTTTATTGCCGGCTCTTCTCAGCAAATGCAACCTTCCGAACCGGTATTAGAGTATTAGAGTCAGACTTTTCATAAGTGCCTGCGAAGGTCTATTTGAATAAATGATTTTGAATTTTGAATTTTTTTTGAATAATTTGTTCACATATTTGACGGATAATTGTATGTAGATATGTGTAATGTTACGAAATTTTGCAGTGAAGCGTTTATATCTCTGAGAAATCTTTGTGTGTTTGTACGTTCATTTCATGTAGATGTAGTTGACACTTTCGCGAAGGTTCCTGGCAGAACTTTCTTAGCAACTGATAGTTGATTCATGGATATATCAACACTGCTTAGGCCCGGTTTCAATAAACAAAAACGAATCGTTTTGCTTACCAATGGTAGGTTTTTTTATTGCCAAACTGGGCATATAGATCATTTCGTAAGCTAATTTTACCTGTGATAGCTACTTCCACATGGGAGGGTCTGCTATGCAAAGCTTTGAGGTATTTGCTTCATAATTAGTAAAGATATAAGAGTCTTAATTTTAATAAATCCTTACCGATACCGGTCGGTAGTGTTGCCAGGTGTCCCGATTTGCGCGGGACGTCCCGATTTTCAGGGGTCTGGTGACACGTCCCGATTAACCCTTGATCGGGACGCCAAATGTCCCGATTTTTCACCAACCTCATGAGTCTTTAGAATATTCGATATTTTGACAGGAAAAACGAAAATAACTAAGCTGTTACTTCATAAAAATATTTTTGTTTTCAAATTTTCTCACCAAAATCAGACTTTCATGAAAAAAATGAAAATTAATGATTATGAAAAAAAAAAAATTTGCAGCTGTCCCGATTTGAAACCCAAAATCCCGATTATTTTATCCTTACGTTCCGAAATTTGACACACGGGACCTGGCAACACTACCGGTCGGTAAATTATTGAAACCGGGCCTTAGATACTTTGAACTATCACTTTTCGAAACCAAAAACAAACATAATCCATTTACTCGATCTCATAGATAATCCCATAATGCAAGTTGTTCATCATCAGAAACTCATATCACACTGGAACATTCTTCACACACGGTTACCTGAACCCAAAGTAAGCAGTGCTTATTTAACGCCGTTTAAAATACCTCGCATGTCTTCTCAGTTCATATTTTATCCACAACTGCAATGCGCCGGGGAATTCCAGCCAGATGGTCCGATGACCTGAGAAAAGTGGCGGTAATTGGCTGGACGCAGAATGCGGAAGATCCGCCGCTATGCCACACATTAGGAAACACCATGGCCAAACACCATGATCGTTATCTTGTGTGTGCTAGGAAAGACAGCCCGGTGTTATTAAGATTCCGATTTTTATCACGTTATCGTAGACCAGTTTTACAGTTTTCTGATTGTACGTAGTATATTATTTCCTCTATGGCAGTGTTTTTCAGTCTCTGAGTCGCGACCCCTAGAGGGGTCACGAAACCTTAGTGGGGGGGTCGCCGGCAGAAGGAAAAAGGTAGACTTACGTAGGCAAGCGGGCGTCCAACTGTAAAGGTATCAAAATAAAGAAAATCGTTATCGTAGTCTTTTAATCATTATCGTCTTTTAATTTATAAATTCATTGTCTGTCTGACAAGGGGGTCGCCACCTGAAAAGCTTATTTATTTCTTGCTGCTCACTGTTATAATTACTTTATATTTAATTTTAGCATATTGTTTTTTTCTAATTTTTAAGAGCATCCATTCTATAGCAGTGGCGTCCAAACATCAACTAAGGTTGCCGCTGAAAATCAGCGTTGTGGCTTAATACCACAACAATATTGCTGAGCGGTTACCCTTTTTTGGCAGTATAATAAATTATTTATAATTAAGTATGTATTAGCATAGTTGATTGTTTTACTGTCAAATAAAAAGTTAAAAAAAAAAAAAAAATGCGCGGGGTTCGCGAAATCAATAAGATTGAAAAACACTGCTCTATGGTGTTGAGTACCGTGACGGTGGCCATGGGTTCGCATCCTACAATGAACATGAGCTTTCGGTGATCGCAACATCCTAATCCTAACTATCCTAATCCTAATCCTAACTAATATTATAAATGCGAAAGTGAGTGTATTTGTTTGTTTGTTACGCCTTCACGCCTCAACTACTCAACGGATCATTATGAAATTTGGCATGCAGATAGCCTATGGTATGGAGAAGAGAAGATACTTTTTATCCCGTGAACGCGGGTGAAACCGCGGGGCATAGCATATATTTTGTAAAACTCGCTTGGTTCAAAAACTGTCGCCAATCATGTGTTCCTTTGCACTTGAGAGCCTGTCTTCTATTCACTTCATTATTATACCCATATGCAAATCACCGACATTCGCTAAATCACACAGTATTTTATTTGAAATTCAATGACTTACTTACATCGAGCTAATATCGTATTCTCATGAAATGTCGTAAGAACCGCCTCGTATACGTTGATATATACGTTCTAGATATGCTTGTAGAAGCGAAACTATCAATCCGGGCCGGTGACCCAGTATCGCGAGACATCGGCAGATATGTTCAGACAACACCATTGTATGCAAACGTGTTGCTGTATTAATTGTTATTAGCTTGTTGTGTCGTAGGGACATTCAGGAACTCCTACATTTAAGCTGCCCACACACACATAGTAGACAATAACTAGTAGGTAGTTGTAGTTTTTTTAATGGATAGGCAAGGGTCATTAGCCATACAGCCTTTTCATATACTATCTTCGCTGCATATTAATTATGGTCGTAAGTCATGCTCGTGATACATAATCATATAAACTGTAAAATACTATTGAAGCTAAAAAGTTTGTAAAAAACTAATAAAGCGAAAATGATTTTATGGAGCTATCACACACTTTTGCGTTTTCTCAACAGAATATAATAGCGTCTCATAATAAATAACAGTAAATGTACTTACTAAATGTATTCTTGCCGTTGGCTTCCATTTTTATCCTGCTAATAAATGTCACTCTTCAGATTGTCTAGTATAATATGGCGGCCATAAAGAACTATCAGAATTTGTATAGCCATAAAACCTACGGATATCTCCAACGGGTCAGGGTCGACCTTAAATATAGATGCAAATCGATTTCACGTCAACATCTTTATGGCAAAGGCCCAGCCTACTACTTACGATTTTCTTGGCACATTCAGGTTGTAAATTGTATTCATAATATAGTAAATCTAATACCTATCAATGTAACATTTTCGTCTTATGAATTTTATTCACTTTATTTACCAAGAAATAACCAAAAATCATAAAATCATATGGTTTTTTCGTTTAGCTATTTATTTATACACCACCTTTGTAAGACCTCCTTTTGACTTTGTAGGGCCACCTTTGTAAGACGACTAAAATGTTATACATTCCAGAAGTATTTATGTATAGAATACACAAATCATCTGGCTGGAGTCGGCTGGACCCTTCGTGTTTATTAGCTGATTTATTTGCCCAAACATACCTATTTATATAGTAGGTATATGAAATAATTCACGATTTGTTCCTTGCTTCGAAAATGCTTCTATTTTATACAATATGGCTGTAACTTACGAACAATATGTAAAGTAAAATAATTCCCGGACAGCGCTTTCGTTTACATAATAACGCGCGTCAGTGTGTCAACGGTTAAGTAGACAGCAAGTAGCAAACCTACGCTTGTAATACTTGTATAAATGTTAATTTTATTGTAACATTACTCCGGGCTTTGTTAACTTGACTTACGTATCTGATTTGTATTTAGGCTGGCGTCTAGACGTTATAAATAGTTTGTATAATTATTCCATGCGTGAGTGGACACGGGCAATTTAATTATGATTAATTTCATACGCCCTGTGAAATTCAATTGTGAACTTTTGTGTTTTATGTGGGTAGTCTGACTTTAACATTTGATGACTTTTGTTTCCCCACAATCTAGGGTAAGGTATGTAGCCGCCGGACCTGGTGGACCTTTCCAGTGCAGTTTTAGCAACGTGAGGATTCAGCCAGCTACAAAGTACCCTATGATCGTGATAATCTTCTGTCATCTAGAATTCTTTTGAATATCGAATTTAGAATCGAAATTTTGAACTGGCTGGTTTGTATCGAGTAATTTTTAAACAAATTGTTCTTTTTTTGTTATCCTCTTACCTTATCAGAAAAGCTTAACTAAAGTCAACATTGGACAAGATTAACTCATGGTAACATAAGCGTTTTTATCAAGAGTATTAACTCATAGTTAAGTAAAGATTGGCTTTAAAAACCTATACCTGCATAGTTGTAAGATAGGTCATCAGATTTGTTCCATGTTAAATCTGAGAAACGATTGAACGATGAAACAAATAAAACACTCTGATATTGAAATAATCCTATGATATTACTGTACCTGCTTGATATTCTATGTAATCCGAATACTGAGTAGCAATCCTAAATCCTTGGATCTTCCATATTTCCGATATTTTCGTCGGCAAGACCAAATATTGCGGCCTACGCCCGCGCGCCGCTTTACCACATCTCCGATATAAAATTCATAATTTTCCTTACAAAGTGAACGTTTCTTATATTAAAGTTATTTTAAAGCATTTAACTTACCCCTCTTCATTATTCGTATAATTTAATTGGATTTAAAATAATTTCCTTGATACCATACTTGAATTATTACAGTCGTCGAAGTTCTGACCTGAAAACTTTTTTGTGTCGAATTTTATAGAAAATTATTCTAAAAAGAAAAAAAATAAAATTCCTGCCTAGAAATCAGATTAAAAATAGGTATAAATGTACATACATAAATATCTCTAAACAAAATTTAAAATGAAGTGTCTTATACAAAAGTGTCTTTATATCATCGCCAAATACGTACACATCATTTATCACGACTTATAAGGATTTCATAAAAAGCCATACATGTTCTCAACGCTCTGTATTGCGGCAAAAAGTCGCGAGTGTAGCCAATTTAATAGTCGCAGAGCATCGATCATTTCAACATAACTCGAGTACCTACACAATTGCTTAACTTAATACACGAAGTAATAAGTTGTGGACAACATCGTTAGTTGGCTCACCATGTATCATACCAGTTGATCTATGCACACTTCATCAGGGAAACAGTGGCCAGTCCGGTCTTATGTCACTTTTGCTTGGTACTCGGTACAATCTAGCGCAGAAATGCTTCCGTGATCTTCTAGTGTCGATATTGTTTTGTTTGTCATTATTTTTGTTCTTTGCAACTTCAGTTGCTCTGTATGGGATTTATATAAGGTCCTTATAAATTAGTGAACTTCCGCTTGAGGGATGAATGAATATAAAAAAAAACGAGGGAAAAAAAAATTTTTTTCTTTGACTTGCCTCTTTGCTTAGACTCTCCATGCATGTCAAAGAAAAAAAATTATTTCCCTCGGTGTTTTTTCCTAATATTATTTTTTAATTACTAATGACCTATACATTCATCCCTCAAGAGGATGTTCACTAATTTATTAGGACCTTATATTATAGTAATCTGAATTATGATCAATTGATCTATCCGTATTTTTTTATATATCTTGTTTTTGGCCTTCGTCTCACCCCGGATGAAATTAGGACAAGGTCGACGTCGTAGCAGGCTTGCCCAGAAAATGTATATTCCTTCTGGCCTTGAAGATAGATCTAGGTTATAGGTGTCAGGAAACAGGCGCCGGGAGGTCGACTCCTTTTGCATCGGTAAGCAAAGCTTTGTGTCCGCATTAGCGGAATTTAGACATCGTGTAGGTGGAAATTGTCCCGGCGCGCTTGTGTTGCGATATAGAAAACTGAATTTTCGCAATTTCTATGCGTACTATCCAATATCGTATAGAACACAGACATGGAAATTTACGCCACATCATAATTTTAACGAATACTATTATATCCAAGCTTTTTCCTACTATATGTCATGGCATATGCATGGCAATTTCTCCTTACAAACCTAAAGAACTGCTACAAAATGATTACACAAAGTAATACAGATTAATGAAGCTAGATCCTTATTCATTAGTCCTATTGTTAACCATAACGACCTCGAAGGAACAACCTTATTAGAACCAACAGACGACCATTATCCATCTACAGAACCATAAATATGAACAGCCATGATCATTTGTAAGGTGCATCATCTTATCTGACTTGTTCTGTGTTCTATGTTCTCGTAGTGAACTGTTATGAATCATGTTGAAGATTATTTGATTATTTAGACGTCTAGAGATATCTCGATGTTTATGAATCGAGCAGTTTATTAGATGTTTTCTTCAATTAATAACTGCCAGTTAAATTGTATGTAAAATAGAATCAAACAGTGATATATTCTAGAAATCGCCTGATACTACTACCGGTACTATCGGTAGTAGAAAAGCACTATTATATGAAATTGACATAAGAAGCCGATTTTCGCGACAATACGATCTTATAATTTTAATGCCATAAACATTGACTTTTCTTTTAATGACATCCATCGTAAATCTTGGTATCAAAATTATCCTCCAATATAACCAAATATGTGACCAATTTCTAAATTAGAACAAGGCTCTATGCAATAAGTCACAAATTTCCAATAGCAATCCCGATAATCGATAGCACCGATAAATCTCTTGATTATCAATTACACACCATTTGATATCGCCCACCACTACCATACCACAAATGCAAGTGCAATCCGTTCTGTCATGGCGCCCTCTGGCTCATCAATCGCACAGACGTTTCAGATCTATCTTAGTTTGTTAAGCTCTGGCCGGGGATTTACAAGTTATATTCCAATCCTTTTTAGTCCGTCTGTAACATTTCCTCGATTGAAAATCTTTAAGTTATATGAAATTATGAAGCATTAATTCTCTGGTTGATTTTTCGTGTTGATTCTTTCGTTTCGACTGCATCTTTTACGGCTGGGGTTTTATTTTTATTCATTATATTGATTGTTATATTTTTATTAACTACTCACATCGATTCTTGTGATCATTTTATGATATTGTTACCACAACTCTTTTAATTCTGTGGTTGGTTATCTCATATAATTTTATTACTTATTGTGATGGAAAACCATAAAATACGAACACATAAATTTTATCTTATCCTTAAATCTTAGTAACCTTAGCCTGTCATGTATTAAAATGTGTGTCTACGTGATACTCAGTAGTCCATCATCCTAATCCTAACTAATATTATAAATGCGAAAGTGAGTTTGTTTGTTACGCCTTCACGCCTCAACTACTCAACGGATCATCATGAAATTTGGCATGCAGATAGCCTATGGTATGGAGAAGGACATATTTATCCCGGGAACGCGGGTGAAACCGCGGGCGACAGTTAGTCTTTTCTATAAAAGTTCTCAGAGTAATAGATAAGGCCGCACCTACTCCCAAAAAAAAATCCTTAGGTACCTATAATATTATAAATGCGAATGTTTGTTTGTTACGCTTTCATGCCTTAACTACAACCGATTTCGATGGAATTTGACATGCAGATAGCCTATGCCAAAAAGTAATTAATCTATGTCCTTCTCCATACTAAGATATAGGCTACTTTTTATCTCGGGATCGCGGGAAAAAAATAAAAATGAAATCTAAATTACTAGTTTTTAGATAAAAAAAAACTACTATACTATAACCCGCCCGCTGTCACTCCAGACATCACCGCAGGATTATGACGTCATAAATAAAGCTGAGACAGTTCAAAACATTAAGTGCTCGTAATTATCTCGTTGACAATGATTAACAGACTTGTTATAATAGCTTTAATTACCACTAGTGTATGCCCGCGGCTCAGGCTAGATTTTATTTCTGACTTGTTTGTCCAAAATTGTCACTGCTTAGCTCTCTTTAGCAATAAAACCTAACTTAAAACCTTTCTGTAGAGACTCTCTAGGTCAGTAGTTCCCAAAGTATGGGATGCCCACCAGTGGGGTGCGGGCGAATATTGGGTGGGCCCTTAGATGTTCTTAATTCATATAGTTATGACCTTTTTTCCTTCATTTAAACCAAGAGATGAGTCCCGAATTTGGAACTTTTTATTCGGCGAGTCGCGGTCCAATCAACTTTAGGAACCACTGCTCTAGGTAACTGAAAACCGCATCATATTCGTTCAGTGATTTTCGAGCTATAAGCAAACTAACGGACAGATAGACAGAGGTTCTTTTTATAAAATATGCAATGATAAGGATGTACTCAACGGATATGGCGGGTCGTGAATCTTTGTTCGCACAGAAAAGAAAGTATGGCCCCGAAAATTAACAAAGAATGCTTAAAACTAACAATCAACCACTAACTCAATAAATCACTACTATAAGGTTCATACTGCAGCTGTTGGTTCCATCTCACTCGCAAGTCACGCCCCTCCGCACGGCGCGCGCTAACATGGCGGCAGCTGCCGACCAATAGCGATTCCCGCGCTTTGAAAATGTATCTTCTGCGCGGGTAGTAAATTGGACATGTAAAAATAACAGTTTTTTTTTTACCATTCGCGTATCATTAAAGTCATCTTATTGTGTAAACTGTAATTTAAACGGAGAGACGAACATTTTTGCAACTCTTAATTTACATTTATTTGTGTTTTAATTATTTTATTGGTAATTAGTCATCTATATTTTTTATATATTACTAATTTATTTAAAGTTGTCGAGATCTAAGAGGCCCGTTTTGACAAGAGGGTGTATCATGTCGCACTATGTTTGTCTCTTTTTGACATATTGATGTCAAAATGGGCCTATTAGATCTTGCCAACTTTAAGTTATTTGAAGTGTCATTTTTCAAACGGTATTGATTGTGTAACTTAAGCATAGCACCCTCTAAAGTTTAAAAATAAATAATCTGTAGCTTTACTTTCGTGCTCGCCAGTACTTTTAATTGGCAACCGATTATAACATAAGATTTATGGATAAGAAACTATGGACGTAGGTACAATTTAAGTAATATGTTAAGTTGTTAACAATGTAATTAAGTGATTAATATACCCCAGGGGTGCAATAACTATTATCGCACATGATGAATCGTGGCTTAGTGGGTCTATTTGTCTTGCCCAGACTAATTACTTGCCAGTACCAGACAGAAATAGTTTTTATTTCTTCTGTAATTGTTTTGATACATAGCTCATGTTTTTTTGTATTATTACTTCGTTCACAATATGACAAATCACCTACAGATTTGTACAGCATAGACTGTCCCCCGCGGTTTCTCCCGCGTTCCCCAAGGATCGTATGATTTTCCGGGATAAAAAGTATCAAAAGAGTTTTATTCCGCGGACGCTCAGACTGTGCAATGAGCTCCCCGCCGTGGTTTTCCCAATGGAGGTACAGCATGGGGTTCTTCAAGAAGGGTGTGAAGAGGTTTCTTCAGGGTCAGCAGCGCGAGTGTTACCCCTGGTGTTGCAAGCGTCCATAGGCTACGATAACCGCTTACCATCAGGCGGGCCGTATGCTTGTTTGCCACCTTAGTGGTATACAAAAAACCTAATTTGATAATCCGGAACATATTCTATCGTTTATAGTGCTAGTGCTCGATTAAATCCAAATCCGTCCATACAAACTTTGACATTTATAATACACAGACTACGGAGGACATAATTCTCGCAAGCAAAAAACTGTGTCTATGGAGTCGGCCACCTCTCACGGACACCTTAGTTGGCTATTCCGCGGGAAATTAGACTCTGTCGCCGTTTACACAGAGTCGATTACTCGCGCTCAACTAATGTGTTAATGTGTGCGTGCCGGCTTGTACGTACAGCGTGGTGGCCGACTTGAGTGACACAGTTTTTTGTTAGCGAGAATATATCCGTCTTTTTTTAATATCTGTGTTATAATATTACTAGCTGTTCCGCGCCATACCATAGACTATATACATGCCAAATTTCATCATGATCCGTTGAGGAGTTGAGGCGTGAAGGCGTAACAAACAAACTCACTTTCGCATTTACAATATTAGTTAGGATAACCTTCAAAACAATTATTGCAGTTGTCAATACAAGAATGTATCTCGTGTCAAATGAAGGAGGTTTCTTACCACCTCACTCACACACATATACGCTGTATTAAACCAAATTCTGTTTTTTCCAGGAGTTGAAGGAGAGCTTCAACTATGGTCTGTTCTGCCCACCGGTCAACGGCAAGGCTGGAAAGTTCCTCGACGAGGAGCGCCGCCTCGGTGACTACCCCTTCAACGGACCCGTCGGATATCTTGAGGTAAATACCACGTTTCATTGGTTGAAAGAAAGAATGATAGAGAAAATATTAATTTGCCACACAACTTAAAATTAATAAGGAAAAAAAAAGAAAAATTACGAAAAGACAAATTGGCCACCAGCTCAGCATAATGCGCCACGGACTTATTGATGATACGTCCGGGCAAGTGATGAAGTGATTGAGGATCTTGATAGGCAACAACCTAGAATTCTACTGATATACCGCATTATGGTATTCAATCGAACCTTTGCTTCAATAAAAAAATGCTGTAACGTGAGCAAGGAGTCCCGCGCGCCTATAAGGGTGATTTTTTTTTTCTGGCCAGTATGGGCAAATTCTGAACTATACAGGGTGTTGTTTTGGTCGGCGACAAGCGACCCAGGAGCGGTAGTACAAAATATATATTCCCCAAAAATGGACTTAATTCCATTAAATACTGTAAATATGTTGAGAAATACCTTATTCAATTTGAAATAAAATAACTGCAAAGTATGGTTACTAGGCACGTGCACAGACTAGAGCCAGGCGCAAGCCGCCATCGCCCCACCCCTTTACTCCCTCGTACTCCCGTTGAGTATTATGTCTATACTTTAGCTTATTACATGATTTTAAAAATTTAATTTTTTTTATTTTTATCATTAAAAAAAAATAAAGTATTTTTTTTATATTTTTCTTAGCACCAGTATCATTTGTATTATCGACCCTGAGTCGCTCGTCGCTGACCAAAACAACGACCTGTATATAGCGTTGTTCTCTGAGACCAGAAGTTGCCCTCAAACGGCTGGAAAAACAAACACCTTGTACGAGAGACGAAAACAATGACATACTCGTGCCTCGTTAGAACAATGAAAATCGCATAACCGAGTGCGAGCGGCCGCCAGTCTAATATCGACTCTATACTGCACGGTGTGTCAAAATTACTAAATGATTAGATAATACATGTCAGCTGTTGGTAAACCGGTGCCGCCCACTGGCACGCTTGAATATTATGGAATCTGTCGACCATGGCGTCTATAGGAGGCGGGCGAGCTTTTTTTAATGCTCTGTGGTAAGATACAATTTGATCCAACTCTTTGCAGTAATTCGGTGAAGAACCAAAAGCATTATTTGTAGTGAACCCCCATTTTTAGCGCAGAAGTTATAAATCCGAAATTATAATTGCGAAAGTAACTCTATCGATTTGCTATCTCTTCACGAATATATGTCTGAACCGATCGCGATAAAACTTGGCACGCAGATAGCTATGGTATAGAAAGGCTACTTTCATCCCTGGAAAGAGGGGCAAAGCTAATAGTTATGATATAATCGTTTAGTAAGTACCTGGGCCTTTGCTCGAAAACTCGGAAAAACGCATTTTCCCAGAGATGTGTCCTAGATATCATTTTTTCGGCCCCAAAATCTGCCCTATGGTATATTATTTCGAAATAATTATCTTACTTAATTATCAATTAACACGATTTCAGCTAAAATACAAGCGGCGAGTATACAAGATGCTGAAGCTAGACGAGAAAACCCTGAAAGCTCTTCATTCCCGAGCGAACCTCCGTCGGTTCCTAGAACACGTGACCCATGCGCAGATCGACAAGATCACGAAGGCCTGCGCCAAGGGTCTCGATCCTAACTTCCATTGTCAAGAAACTGGTGGTAAGCATGAATTTACTATGTTAAAAACAGAATTTGAAGACCTTTATAAAATGAGGAACCAAAAAATACTAACGATTACCAAAATATATGCAATGCAATGTCAAAGTCATTTTTATTCAGTGTAGGCCCTGGGACCTCCTGGGAATTCTCGCGTTCTTCGGAATGCCTTCGAATCGAACTTACAGTTCGAGGCCTATTCGAGTGTAAAATTTCGAAGGGCGGAGTCAATTCGAACCGTCCCGACCAATCAAAGCTAGAATTGACTGGTTGTCCTTCTAAATATGCCCTCGAAATTGCCAGAATAACGTAACGTGATTTACACTCGATAAAAGTTCGAATCGTACTTTTTTCGATCGAGCGATCAATTTCGATTACATGAGAATTGACCCCTGACCGGCAAGAAACTAAGCGAGGTCTTTATTGGCTTTTTCTAATATTTAAAACATTCATCCTTCCATTTTTATAAAGCTATAAAATGAATTCCTATTTAAAATCTGTCCTATTGAATTATTCTTAATACTATCCTAAGTAAAGCAAAGATTATTACACGTCCGTAATGACCAAAGTAATTAACACGAAGTAGGACAGAAGCTATAACAGCATTCATTATTACTAATCTTCCCACACTGAGTCACTAATGAATACTATACTCTTGGAAATGTACCTGAGAACATAGTCATGTCTTTATAATCTAGTCGTCTAAGTCATTTGTCAAGTAGTCCGCAGATAAAGCCATCGTCACATGCTATTAAGCTTGTACGTGATCTTCATATGTTAACTTGTTTACTGCTTTAGTTATCTCTACAACATATCTGACTAGTTCTACAACATGCTTAGTATAAATATCAGGATTAACTACTTCTAAAAGATCATCATCATCAATATTTACAACATCACTGACCCGTATCTCAATATCAAAACTAAAACAATATATTTAAATAGCCTTACAACAGCTAACTTCCTTCTATCGCATAACAAAGGTCTATAAAGTACATCAAGATCCATTCTGCGAAAAATACCTATATCAACATCTTCGGTACATGCTTTTGTATCACAAATGTATTCACTTTCTGATACCTCCTGTTCTGCATTGTGAATTGAATGTTTGCCAATATACCATACAGTGGCTGACTTAAGATGCTTATTTACATAGCGATTGTTATCACTCATTGTTCGTTTTATACCTGGAATAATAGCAGTACCATTGTGAGTGCCGTATCAATCCGTCCGTGCATAATCTGTGATAAATGTCGGTTGGGCCTTGAGACCAACTGTGGCTTAATTTATTTGCTACCGTTCAACGCCCAATATTTCATCTAACAACACATTATTTCCAGCTGAATTAATGTTCCGCTAACAATTATACTTTAAATTACTTACAATTTATGTAACGTGAAAATTCTAAAGAATTTTACATGAATAAAGACATGATTAGTTCTACCGTAGAAAAATATCTCTATGCCTTTTCAATCTGGAAATACCCTGATGCATTCAGCATTATGCTAATGATGAAATTTTGTCTAAGATATTACCTGTTGAACCAACTTCAATATTTTAAATTCCAGATACCCCTCTAACAATAGCAGCAAGCTTGAAATCACCAGGGAAAGTCCTCATAGCCCTCGTCAATGGCGGAGCCTTACTGGACTATCGGACGAAAGACGGTAGCACAGCAATGCATAGAGCTGTAGAGAAAAACTCCTTAGAAGCAGTCAAAACTCTTCTAGAGTTAGGAGCATCACCTAATTATAAGGATGGGAAAGGTCTAACACCGCTGTACTTGTCAGTGACGAATAAAACTGATCCGTTATTATGTGAGACGCTGTTGCATGATCACGCGACGATTGGTGCTACTGACTTGCAGGGTTGGCAGGAGGTACACCAGGTAAGTTAAATATTTTTTGTTTTTGATCATTTGGAACATATCCCCCTTGATATCTACTGAGATTTTCTATAGTGGCCACCAACCTTTCGGTAACAAAAGACGGCACACTATACCTGGCAACCCCTTACGAGGCGTCAGGGACCATCGTCCCTGGTACCCATTATAAAATGTGAGTCGCACCGTGATCTCTCGCTACCATTTGTCCAGAATGGTACACACCTTGTTGGTGCTAGCGGATTCAATTATGAATTGATAATTTGGAACAGTTATTCAACTAGATTTGATGCTTTTGGTAGGATGTAGCAATAAATAAGTTCAAACCTTAGTAATATAAAAAAGCGGCCAAGTGCGAGTCGGACTCGTCCATGAAGGGTTCCGTAGCAGCAAGTAACATAATATATTTTTTTTTTATATTTGAGTTGATTGCATGAAAGGTAAATTGCGGTTTACGATTTATGACGTATTAAAAAGAACTACTTACTAGATCTCGTTCAAACCAATTTTCGGTGGAAGTTTGCATAGTAATGTACTTCATATATTTTTTTTAGTTTTATCATTCTCTTGTTACAGGGGGGGACACATTTTACCACTTTGGAAGTGTCTCTCGCGCAAACTATTCAATATCATTTTTGAAGACCTATCCATAGATAACCCAAACGTGTGGGTTTGATGAAAAAAAAATTTTGAGTTTCAGTTCTAAGTATGGGGTTTTTTTTTTTTTTTTTTTTTTTTTTTTTTTTTTTTTTTTTTTTTTTTTTTTTTTTTGGGACCCCCAAAGTTTGTTGTTTTGTGAAAATCTTAATGCGGTTCACAGAATACATCTACTTACCAAGTTTCTACAAGTTCTTATAGTTTCGGAAAAAAGTGGCTCTTATAGTACGGACGGACAGACAGACATGACGAATCCATAAGGGTTCCGTTTTTTGCCATTTGGCTACGGATCCCTAAAAATAGCTCCCGCCAAAAAGTGTTAACGAACAGTTAGATTGCAACTTGCAAGCTAGTGACCGTCGGCGTCTTGTGGTTGCAACAGTTAGATTGCAAGCTATTGACCGTCGTTGCAGGCGTGCCGCACAGGGCTGGTGCAGCACCTGGACCACCTGCTGTTCTACGGCGCGGACATGAACGCGCGCAACGCGTCCGGCAACACGCCGCTGCACGTGTGCGCCGTCAACGCGCAGGACTCCTGCGCACGACAACTACTCTTCAGGGGCTGCGATAAGGAATCACTCAACTTCGCCAACCAGACGCCTTATCAGGTCAGTTGTTGTAGTTAAATAAAGAGTGGTATCTTGGAAACTATGAGCAAAAATTAAAATAAGAGGTTCTAAGAACGCTCTATCTGGCTTCGACAAAATAACCTACATGCATGATATGTAATAAAATTACCTACGAGTTTAACCACAATATTACAGTATTACCCAAACTTATAAGGCGCGTCGTGAATCTTCGTTCGCACAGAAAAGAAAGTATAGCCCCGAAGATTAACGAAAGAATGCTTAAAACTTACAATCAACCTTAGATCACTACTACGGTTCATAATACAGTGCAGCTGTTAGTTCCGTCTCACTCGCAAGTCACGCCCCTCCGCACGGCGCGCGCTAACATGACGGCAGCTGTCGGCCAATAGCGTTTTCCGCGCTTTGAAAATGTTTTTTCTGCGCAGGTACATCGGTAAGCCATATTAATTGGGTACTACTGTACTTCCTTCGTCTAGTGCGTATTCAAAAGGTACAGACTTCTCAAAGAAAAAATATTTCTGTGAATCCCTCCGATAAATTAAAAAGTTTCTACTGATTTATTGTGGTCTTTGCTTACTGACCACATTAAATATTTTGTTTTTTTTCTATTTCTCGCGTTTGCTTTACCATCATCAACCAAGTCATCTCTTAACAACTTCAAAAAAACTATTTTATTATCTTGGTAGCAGGCTGATTATAATGGAATGTTACGATAACATAGTCAAAATCAAAACCTAAAAGTAATTTAACCAGTTTAGGTCCTGATAAGACACTTATGGACGT